>SNVD02007727.1:0-30619 GCA_013180625.2 Boswellia sacra
TGATTCACCTGCACAAGCACATCTTCCACAACTCTTTTGCGATATGCATTAAAATGATCAGCAAACTGAATGGTAATACCAGTTTCGCAAAAGGTCCAAGATTTAAAGAAGCATAAATAGAATATGGCATGACATTAATAGATGCTCCTAAATCTAACATAGCTCTTTCAAACTTGGTATTACCAATGGTGCATGGAATGGTTAACGTACCTGGATCTTTGCATTCCAGAGGAATTTTTCTTTGCAATACAGCTGAAACATTTTCCCCCACACTTACTTTCTCATTTCTTTTCAACTTTCTCTTGTTGGTGCATAACTTCTTGAGAAATTTTGTACAACAAGTTACTTGCTCGATAGCATCCAGAAGTGGTATATTTACCTCGATTTTGTGAGAAGTTTCCAGGATTTCTTGTTCTTGTTCCTCCTTCTTTGATTTTGCAAATCTGCTAGGAAATTGTGGAGGAGTAACATAAGAAGGAATTTGAGTTTTAAGATCTACCTTAGAAGATGATGTGTTGTTCATGGTGGAGTGGTGTCATCTCCTTCATCAGTTTGTGATTTCTTTGTCAGGTTTTGGATACTTGCCCCAGTTTCCATTTGCTCTCCACTTAGAATTTGCTCTTCACTTCGCAAAGTTATCGCACAAGCATTCTCTCTTGGATTGATCATCGTTTGAGAAGATAATTTTTCTGAGCATTGGCCCTCAAATTTGCTCGTGCTAGTAGCCAATTGTCCCATTTGATTTACCAGGTTCTGGATACTTGCCCCAGTTTCCTGCTGGAATTGCATTGTGTTAGTGGCAAGTTCATTAACAATATCCTGGAGTGACATACCTGAGTTTTCTGGAGTTGGTTGTGGTGCTGGTTGTGGCATTGTTGGTGGTTGCATTTGAAATGGTTGCTGCACTCTAGGTTGATTAAAACCTTGCGTCCGATTTGGTATGGCATTTGGGGCGATTGGTTGATGATTCCAGTAATTAAAATTAGGATGATCTCCCCATCCAGCATTATAAGTGTTAGAGAAGGAATCATACCATTGCCTTGTTTGTCCTGGAAATCCATCCATGGCATTGTCTTGTTCCATATATTCTTCTTGTAAAGTTGGATACATGTCGATTGGATGCTCCATGGTAGAATATACGTCACATGCATAAGATTTCTGCATATTTCCTACAGCCATGTTTTCCACAAGAGAAGTTAGCTCAGAAAGTTGTTGGTCAATGTTCTGAGTGCTTACCTCATTTACACTCCAATGTAACTGTGGCTCAAATCGGCTACTAAATTGTTGAAAGTTTACTGCCATGTCTCCTAAACACAAACAATCAGAGAAGAAAAACAAAAAAATACGAATCAACAATGAAAACAAAATAACAAATCGATTAGAAAATCAATTCCCGGCAACGGCGCCAAAAACTTGATGCGTTCGAAACTAGCAAGTATACTAGTCGCACAAGTAATAAAGTGATAAGTAGATATCGTTCCCACGAGGATTGATTCTAATTGAATTTGTTATTCAAAAGCAACAACAGAATAAATGGGGGGGTTTTGTTGAAGGATTAACTAAATGAAATATTAATGTAAATGCACAATAACACAACACAAAGTAAAATGGAGTGAAAAATCAATGAGAGACACTTGGTTAAGGTTTCTTTCTCTGCCACAAGATATGAATTTGTGAATTAACATAGAATTGTAATCCAATTACAGCATTGAAGTTATCAACCGTAGATAACAACAAGCTCTGTTATCCCAATCTTTCCTTACTTTGTTGTTAAATAAAACAAGCTCTTTATTTAATCTCTATCCATTAAACAACCTAGAACAAGCTCTCTAAGTTTAATTCAATAGAAGCATTACGATGAGAAAGATAGGTTGATCTAAGCAATAATCACACAAGTTCGGATTATTTAACCTAGGTTGTATTTTCCAATTGCAATCTCTGATCACAATTTTGCTACTAATGATTGGAAATTCATGACAATTACGGATCAAGATTTCTAATCTAGCAATAGACAACAACAGATTATATTCAGTTGGCCATTCCAAATACAATCAGTAAGCAATCATAAGCATTAGATATGGGAAAATACAAGCAACTTCAATTAGAGAATTGGATAACAATTTCTTACACAATCAACTCACAAAATCCATATCAAGGGCTTTGAAATCACCCTCAACCAATTCAAATTTAGTTAACACATATTCAATCAGAATAACAAATACAATACAGAGAAATTCCAGAATTGAAAAGGAAAGAAAGAACTTAGCAAATTCTTTGAAAATCTTCTTTGTAGATGAATCTTCTTGGAATTGTAGTTCCTCCTCTTTCAAAATCTTCTTTCTCCTTCAAGAACTCCAAGGGATGAGAGAAATCCAGAAATGCAGCCTCCTCCCACGTTTTCCCCTCTTCAAGTTATGAAAATAAAACCCTAAAATGTGTTTAAATACTCTGCTACAGTAACGTGCTACATTGTCCCGTATTATACATGCTACAGTGATGTGTGGAATTACATTTCTACACTTCTCACACTGTTTTGATTACAACTTTCGGTACACTGAATGGATTCATACACCGTAAATTTCTCCAAAAAGTAGACTTCGAGAGCTTTTCAACGGTATATGATATGTCATCGGGTTCATTGTATATCAATACAATTAAATCCGAGAAGATGGTTGACTCGCAGAGGTGAAAATGAAGGATTTTACTCCATTTTTGTGCAAGTTGCTCCAAAACTCCTACAAACATCAAAACCACACAAAAACATAAAAATACCAAGGAATATAGCAAAGAAACATGGACGAATTGATATGAAAATGATATATAAATAGACACTTATCACAATGGCGATGGAAAACGATCAGACTCTTAAGGAGTTAGTGGCTCCAATTATTGATCAACAACCGCTATGCATAAGCACCAATTCTGAGATAGATTTTGAACTTAAATCTGGACTGATTCATCTCTTGCCTACATTTCATAGTTTTGCAGGAGAGGATCCAAACAAACACCTCAAAGAATTTCATGTGGTATGCTCAAGTATGAAGCCAACTGGCGTTTCTGAAGAGCAAATTAAATTGAGAGCTTTCCCATTCTCATTAGCAGATTCGGCAAAAGATTGGTTATACTACCTACCACCAGGTACCATTACCACTTTGAATGAGATGAGTAAACTCTTTTTGGAGAAATACTTTCCAGCCTCGAAAGTTACAAATATTAGAAAAGATATTAGTGGCATTCGACAACACAATGGAGAATCACTTCATGAATATTGGGAGAGATTTAAGAGGTTATGGGCTAGCTGTCCAAACCACCAAATTAGTGATGGACTCCTAATTCAATATTTCTATGAGGTTCTCTTACCAATGGAAAGGAGCATCATTGATGCTGCTAGTGGTAGAGCACTAGTTAATAAAACACCGAACGTTGCAAGATGTTTGATTAGTGACATGGCAGCGAACTCCCAACAATTCAGCAGTCAATTTGAGCCACAACTACCAAAAAGAGTAAATGAGGTAAGTACTTCAAATATTGAACATCAACTTTGTGAACTTACCTCTCTTGTAAAAAAAATGGCTGTAGGACATACGCAGCAATCTTATGCATGTGGAGTATGTTCTGCCATGGACCATCCAACCGACATGTGTCCAACTTTGCAAGAAGGAGATACATAACAAGCCAATGCCATGGGTGGATTTCCAGGACAACCAAGGCAAAGGTATGACCCTTTCTCCAATACTTACAATGCTGGATGGAGAGATCACCCTAATTTAAGATATGCCAATCGTCAACCAATTGTCCCAAATGCCATACCAAATCGACCACCAGGTTTCAATCAACCAAGGGTGTAGCAACCATTTCAAGCACAACCACCACCAACACCACAACCAGCACCGCAACCAGCTCCACAAAATTCAGGTACGTCTCTCGAGGATATTGTTAAAGCACTTGCCACTAACACAATGCAATTTCAGCAGAAAACTAGGGCAAGTATCAAAAACCTGGAAAGTCAAATAGGGCAATTGGCCACTAACATGAGCAAATTTGAGAGTCAAAGCTGAGGAAAATTACCATCTCAGCCAGTGATCAATCCAAGAGAGAATGCTAGTGCTGTAACTTTGAGAAGTGGAAAGCAATCAGAGATTCCACCAAAGAAATCACAAATTGATGAAGGGGATGATACCACTTCTACCATGAACAAAACATCCACTTCTAAGGTAAATCCTAAAATTTCCATTCATTCATATGTTACCCCTCCAACATTTCCCAGCAGATTTGCAAAATCAAGGAAGGAGGAACAAGAACAAGAAATCCTGGAAACTTTTCGTAAGATCGAAGTAAACATACCACTTCTGGATGCTATCAAGCAAGTGCCTCGTTATGCAAAATTTCTCAAAGAGTTATGCACCAACAAGAGGAAGTTGAATGGAAATGAGAAGGTAAGTGTGGGGGAAAATGTTTCAGCTGTATTGCAAAGAAAAATTCCTCCGAAATGCCAAGATCCAGGTACGTTCACCATTCCATGCACCATTGGTAATACCAAGTTTGAAAGAGCTATGTTAGATTTAGGAGCATCTATTAATGTCATGCCATATTCTATTATGCTTCTTTGAATCTTGGACCTCTTGCGGAAACTTGTATTTTAATTCAACTTGCTGATCTGTTCTAATGATGCAAATCATCTCAAGGGAGTTATGTAGAAGATGTGCTTGTGCAGGTGAATCAATTGGTATTTCGCGTAGACTTTTATGTTCTTGAAATGGAGGATAGACATCTCCCAATCCAACACAGCGATTCTTTTGGGGAGACCGATTTGTGAAAACTAGCGTAACTAAGATTGATGTTCATGATGGCACTCTTACCATGGAAGTTGATCGCGAGGTGATTTCGTTTCAATATTTTTGAGGCAATGAGGTACCCTAGTGACTTGCAGTCTATTTTTGCAGTGGATGTTATCGATTCTTTGGCACAACAACTTTTTGAGTTAACTCGCAAGGATGCATTGGAAGTAGCCCTTAGTGAGAGGCACGAAAAGGGAAGCACATAGGGGCAGAAAATCGAGAGAATCGAGAAAGTTGATACATGTGTCTAAAGAAGTGGAGGAAGCTGTGGCAAGCTTGGATGAGACTAGAACTATCACCACAAACAGGTATGATGTTTCGTACATTGAATTGCCTTTATCTAATGAGAAAATTCTTCCTTCTGTGATGAAAGCCCCTACCTTGGAGCTTAATCCTCTTCCAGAACATTTGAAGTATGTATTCTTGGGTGAGAAGGATACTTTGCCAGTCATAATAGCCAAGGGCCTTACACCATTACAAGAAGAGAAACTCATTCGAGTGCTTTGAGATCACAAAACAGCCATTGGGTGGACAATTACTGACATCAAAGGTATTAGCCCAGCCATATGCATGCACCATATCTTATTAGAAGAAGGATCCAAGCCCACTCGAGAAGCACAGCGGAGGTTGAATCCTCCAATGATGGAAGTTGTCAAGAAAGAAATCCTGAAATTGTTAGATGTGGGTGTGATTTATCCCATTTCGGACAGCAAGTGGGTGAGTCCAGTCCAAGTTGTTTCGAAGAAATCTGGTGTTACGGTGGTTAAGAATGACAATAATGAGCTAGTTCCCACCCGTATCCAAACTGGCTGGCGAGTTTGTATTGATTATCGGAAGCTAAATACAGTAACTCGCAAGGATCACTTTCCTTTGCCATTCATTGATCAAATGCTGAAGAGATTAGCAGGTCATTCTCATTATTGTTTTCTTGATGGCTATTCAGGATATAATCAGATTGTCATTGCCCCTGAGGATCAAGAGAAAACTACATTCACATGCCCAGTCGGTACATTTTCCTATCGACGCATGCCGTTCGGTCTTTGCAATGCCCCTACCACTTTCCAAAGGTGTATGGTAAGTATTTTCTCTGATTATGTTGAGAACATCATTGAGGTATTTATGGATGACTTTAGTGTTTTTTGGTGATTCTTTTGATAAATGCCTTGACAACCTTACCCTTATACTTCAAAGATGTATAGAAACTAACCTTGTTCTGAATTGGGAAAAATGTCATTTTATGGTAGATCAGGGTATAGGTTTGGGACATGTTATTTCTGGCTAAGTGTAGCGAGGTTGATAAATCCAAGATAGTCTTATATGTTCCTTACCACCTCCCCACAAGTGTGCGGGATATTCGTATCGTTTCTTGTCTGCAGGGCAGGTTTTTATCGTAGATTTCATCAAAGATTTCTCGAATAATAGCATTGCCCCTATGCAGATTATTACAGAATGATGTGGCCTTTGAATTTGATGGAATGCAAGAGTCATTTGAGAAACTGAAGGAACTCTCTTGACTTCGGCTACCAGTAATCCAATCTCTAATTGAATTAATTGGAATCATACCATTCGAGATCCTGTGCGATGCAAAGTGACTACCTTGGGTGCTGTTTGGGACAACGAATTGGCAAAATTCCACATGCCGTTTACTATGCATCTCGGACTTTAAATGATGCTCAACTTAATTATTCTACCACTGAGAAAGAGCTGCTAGCGGTTATTTTTTGCTTTAGAAAAGTTTCGATCTTATTTGATTGGTACTAAAGTAACCGTTTATTCTGATCATGCAGCTTTGAGGTACTTGCTCACAAGAAAGATGCAAAACCAAGGCTTATCAGGTGGATACTCCTTTTACAGGAATTTGACTTGGAGATCAAAGATAAGAAGGGAAGTGAAACTTAGTTGCAGACCATCTCAGTCGCATCTGTCCCATGATAAGAATGCACTGGCCATTACAAGAAACTTTCAGATGACATTGTTGTCTGATAAATGTAGTAGCCCCTTGGGTATGCAGATATTGTCAACTACTTAGTTACCAAAAGGGCTACCACCACATGACTTGACTACGATCTCAAAGAGACAAATCAAAGAAGGCATTGCACAAGTATTACATATGGAGATGATCCGTACTTATGACAAGCATTGTTCGACGCAAGTGATTAAGAAGGTGTCATTTCTGAATCCTGAAAAAATTTTTTAATTCAATTTTAACCTTCTGTCATTCTTCTGCCTGTGTAGGTCATTTCGGACACAAAAAGAACAGCCCTTAAAGTTCTTGATTGTGGATTCTACTGGCCATCATTGTTAAAAGATGCATATCTATTTTGCAAAGCTTGTGACCGTTGTCAAAGGACAGGTAATTTAAGTGCCAAAAATCAAATGCCATAAACCCCTATACTTATTGTCAAGATTTTTGATGTGTAGGGTATTGATTTCATGGGTCCTTTTCCTTCATCATTTGGTAATGTTTACATTATACTTGCTGTTGATTATGTTTCTAAATGGGTAGAAGCAAAAGCTACGAGAACTAATGATTCTAAAGTTGTTGTAGATTTTGTGAAATCTAACATTTTTGCGAGATTTGGAACACCAAAAGCCATGATTAGCGATAGAGGGACACACTTCTGCAACTGATCATTTGAAGCCTTGCTCAAGAAATACAACATCACTCACAAGTTGTCTACTGCATATCATCCACAAACTAGTGGTCAAGTTGAAGTTTCAAATCGAGAAGTCAAGTCCATTCTCGAGAAGACATTGAATCCGAACAGAAAAGATTGGAGCCTACGACTTAATGATGCACTTTGGGCATACCGGACTGCTTACAAGACACCTGTTGGTATGTCTCCGTACAGGTTAGTCTATGGTAAGCCATGTCACCTTCCGGTAGAGTTCGAACACAAAGCATGGTGGGCAGTAAAGCTTTGTAACATGGAGATGGATGCTGCTGGAGAACAAAGGAAGCTATAACTGCAAGAATTGGAAGAACTTAGAAATGATGCCTATGAGAATTCCAGAATTTACAAGGAGAGAACTAAGGCATTTCATGATAAAATGATCTCCAGGAAGAATTTTGAAGTGGGACAGAAAGATCTTTTATTTCATTCTCGCCTCAAGTTATTTCCAGGTAAATTACGATCTCGATGGGTTGGACCTTTTGTTATTACTAATGTTTTTTCCCATGGTGCAGTGGAAATCAAGAGCTTAAAAACGGATAAAGTATTCAAGGTGAATGGGCACAGGTTGAAGCCTTACTATGAGAATTCAGTGATGCAGACATCGATGAGGTACATCTCTACGAGCCAACTTATCTTGATGGGTGAGGACAGATAACGTCAGGCTGAGGACGTTAAAACAAGCGCTTATTGGGAGGCAACCCAATGTTTTTGAAATATAAATAAAAAGAGACAAAGAAAAGAAGGTAGTATTGATCAATTTTTTTGTTTCGAGGAGATTCCTCTCATGGGCTATTATAATTGATCAGGTTTTATCTCTCTTTGGCCATTTGTCTCATTTGCTTTGTTGTTTGTTTTTTAATTTCATTTGGCTCTTGTGTTTTTATTTCTTTTATGTGTCTCTATTTTCTTTTCGCTTTTCTTTTCTTTTCTTGTGTTTCATTTGATTATTACCTCTGCTTCGAGTTCATTCATTTGTGCAACAGCTTGGGGAAACATTCGAAGGGAAGTTGAAACCATTGCCCGAAGGTTTGAAACGTGCATATCTTGGAGAAGAACAGACTCAATCGCATTATCGGTAATATCTCTCCTGTTCTTCTCTTCAATGGATGCCGATATCTTTCTGTCGAACCTTCGTAAATATTTTCCTTCACTTCCTCAAAATGCTTTGTTTAAAATTTATAAAGTACGGATGACTAGACTTTGGGCGTTGATGCTCCTAAATGTGCCTGCTGATATCCGATGGCTTATCGAAGCCACGGTGAGATTGTCCGGTGAGCCGGACATTAATCTCGTAAAATACATGCCTGGTCTAGGAAAGATCTACTAGGCCAAGAGGC
Organism: Boswellia sacra; assembly: GCA_013180625.2. Classification (NCBI taxonomy): domain Eukaryota; kingdom Viridiplantae; phylum Streptophyta; class Magnoliopsida; order Sapindales; family Burseraceae; genus Boswellia; species Boswellia sacra. Next base: position 8,851 of record SNVD02007727.1, read on the forward strand.
GAAGACTCGAAAAGGTTACCAAGTATATTATCAAATGTGTGCTAGATGGGAATGTAACCGATCTTGTCGTTCATTAGGTTTTGGCGTCCAGAAGAGTAAGAAGATAAACTTCAATTTATTAAAGTAATGGTTTGAGTTAGATGATCTCTGGATAATTTTTTGTTGAACTCTCGAGTCACATTCTTGATGGACTTGTTCAGGGTCGTGAATTGCTTAATCTATATGACACAATTTCGTGCATTATTGCAGTGTTATAGTCTAGGGAATCTAAAAAAAAACGACCCTGTTTGCCAGTTTATCAGAAAACTGGATGGGAAGCAAATCCCCGACTCATAGAAGGCGTTTCAGCCGTTACTGGACGTAAAACCAGAGGAGGATGTGAGCCACAATCACAACTACTTGTATATTTGAATGTGTGTTGTTGTTGTCGAATTTTATTTCTTTCTTGTTTCGTTTGATCTGAATATCAATGTTGTTTTTGTGTTGTTGTTGTTTGTTGATTTTGTTTGTTTTAATTTCAAGTTTTCTTTTTGACAAACCATATGACTACCCTATGGCATAAGTACACTTGGGAGATAAGTGTGGAGGTTTTGTCAACCTCCACCGAAATTTGTATCTCTATTTTTTAATGCTTCACGTGGGAGACAAGTGTGGGGGTTTTGTAACCCCCGCCAAAGTGTATCATCCTTTTCCATGCTTCACGTGGGAGACAAGTGTGTTAGGTTTTGTCAAACCTCGCCGAAAGCATATCTCATTTTTTCAAATCTTGGGGCGATAAATCTGCATCGAGCAACCCCCACCGAAAGTATGTCCCCATGTGTCAAATTTTGAGAGTTTTATGGGTGTATATATACATCTGCATATTTTCATATGTGCATTCCATAACCTGTCTTGGCAATTGAAAAATCATAATATTCTTAACGTGTCTTTACACAAGATTAGAGCACTTGTAGAAATGGAGAAAACACCAATTCGGCGATTCCGCAATATATGCGTATTTTGCGGATCGCAATTTGGTAAAGATGGAGAGTTAACCACAGCAGCTCTTGATCTAGGTAGGACATTAGCTGCGAGGGGTATTAATTTGATTTATGGAGGGGGTAGTCTTGGGTTAATGGGGTGTGTGTCACAGCTGCAATCCGCTAGGAGGGAGCAAAGTTTCTCGGCATTATCGGCGCTAAACCATTAGCTGTACGAGATATCAGTAGGCAACACAATCTGGAAGAGTACAGCAGGTCTCTAGTATGCATGAGCGTATGGTGTTCTAGGCGTGATCAGTGGTTGTTAAGTCGCGATGGCATTTAACTTTGCGGCGGTGGTTATGGTACATTAGGAAGGAGAGATTTCAAATCACCTCTCGGGCACCAGCTAAACCATCCATCGAAAACCCATTACGTTTGTTAAATGTTAATAATTTTTTTGATGGTTTGTTGTCCTTTTCTTGTATCCAGCTCAAGCTGTAGAAAAAAATTTCATCTCACCGTCGGCGAGGCAAATCCTGGTTACAGCTTCAACTGTAGGGGAGTTAATTGATAAACTACAAGAATTCGTCTATTCACCTGATCCAACAACCTGATCCAACAATGGCTCAGATAAATTGGTTTGGAGAAGGCAACAAAAGGCGTCAACTGGATTTAACCCTCCATCTGTAATCTCTATTTGCTGGTTTGCTTCGTTTTTGTTTGCTTTCTTTTTAGTGTGTTTATTTGAGATTTTTCATGTCTTTTCTTTTGAGTTTTTTCAGGTTATTTCTTTCGTCCCAGGTAATATTTTCTAATCTCGGTTTTTAGAGTGGTGGCTTAAAAAGTTCAAGTTCACTTGAAATGCATTCTGGATCTCTTCAATCCATAATGGCTGAATAAGGAGGCTAACTTCTAAACTTTGTAGACCCATTCTAACTAACTTGTTTTTGTTTGCTGACTTGTTTAACTTTGTTATTTTATGAGTGAGTTTAGTTTTGCGTAATTTAGAGTTGTTATGTGTTTTTATCTTTATCAGTTTTGATTTGAAAAAAAAAACAATTGTGGAAAAACCTGAGAATGGCAGAATATGGGGTTTCTTAACTCTTGAAACGCATTCTCTCTCAATAAATCTGTAGTTTGTTTATTTCATGTTGTTTGAAGTGTCTTGTTTCTTGTTTTGTTCTTTCATAATAAAGGTATATAGGCTGGAACCTTAAGTCTGCGGGCTACAGGTCCTAAAGATTGTTGAAATATACAATCTTGACTCAGGTGTAACAACGCCACGTACCTATTTTCTTGCATTTTGTGGATCGATGATAAGATAATGATTGAATTAAGAATAACTCTTGGAAAATGATAAATGATGCATGGATCTGTGTGCTTGAAATGTTTATTGGTTTTCGCTTGCTTTTGATTCCTTGCGCAACATTGAGCACTGAGCTATTATCACTGAGTTATTTGTTCACTTAGAGAAAGTTTATGTAATTTAAATGTTTCTTCAGATTTCAATGACTTCTAGAACTTGTTTGATGGTCACTCGAGGCGAAATCCTAGACTGTGCAACTTTGGGGAAATGATTTAGGCCATCTTTGGACCGTTTGAGCCTTAGTAGCCAACCTTGACTGAAATTGATCCCTAGTTACCCCTTTGAGCCTTTGTAAGCCTTTTTCTTTGTTAACTCAGTAAAATATTTCCTAACCTCAAATGAATTTGTTCCAAACAGTTTATCCCTTACCTATGAGCATGTAGATCATTCACAATTAAATTTTGAGCTATGTTCTGGTTTTGGGAATTAGAGGAGGTTGGGATGTGTCATGAGCAATGCAAGTGAGTTCTATTGTGTTTAAAAAAAAAAGAAAAAAAGAAAAAAGCCAATCTGTACTTATTGTCCACATACTTACACATTGGGGACAATGTGTTGTTTAAGTGTGGGGAGGGGAAGTGTAATAAAAAAAAAGAAAAAAAAGAAAAAAAAGAAAAAAAGAGAACAAAAGAAGAAGAATAAGAGATCTATACCCTTAAGTGTTCTTAAAAAGAATGAAACAACAAAGTGTGGGGGTGTAGTTTTCTTTTGATTTCTGCAAAAAAAAAAAAAAAGATTGAGTGTTCTAAATAAGTTTGGGGGAGTAACCTGGTGAATTAAAATAAAGTTGTGTTATAGGGTTGAGCTCTACATAGTCTTGAATGATTTATGTGTTTGTGGGTGATTTGAGCCAATTATTATCCTTTATCATACCTTCACCCAAGCCAAACGTTACAAGCTTAATAAAGTCCTACTTGATCCTTAGAGTTGTGCATGTCTACATTAGTGGAGAGTGACTTGAAAAGCAGGCCTATGGAGTTCATTTATACACACATCTTCAATATTAAATATGATTCATTTTTATGCATAAACTCATATGGGTTACAAGTGATTAGGTGAGAATGGCTCTACACACACACACTTGAGGAATTGAAGTGAAGCGAAACTAATCTTTAAGATGAAATTCTTGATCAAGTGCATTATTGTGAAGTTTTCCTTGGGTTATAATTAAGTACAATCTTTGAGGCCTATTTGCAAGATAAAGCATTTGTGTGTTTTAATTTTTTTGTTGATTCTGTTTCGGTTTAGTTTTATTTCATATTGTCATAGTTGCTCGAGGACTAGCAAAGTCTAAGTGTGGGGGAATTTGATACGTGTCTATTTATGTATTACTTTTATATCAATTCGTCCATGTTTCTTTGCTATATTCCTTGGTATTTTTATGTTTTTGTGTGGTTTTGATGTTTGTAGGAGTTTTGGAGCAACTTGCACAAAAATGGAGTAAAACCCTTCATTTCACCTCTGCTAGTCAGTGATCTTCTCGGATTTAATTGTATTGATATACAATGAACCCGACGACATGTTATATACCGTTGGAAAGCTCTCGAAGTCTATTTTCTGGAGAATTTTACGGTTTATAAATCCATTCAGTGTACCAAAAGTTGTAATCAAAACAGTGTGAGAAGTATAGAAATGTAATTCCACAAATCACTGTTGCATGTATAATACGGGACACTGTAGCAGGTTACTGTAGCAGAGTATTTAAACTCATTTTAGGGTTTTATTTTCATAACTGAAGAGGGGAGAACGTGGTGGAGGCTGAAGCTCTGGAATTCTTTCATCTCTTGGAGTTCTTGAAGGAGAAAGGAAGCTTGGAAAGAGGAAGAACTACAATCCAAAGAGAAGATGTGTATAAGAGACAGGATTCATCTACAAAGAAGATTTTCAAAGAATTTGCTAAGTTCTTTCTTTCCTTTTCAATTCTGGAATTTCTCTGTATTGTATTTGTTATTCTGATTGAATATGAGTAACTAAATCTGAATTGGTTGAGGGTGATTTCAAAGCCCTTGATATGGATTTTGTGAGTTGATTGTGTAAAAAATTGTTATCCAATTCTCTAATTGAAGTTGCTTGTATTTTCCCATATCTAATGCTTATGATTGCTTACTGATTGTATTTGGAATGGCCAACTGAATATAATCTGTTGTTGTCTATTGCTATATTAGAAATCTTGATCCGTAGTTGTCATGAATTTCCAATCATTAGTAGCAAAATTGTGATCAGAGATTGCAATTGGAAAATACAACCTAGGTTAAATAATCTGAACTTGTGTGATTATTGCTTAGATCAACCTATCTTTCTCATCGTAATGCTTCCATTGAATTAAGCTTAGAGAGCTTGTTCTAGGTTGTTTAATGGATAGAATTAAATAAAGAGCTTGTTTTATTTAACAACAAAGTAAGGAAAGATTGGGATAACAGAGCTTGTTGTTATCTACGGTTTATAACTTCAATGCTATAATTGGATGACAATTCTACGATTAATTCGCAAATCCATATCTTGTGGTAGAGAAGGATCCCTTAACCAGATTTCTCCCATTGATTTTTCATTCAAATTTACTTTTTGTTTTGTTATTCTTTACTTGCATTCTTATTTCATTTAGTAAATCATTCAACAAAAATCCCCCCTTGTTTAGTTTATTGTTGCTGGAAATAACAAATTCAATTAGAATCAATCCTTGTGGGAACGATATCTTACTTATCACTTTATTACTTGTGCGACTAGTATACTTGCTAGTTTCGAACGCATCAGAATTTTTACTTGATTTTGTACAGGTGAAGGAGATTAAGAGTTGGGAGCTATGTTTTGCACAAAGGCAGGAAGAAATATCCACACTAAAGAATGCATGCCTCAAGAACGAACAAATTCAACTAGTGGTAATCTCTTCCATTCTTACAAATAAAGGAGAAAGAAACGTACCACCTCAATGGCATATTTTTGACCGCGGTAAATTACTTTCGAAGAGATTCCTCTTTTGGCCTTTTTTATTACGATTGTTCAAATTTCATCGATCTGTGCCATATTATTATTTTTGTTCTGGATTTTTGCTATCATTTCTAGTTTGTTTTTATTTTGTTTGTGTTTATTTTAGTTGTGTGTTTTTATTTTGTTTCCCGATCAAGTGGTAGATACGGTACTCCGTGGCTTTTAAAGTCGGTTTTTCAGTTCCCTAAAAACTGTTGCTCACCTTGCATTCATTTTCCTTTCTTTTCTCGCATTTTCACATGGGCACCATTCTCTCAAATCTGCACAAACATTTTCCCTCTCTTCCTCAAAATGATTTGCTTAAAATTTACAAAGCTCGCGCAGAAAGAGTAAGGATGTTGATGCGTAAGGGTATGCCTTTCGAAGTAAGATGGTTAATTGAAGCCAAGGTTCGATTTTCTTATGAATTTTCAGATAATCTTGTTTCTCATATGCCGGGTATGGGAAAAAGCTCTTACGCTAAAAAGCGAAGAGCGAAAAGGTTACAAGTTTGTCCCAAATGTACAAGATGGACTTGTAACCAGCGTTGCCGCTCCTTGGGATATTTGTCTAATAATCGAGAGGATAAGCTACAGTTCATCAAGAATGGACTGAGTAGGGAGTCTTTAGATGATATTCGAGTGACTCTTGAGATGCGTTCTTGTGGACTTGTGCAGCGTGAAATTTTTAATCTGTGGACACAATTCCGAGATGAGCAGGAATGCTATAGTCTTGGGAATTTGACTCAAAACAACCCTGTTTGCTAATTTATAAGAAAACTAGATGGGAAGTATATCCCCAACTCATAGAAGGTGTTTAAGCCGTTTCTAGACGTAAAACAAGAGGAAGATGTGAGCCACAGTCACAACTACCTGTACATATGCATGCGTGCCATCATTTTTGAATTTTAATGCCTCATAGCTGTCATTTTTCAATTTTTATCTTTTGTTTAACTTATGGTGCCTTATTTCATCGCCTTGTTTGCATTTATATGCATTATTGTCATATTTTTCAAAAAGCAACCGAGCTACCTATTTAGATTTCATCATTAGCATACCTTTTTTGCACTCCATAAATACCACATTTCTTGATCTCATCTTCACACATAGTTAGAGAGTTGCATAAACATGGAGGGAACTTCAAAACGTCGAATCCAAAAGATATGTGTATTCTGTGGATCTCGACCGGGTAAAAGTGAAGAGTTTGTCAAGGCAGCAAATTATCTTGGTAGACTACTGGCTAAAAGAAAGATTCATGTGGTTTATGGGGGAGGTAGCCTTGGGTTAATTGGTTGTGTGTCAAGAGCTGCACGTGCAGGAGGTAGTCAAGTTTTAGGAGTTATTCCTAAAGATTTGGCTATAGAAAGCATTGTTGGAAAAACAGTTGGGCATGAGTTACAAGTCCCCTCTATGCATGAACGCATGGCACATATGCTCATCAATTCTGATGCTTTTATTGCTTTACCAGGTGGCTTTGGAACTCTTGAAGAAATTTTTCAAATTGCCTCTTGGGCCCAACTGAATCTCCATCAAAAACCCATAGGTTTGTTGAATGTCAAAATTTTCTTTGATCCTTTGATAAGTTTTGTTGATGCAGCTGTGGAACAGAATTTTATCCCTCATTGGGGAGAAGATCCTTTTGTTTCTTGCACTTCTTCCTGCTGGTGAGTTACTCGACAAATTACAAGCAGTTGGGTATGAACCTGACCCAGCTAGTACTCAAATTAATTAGTCAGGAGGGCAAAACAAAAGGTGCAAATTGGATCTGAATCTCCGTTTGTAATTTTTTTCTTTTATTGTCTTTTATTTTTGGCATTTTATAAGTCTTTCAGGTCATCTCTCTTGAATAACAGAAGCTTCAGGTAATGTCTCCTATACTTTATCTCTCTACATTTAAACATTGAGGACAATGTTTCATTTGGTTGGGGGGGAAGGATAGTAGACATAAGTATGTTTTGAATTTTCTTTTTCTTGAAAAAAAAAAAAGCGAGTTAGTAATTAGATTCAGAGTGCAACGTAAGGAGTTCAAATCCTCTTGAGACGCATTTTGGGTCAGGAATGGCAACTCTTGAAACCCATTCTAACCAATTTGTCATTTTATTTTGATTTTATGAACTCATTTTAGCTAACTTGATATTATTTAGTCTTGATTTTTGAATTTTATAACAAGGAGGTCTTATTCATTTCACTTTGAATTATTCAATCTATGAACTCTCACAACATTATCATTTAATAAACTGTGTGCTTATGTACTCGTTAAACAAGTATTCATGAACCTTTCTTCACACACACACATACCTTGATGCATGATTGTGGGTGGCGAAATGAAATGTTGCAATATTTGAGTTCTTTTATTTTGTTTAGGATAACAACAAAGGAAGGTAAAAAAAAAAAGTGAAAGCAAAAAAAAAAAAAGAGAGTAATTGTGGATAAGTTTTGGTCTTGTAGCCTCCTTTTCAGCAATTAAGCCCGAGGGGTGCCTCAACACCTAATACCCTAAGACCAACTGGTTTGGGAGCTATTGGCCCAAAGCTCGCTACATGGATTAAGGAGAAAGCTTAATGGGATTGAACATTGCACTATCCACAAGTTTCTAAGAAAAAATAAAGCATCGGCAACCCGAGTCGTTAAGCTCGAAGGGGTGTCTTAACACGTAATGCCCTAAGGCCAACTGGTCTGGGAGTCATTAGCCTAAGGCTCGCTACATGGGTTAAAGATGCATTCCTTAAAAAAAAAAAAAAAGAAAGAAAGAAAGAAAGAAAAAAGAAGAATATATATATATAATGAATAAATGCCCCCTACCTAAGGTTGTTAGCCTTAACAAATATTAAAAACGATATGGCTTCTTTCTAATAAGCCCCATAGTCAAGTGTTGACTTAGCACAAAAAGAAGGTTTATTGATATCTTGACTGAATGGTACATGAGTCATAAATAAAAAAAAGGTTGAGAGTTTGTTTATTTGGATAAAATCAAGGAGAGTGCAATAATGATCACCTTGGATGTAAAATTCTATAAATCACTTCTAAATAATAACGCTTTAATTACTAAACACTAGCAATAAGCTGGTTGGGCGGTGTGATGAACACTTAAATATGTATGTTTAATAAGAGCTTAGTTCATCATATTGCATTAATAGTGTCATTAAATTCCTCAATGTAAGCATATTTGTAGTCTTTGCATCTTTATAATTAACTTCCTCTTAATTTTGGTTTTGTTACAGGTTCGGTAAAATAGACATAACTCTCTATTTATTGATCAGAATGGTGCAAATCTTAATGTTTTGGAAACCTATTTAAATTATCTACAAGATTGTATTTCATAAGCATTATCAAATTCGGGCTCTTAGTGGACCAAAAATGGGCTTGAAGTGAACCTATCTACAGATTCAGCCCAGCCTGACCATGCATCAGTATTTTGACCATATGTCACATAATACATATCCAAATCATATGAATCAAAATTTTATAGAAAGCCGAGAGAAATATCTACGACTTTCATGAAGACATGTGATTAAAATTCACAATAATTCAAGGTCAAAATCGATGGTCAAAGTCGGTTCACCTAATTACCCCAATTGTCAAAGTTGGTGCATCTAATATTTGACAATTATTCCTTTGTATTTGACAAGTTTGCCCTTGAATGTATCTATAAATAGAGGTGCCTTGTGACCCATTAGGGCATCTTGGCCTTTGCTAGGATCTTGTTTTGTGTTTCTCTCTTGTTTATGTTATTAATGAATTTCCTTTTTCTTGCAATTTGTGTTCTTTCTCTTATAATGTCTTTCTTATTTCTCTCTTGCTAAAGTGAAAGGTTGAAACCCTTGATATGAGAGTAAGATTCTCTAACCCTTAATATGTGCTTAATAATCATAATCTTATGTTGTTTATATGATTTATATTTATTTTCTTAATCAATCTTGACACTACTCGTAAAGTGGAGGTGTTGATCCATTGTAGACAATCCTTGGCACATCAAATGCTTGGATCCTTTCTAGATGTCATATGGTTCTTTCTTACCGACACGAATTTAGTTAGGAACCTTGATTTGATATAGACATATGGAGATTGGCACATTGGATGCTTGAACCCATTTACAAGAAGTGGTATAAATATTGGTAACGAAGCAAATATAATTCATATAACTAAAACGGGTTGTTTACCCTTATTTGAAATATCAAGGGCAGATCCCCTAACCTTAGCTCTCACTATTATTGTGTGAATTTCTCTTATGTTATTCTTATTTATTGTTTAAGAATTTGTTCTTTACTCATACTTGTTGATATTATCTTGCCATTCCTTTGAATCATCCATATCGTATTTGCTTAGCTTATAATTTGTAGCACTAAAATCTCCTTCCTCGTGGATCGACCCCAATCTCACCGGGTTTTATTACTTTGACACTCCTATACTTGGGAGACAATCCTTTTTCGGATGTGTCAACGATTTTTATGAATTTTAATTTCTTTGCGAATGCTTAGAATCGTGCTTAGGAGAACATGATTGGAATCATGATAGAAAAATTTATAATTGCTTTGAAGCATGCTAGGAAATACCCTAGAATACGAAAGAATTACCATATTGCCCCTTGAATGCTTAGATTGGGCTAGAATAGCCTTGTTTGATTTTGATTGTTTTTGGTTATTTGAATCAGGCTAGAAATGCCATGATTCGTTATGCATTGATATGAACTATGGTAGAATAGCAATAGGTAGAATACCATGATAGAATTATCAAATCTAGGCTAGGATGCCATGATTCTAGATTATGGCTTTGTATTTTGATATAAATGAATGTATGAGCATACTATGATTAGGATGATGCCATGAACTGATGGTCGACTTACATTGATGGTGAGGGACCATTACTTATAATGAATGGATTTATAAGTATATGCTTGAACAGACTTAATGGACATTGAATAGACTCACATATGGTGGTGAGGAATTCATTATCTATTGAGTCTCAAATTAACTATTTGATATTTGAATGTATGATTTATGTGAATCAATGAAAGCTATATTTGAAGTGTTAAAGTAGAATTTACTTTATTTGTTGAAGAGCAATGTAATCCTCTCCTCTCTCTTTCTATGTATGAATATATAACGGTTACGATTGAATAATCACCTCACATGCCTAATAAAGATGAAATGAAAATACGTGTAAAATGAACAACTTAGGTGGACTGTATGTGAATATGAGATATTTTTATTTGGAATACTCTAGTGGAGGCCGGATTCAGATCCGGGCAGGTCGAATGACTCATACCTAACTTCCCACACCCATATCTAAAAGGATGAGGGACGACGGATCAGGTTGGTGCCAATCATTCCCAATTGAATAATTGGGTGGTAACTCCATTTCTCTAGAAGTACAAATGGCTTGTTTGTGTTGCCTTAAGTCTCGAAAGAGGCTTTGACATAGTTTCGTGGTCGCAAACGCTCTGGCTAGATGAAAGCCTTGTTCACATATAGGTCTTCAAAACTTTTGATGGGGAAGCTCGCCAGTCTATCACTAATAAAGGGCTCTGTTAATCACCATGCGAACCTGGTCCTTCATTATGGGCCCAGTGGTCATTTTGGCAGCCTTGGCTCTCCGACAAACTAGATACTGTGAAACAGTCTAGTTGGGCTTTTTTGTGTCATCTCCAAATCCCTCAAGGTTACCCCCAATTGGGTGTTGTGGTGGTACTGCTACACAGATTGTTTCTTCTTGAACTCTCTTAGGGAGATCATGGTACCATACTACTAGATCACCTTATAGGGATAACATGAAGTACCATAATATGTGCTCTTTTGACAAAGGAGTAGTAGCCATGACGACTGCATGTTGTCTTAGATGTGTCTTTGGATTGCCCTCTCCAGTAAACTTGGGCAAGTCTAGCATACAAAACTTGGGAGGCAAATTATTGTCCCTAATGAGCAAAATGTCATCTAGGTCTTCGACCCCTTTTAGTCCCTTCTTCTTCAAGAGAGATCGGACGTTCTCTGCGTCTTTGGCCAGCTACTTGACCGATTTGGACTCTCTTTGATTGATTGGGCTTCTCCCCTTATCTTTGCCTTGGCTAGTCTTACCATCATCACCATTGTTACCCTTAGGTGGCAGTTGGTACTGTAAGGCCCATTTCATAGAGCTTCGATGAGTTGGGCCATTTGTTGTTGGAGCCTGGTAACATCAACCCTCATTGGAGCTAATTCAACATTTCTGCTATTGGGTATGGCTATTTCGTTGACTGGTTCTTCTTGCCTTGTCAAATGACCACCTCGTCTAACCCAAGCTATGATGGATGCAAAACAAAGGTGTTAATGCCATGTATGCATGATATGATGCATGCTCATACAAGGGCATAGATACACCTTCAACCCTCCGACCCTATTTATCCCACAGACGTATAGTCCAATCTCTTTTGTTAGGATTTTTTGCTTTACTCCCAAGACATCATCATGAGATGTAGGAATGTGAGATTCTCTCAACTATTTCTAGCAAACATGTTGATATTAGATTCCCTATGATTATCATAACATGGCTTTCTAAACGTCATGATAACCTTAACTCATGGCACATTTCCCCATTTTGTTCTTATAGTTGACTTGACATATGGCATTCATTCATGGTTCCATGAGGTTCGAGTTGATGTTTTCTAATCATGGGAAATTTATATCCATACACATGCATTTTAACATGGGTTTTAGATACTAATCCTATTGGAAATTTCTAGAGTCGTCTACATGGGCTTGAGTCTTAAGGGTTCAATGATATAGGCTCCTACGAGCAAGAGATACCCCTTTGGACTGGTCTCTTTTTAAACCAATTCAATGGTACATGCTTAAAGATGGTGACACCAACTTGAGTCATCAAGCTGTGGAGTGGAGCCAAAGACTTCTCGTGCCAATGCCACACAACTAGTTTAGGTGGTTCATGCGTATTGTCTGCAAAGTGTAGTAATCCAAAGACTCAAAATGTCAACATTAGCTATTAAATTTGGTATCCTAATCAGTATCAACTTCTCTTATTACCAGTGGAGTCACCATTGTGAATGGGACTGACACATCTGAAAAAGGATTGTCTCCCAATTATAGGAGTGTCGAAGTAATAAAACCCGGTGAGACCGGGGTCGATCCACAAGGAATGAGTTTTAGCGCTACAAATTATAAGGTAAGCAAATGTGATATGAACGATTCAAAGAGGTGACAAGATAATATCAACAAGTGTAAGTAAAGAACAAGTTAATAAATGAGTATAATTAAAACATAAGAGAAATTAACATAATAATAATGAGAGCTACGGTTATGGGATCCGCCCTTGATAATTCAAATAAGGATAAACAACCCATTTTAGTTATATAATTATATTTGCTTCGTTACCAATATTTATACCACTTCTTATAAATGGGTTCAAGCATCCAATGTGCCAATCATCATAGGTCTACAACAAATCAAGGTTCCTAACTAGATTCGTGTCGGTAAGAAATAACCATACGAAATCTAGAAAGGATCCAAGCATTTGATGTGCCAAGGATTGTCTACAATGGATCAAGACCTCCACTTTACTAGTGGTGTCAAGATTGATTAAGAAAATAAATATAAATCATATAAAATAAACAACATAAGATTATGATTATTAAGCACATATTAAGGGTTAGAGAATCCTTACTCTCATATCAAGAGTTTCACCCTTTCACCTTAGCAAGAGAGAAATTAGCAAGACATTATAAGAGAAAGAACACAAAATGCAAGAAAAAGGAAATTCATTAATAACATTAAAACAAGAGAGAAATACAATACAAGATCCCAGCAAAGGCCAAGATGCCCAATAGGTCACAAGGCACCTCTATTTATAGATACATTCAGGGGCAAACTTGTCAAATTACAAAGGAATAATTGTCAAATATTAGATGCACCAACTTTGACAATTGGGGGAATTAGGTGAACCGACTTTGACCATCGATTTTGACCTTGAATTATTGTGAATTTTAATCACATGTCTTCATGAAAGTCATAGATATTTCTCTCAGCTTTCTAAAACATTTTGATTCATATGATTTGGATACGTATTCTGAGACATATGGTCAAAATACTGAGGCATGGTCAGGCTGGGCTGAATCTGTAGATGGGTTCACTTCAAGCCCCTTTTTGGTCTACTAAAAGCCCGAATTTGATGATGCTTATGAAATACAATCTTGTAGATAATTTAATCAGCTTTCTGAAACATTAAGGTTTGCACCATTCTGAGCTATAAGAAGAGAGTTATACCCATTTTACCAAACCTGTAACAAAACCAAAATTAAGAGGAAGTTAATTTCAAAGATGCAAAGACTACAAATATGATTAAGTTGAGGAATTTAATGGCATTATTAATACAATATGATGAACTAAACTCTTATTAAACATACATATTTATGTGTTCATCACACCCCGCAACCAGCTTATTGCTAATCCCCAGCAATTAAAGCGTTATTATTTATAAGTGATTTACAGAATTTTACATCCAAGGTGGTCATTATTGCACTCTCCTTTATTTTATCCAAATAAATAAACTCTCAACCGATTTTTTTTTAATGACTCATGTTCCCTTCAGTCAAGATATCAATAAACCTTCTTTTTGTGCTCAGTCGACACATGACTATGGGGCTTATTAGAAATAAGCTATATCGGTTCTAATATTTGTTAAGGCTAACAACTGTAGGTAGGGGGCATTCATTTATTTTATATATATATATATATATATATATTTTGAAGGAATGCATCTTTAACCCATGTAGCGAGCCTTAGGCTAATGACTCCTAGACCAGTTGGCCTTAGGGTATTAGGTGTCAAGACACCCCTTCGAGCTTAACGACTCGGGTTGCCGATGCTTTATTTTTGCTTAGAAACTTATGGATAGTGCAATGTTCAATCCCATTAAGCTTTCTCCTTAATCCATGTAGCGAGCTGTGGGCCAATAGCTCCTAAACCAATTGGTCTTAGGGTACAAGGTGTTGAGGCACCCCTCGGGCTTAATTGCTCGAATTAAGAAGGCTACGAGACCAAACTTATCCATAATTGCTCTCTCTGTTTTTTTTTTCTTTCACTTTTTTTTTTACTTTCCCCTTCCTTTTGTTGTTATCATAAACAAAATAAAAGAACTCAAATATTGCAAAATTTCATTTCGCCACCCACAATCATGCATCAAGGTATGTGTGTGTGTGAAGAAAGGTTCATGAATACTTGCTTAACGAGAACATAAGCACACAGTTTATTAATTGATAAGGTTGTGAGAGTTCATAGATTTGAATAATTCAAAGTGAAATGAATAAGACCTCCTTGTTATACAATTCAAAAATCAAGACTAAATAATATCAAGTTAGCTAAAATGAGTTCATAAGATCAAAATAAAATGACAAATTGGTTAGAATGGGTTTCAAGAGTTCAAACTGGTCCTCCTTACTCGGCCATTCCTAACCCAGAATGCGTCTCAAGAGGATTTGAACTCCTTACACCGTACTCTGAATCTAATTACTAACTCGTTTTTTTTTTAAGAAAAAGGAAATTCAAGACACACTTATATCTACTATCCTTCCCCCCAAACCAAATGAAACATTGTCCTCAATGTTTATATGTAGAGAGATAAAATATAAGAGACATTACCTGAAGCTTCTGTTATTCAAGAGAGATGACCTGAAAGACTCATAAAATAAAATGCTAAAAATAAAATAAGGACAAGAAAAAATTACAAACGGATATTCAGATCCAATTTGCACTTTTTGTTTTGCCCTCCTGACCAATTAATTTGAGTACTAGCTGGGTCAGGTTCATACTCTACTGCTTGTAATTTGTCAGGTAACTCACCAGCAGGAGTGCCAGAAACAAGGATCTGTCTCGCCCAATGAGGAGAAAAATTTTGTTCTACAGCTGCATCAACAAAACTTATTAAAGGGTCAAAGAAATTGTTAACATTCAACAAACCTATGGGTTTTTGATGGAGGTTCAGTTGGGCCCAAGAGGCAATTTGAAAATCTCTTCAAAAGTACCAAAGCCACCTAGTAAAGCAATAAAGACATCTGAATTTATGAGCATATCTGCTATGCGTTCATGCATAGAGGAGGCTTGTTGAAAATCTCTTCAACAATGCTTTCTATAGCCAAAGCTTTAGGAATAACTCCTAAAACTTGACTACCTCCTACACGTGCAGCTCTTGACACATAACCCATTAACCTAAGGCTACCTCCCCCATAAACCACATGAATCTTTCTTTCAGCTAGTAGTCTACCAAGATAATTTGCTGCCTCGATAAACGCTTCACTTTTACCCGGTCGAGATCCACAGAATACACATATCTTTTGGATTCGACGTTTTCAAGTTCCCTCCATGTTTATGCAACTCTCTAACTATGTGTGAAGAAGAGAACAAGAGATGTGGTATTTATGGAGTGCAAAAAGGTATGCTAATGATGACATCTATATAGGTAGCTTGGTTGTTTGTTGAAAAAGTTGATAATAATGCATAAAAACTATAAAAAAAAAGATGATGGAATGAGACACCATAAGTCAAACAAAAGATACAAATTCAAAAATGACAGCTATGAGGCATTAAAATAAAAAAATGATGGCATGCATGCATATGTACATGTAGTTGTGATTGTGGCTCACATCTTCCTCTGGTTTTATATCCAGAAACGGCTTAAACGCCTTCTATGCATTGGGGATATGCTTCCCATCTAGTTTTCTTATGAACTGTCAAACAGGGTCATTTTGAGTCAGATTCCCAAGACTATAGCGTTCCTGCTCATCTCAGAATTGTGTCCATAAGTTAAAAATTTCACGCTGCACAAGTCCACAAGAATGCATCTCAAGAGTCACTCGGATATCATCTAAAGACTCCTTACTCAGTCCATTCTTGATGAACTGTATTTTATCCTCTCGATTATTAGACAAATATCCCAAGGAGCGGCAACGCTGGTTACAAGTCCATCTTGCACATTTGGGACAAACTTGTAACCTTTTCGCTCTTTGCTTTTTGGCGTAAGAGCTTTTTCCCATACCTGGCATGTGAGAAACAAGATTATCTGAAAATTCACAAGAAAATCGAACCATGGCTTCAATTAACCATCTTACTTCAACAGGCATACCCTTACGCATCAACATCCTTTGTCTTTCCGCGTGAGCTTTGTAAATTTTAAGCAAATCATTTTGAGGAAGAGAGGGAAAATGTTTGTACAATTTTGAGAGAATGGTATCCATGTGAAGAAAATGATAGAGAAGAAAAGAAAATGGATGCAAGGTGAGCAACAGTTTTTAGGGAATTGAAAAACCGACCTGAAAAGCCACGGAGTACCGTATCCGCCACTTGACCGGGAAAAATCAATCCTTAAAAAGGATCGACTAAAGCAATGGACTCTTCATTTTGGTCAAAATTTTCAAAGAATGGTTTTAACCGTTGTCCATTAACTTTAAACACATGACCATTCTTTGGGTTCTCAATTTCAACTGCTCCATGAGGGAAAACATTTTTAACAATGAAAGGCCCAGTCCAACGTGACCGAAGTTTACCAGGAAATAAATGCAACCTTGAATCATACAAAAGAACTTTTTGCGAAGGTTCAAAAGATTTTCTAACAATAAATTTGTCATGAAAAACCTTCATTTTTTTTTTTGTAGATTTTAGAATTTTCGTAAGCCTCATTCCTGATTTCTTCAAGTTCACTCAGCTGGAGTTTTCGTAACTTGCAAGCATCATTCAAGTTTGTGTTAAATGTTTTAATGGCCCAATAAGCTTTATGTTTAATTTCCGCAGGCAAGTGACAAGGTTTTCCATAAACTAATCTATAAGGAGACATTCCCAATGATGTTTGGAAAGTAGTTCGGTAAGCCCAAAGTGCATCATTAATTCTTAAAGACCAATCTTTACGATTTGGGTTAACCGTTTTTTATAAGATCTGTTTTATCTCCCTATTAGCTAATTCAACTTGTCCACTTGTTTGTGGGTGATAAGGTGTAGAAATTTTATGGGTTATTCCATATTTCTTCATTAAAGTTTCAAATGGTTTGTTACAAAAATGTGTACCCCCATCACTAATAATGGCTCGAGGATTTGCAAATCTACTCAAGATATTCTCGGTCAAGAATTGGACAACTGTTTTGTGATCATTGTTTCGACATGGAATTGCCTCGACCCATTTTGAAACATAGTCCACTGCCACAAGGACGTACACAAAACCAAATGACGGAACGAGTCCCATAAAATCAATACCCCAACAGTCAAAGATTTCAACAATAAGAATGGGATTTAAAGGCATCATGTTTCTTTTTGAAATGGATCCCAATTTGCAAATCAATACCCCAACACGTTTTGCAAAATGCATGTGCATCTTTAAATAAGGTGGGCCAATAAAATCCACATCGTAAGATTTTAGCAGTTGTTTTTCTAGACGAAAAATGTCCTCCACATGCTTCAGAATGACAAAAGTTAATGACATTACTTACCTCATTGTCGGTTATGCATCTTCTTATTATTTGGTCCGGACAATATTTGAAAAGATATGGGTCATCCCAATAAAAAATTTTCACCTCGGTTAAAAATTTCCTTTTGTCTTGAGCATTCCAATGAGGTGGCATTTTTCCTGTTGCAAGAAAATTTACAATGTTAGCAAACCAAGGTATAGTAGCAACAGAAAATAAAAATTCATCAGGAAAAGAATCATTGATAGGTGAAGTTTCAATTAATATCTCTTTCGTTAGTCTTGAAAGATGATCTGCAACGACATTTTCAGCTCCTTTCTTATCCTTTATTGTGATGTTAAATTCTTGAAGCAATAAGATCCACCGTATCAATCTAGGTTTTGCATCCTGTTTAGACATTAAATATCTCACAGCTGCGTGGTCAGTATAAACAATCGTTGGAGAACCAATTAAATAAGATCGAAATTTGTCCAATGCAAATACTACTGCAGGTAGTTCTTTTTCAGTTGTTGTGTAATTCATTTGTGCATCATTTAAAGTCCTACTTGCATAGTATATCACATAAGGCTTACCTTCTTTTCTTTGACCTAAGACAGCACCAACGGCGTAGTCACTTGCATCACACATCAATTCAAAAGGCAAGAACCAATCAGGCGATTGCATAATTGGAGCAGTTGTTAAAAGTCCAATTAATTTAGCAAAGGCATTTTGACATTCTTGAGTCCATTCAAAAGAAGAGTCTTTTAGTAAGAGGTTACAAAGAGGTTTAGATATAAAACTGAAATTTCTTATGAATCTTCTATAAAATCCAGCATGCCCTAAGAATGAACGAACCTCTTTGACTATTTTTGGTGGAGGCAAATGGGAAATTAATTCCACTTTTGCTTTGTCCACTTCAATTCCCTTAGAAGACACCACATGACCTAAGACAATTCTCGAAGTGACCATATAATGACATTTTTCACTATTTAAAATAAGACCTTTTTCTACACACCTTTTTAGGACTTTTTCTAAGTTTTCAAGACAATTGTCAAAAGAGTTTTGACACATTCGAAAAAGGGATTGTCTCCCCAAGTATAGGAGTGTCGAAGTAATAAACCCGGTAAGACCGGGGTCGATCCACAAGGAAGGGAATTTAAGCGTTACAAATTATAAGATAAGCAAATGTGATATGGATGATTCAAATAAATAACAAGAGAATATCAATAAATATGTAAGATGGTAGGTGGTATTACCGACCATTCAAATATAAAACAAAAAGCAAGAGGAGGTAAAACATCCATGGAAATAGGTGGTATAACCAACCATAGTAAATTAAAGAACAATTTCATAAGGTGGTAGAACTTACCATAGTAAATAAATAGAAAGTTCATAAACAATAGAATAATTAAAATACAAGAGGAATTAACACAATAATAATGAAAGCTAAGGTTAGGGATCCGCCCTCGATATTTCGAATAAGGATAATTAGCCCATTTTAGTTATATGAATTATATTTGTTTCATTACCAACATTTATACCACTTCTTGTAAATGGGTTCAAGCATCCAATGTGCCAATCATCATATGTCTACAACAAATCAAGGTTCATAACTAGATTCGTGTCGGTAAGGAAGAACCATACATCATCTAGAAAGGATCCAATCATTTGATGTGCCAAGGATTGTCGACAATGGATCAAGACCTCCACTTTACGAGTGGTGTCAAGATTGATTAAGAAATTAAATATAAATCATATTGAATAAATATTATAAGATTAAGATTATTAAGCACATATTAAGGGTTAGAGAATCCTTATTCTCATATCAAGGGTTTCACCCTCTCACCTTAGCAAAAGAGAAATTAGAAGAACATTATAATAGAAAGAAAATAAAATGTAAGAAAAAGAAAATTCATTAATAACTTAAACACACAAAACACAATACAAGATCCTAGCCAAAGCCAAAATGTTATAGCCAAGGCCAAGATCCCTAATGGGTCACAAGACACCTCTATTTATAGATACATCCAGGGGCAAACTTGTCAAATTACAAGGGCATAATTGTCAAATATTAGTTGTAAATATCTTTGACAATTGGGATCATTATGCACCGACTTTGACCATCAATTTTGACATCGAAATGTTGTGAATTTTAATCACATGTCTTCATCAAAGTTGTATATATTTCTCTCAGCTTTCTAGAACATATTTATTTGCACAATTTGGATACGTATTTTGAGAGATACGGTCCAAATACTGATGCCTGGTCAGACTTGGCCGAGACTGTAGATGGGTTCATTTCAAGCCCAATTTTGGTCCACTAAGAGCCCGAATTTGATGATGCTTGTGAAATGCAATCTTGTAGACAATTGAATCAGCTTTCCAAAACATTAGGAATTGCACCATTCTGATCTATAAATAGAGAGTTATGCCCATTTTACCGAACCTGTAACAAAACCAAAATTAAGAGGAATTAATTTCCAAAGATGCAAATGCTACAAATATGCTTAAGTTGAGGAATTTAATGACACTATTAATGCAATATGATGAACTAAACTCTTATTAAATATGCATATTTAAGTGTTCATCACACCCCCCAACTAGCTTATTGCTAGTCCCTAGCAATTAAAGCGTTATTATTTAGAAGTGATTTATAGAATTTTTCATCCAAGGTGGTCATTATTGCACTCTCCTTGATTTTATCCAAATAAACAAACTCTCAACCAATTATTATTATCATTTTTTTTTATGACTCATGTACCCTTCAGTCAAGATATCAATAAACCTCCTTTTTGTGCTCAATCAACACATGACTATGGGGCTTATTAGAAAGAAGACATATCGGTTCTAATATTTGTTAAGGCTAACAACTTTAGGTAAGGGGCATTTATTCATTATATATATATTTTTTTTCTTTTTTTTTTTTAAGGAATGCATCTTTAACCCATGTAGCGAGCCTTAGGCTAATGACTCCCAGACCAGTTGGCCTTAGGGCATTAGGTGTTAAGACACCCCTACGAGCTTAACGACTCGGGTTACCGATGCTTTATTTTTGCTTAAAAACTTGTGGATAGTGCAATGTTCATCCCATTAAGCTTTCTCCTTAATCCATGTAGCGAGCTTTGGGCCAATAGCTCCCAAACCAGTTGGTCTTAGGGTATTAGGTGTTGAGACACCCCTCGGGCTTAATTGCTCGAATTAAGAAGGCTACGAGACCAAACTTTATCCACAATTGCTATTTTTTTTCTTCTTTTTTCTTTTTTTCCCTTTTTTTTTAAAACTTTCCCCTTCCTTTGTGTTGTTATCCTAAACAAAACAAAAGAACTCAAATATTACAACATTTCATTTTGCCACCCACAATCATGCGTCAAGGTATGTGTGTGTGTGTGAAGAAAGGTTCATGAATACTTGCTTAATGAGTACATAAGCACACAATTTTTTAAATGATAATGTTGTGAGAGTTCATAGATTTGAATAATTCAAAGTGAAATGAATAAGACCTCCTTGTTATAAAATTCAAAAATCAAGTCTAAATAATATCAAGTTAGCTAAAATGAGTTCATAAGATCAAAATAAAATGACAAATTGGTTAGAATGGGTTTCAAGAGTTCAAACTGGCCCTCCATACGCTGCCATTCCTGACCCAGAATGCGTCTCAAGAGGATTTGAACTCCTTACACCGCACTCTGAATCTAATTACTAACTCGCTTTTTTTTTTTTTTGAAGAAAAAATAAAATTTCAAGACACACTTATGTCTACTATCCTTCCCCCCAACTAAATGAAACATTGTCCTCAATGTTTAAATGTAGAGAGATAAAGTATAGGAGACATTACCTGAAGCTTCTGTTATTCAAGAGAGATGACTTGAAAGACTCATAAAATAACATGCTAAAAATAAAATAAAATAAAATAAAGGACAAGAAGAAAAAAATTACAAACGTAGATTCAAATCCAATTTGCACTTTTTGTTTTGCCCTCCTGCCCAATTAATTTGAGTACTAGCTGGGTCAGGTTCATACTCAACTTCTTGTAATTTGTCAAGTAGCTCACCAGCAGAAGTGGCAGAAA
>SNVD02007728.1:0-309494 GCA_013180625.2 Boswellia sacra
AAAATTGAAAATGGAGGAAGCATGCTTAAAGAACCTAAAGAGTTTAGTGAAGATGATAAAAAGAAATTGAGTTTGAATGCTAAAGCTATGAATGTGTTGTATTGTGCTCTAGATAGAAATGAGTTTAATAGAATATCTACTTGTTCTACGGCACAAGAAATATGCACACACTTGAAGTAACTCATGAAGGAACTAGTCAAGTTAAAGAATCCAAAATTAGTATGCTAGTTCATAGTTATGAGCTTTTCAAGATGAAATCGGATGAATCAATTTCTGAAATGTTTACTAGATTTACGGATATTATTCATAGTTTGAAATCTGTTGGTAAATCTTATTCTAATGTTGAAATGGTGAGAAAGATTCTTAGGTGTCTACCAAAATCTTGGGAGCCAAAGGTGACGGCAATTCAAGAAGCAAAAGACCTCACCAAACTACCATTAGAAGAACTTATGGGTTCTCTCATGACTCATGAAATCACCTTGAAGGAGAACGAAGAAAATTTCAAGAAAAAGAAAAATATCGCTTTCAAATCTTCAACAAAAGAAGATGATGAGTCCAACGATGAAGGAGATGATGTAGATCTTGCATTCATCACCAGAAAGCTAAAAAGGATGATTAGAAGAAACCAAGGATTCAAGAAGAACTCTAGAAGGGAGTACAAAGGGCAAAACTCAAAGCAAGATAAGAAAAATGATCAAGTCATTTGCTATGAGTGCAAGAAACCGGGACATGTAAAGATGGATTGTCCTTACTTCAAAAGTCAAAACAAGAAAACCAAAGCAATGAAAGCCACAAATTGGGATGATAGTGAAGCTAGCTCCACCGAAGAAGAAGATTGCGAAGTGGCAAAACATGTGCTTCATGGCTTTAAGTGAAGATCAGGTAAGTGTTCTAAACTATGATCCTAAACTTTCATATGATGAATTACTTGAAGCATTCCAAAATTTACATGTGCAAATTGATAAGAAAAACTCAAAAATCAATGCTTTCAAAAAGAGGTCAAAAATCATGTTATCTCAATTAGAAGAGTTGGTAGAAATAAATGAAGCTTTAGAAAATGAAAATGAAATTTCAAAGCAAAAAGATTTTGAAAGTTTGGAAAGTCAAATACATTTATTAAAAACTGAAAATGACATTTTAAAACAAAAGGATTTTGATAAATTGGAGAAACAAAATGCTATTTTGAAAAAGGAAAAAAATGACTTAAGAAATATTGTTGATAGTTTTACAAAAAGCACAAAAAATTTGAATTATATGTTACAAAACCAAAGGTGTGTTTTTGATAAAAGAGGTTTAGGATATAAAACTCATAAAAATCAAAAGTATTTTAAAAATTATTTTGCTCATGCATCTTCTAGAAATAATCCTAATCATTCATGTACTTATTGGGGAAGAAAAGGACACAAAGTGCATTCTTGCTATATTAAGAGAAATCCTAAGTTGAAACAAATATGGGTTCCAAAAAGTACCATAACTAACCCCCAAGGACCCAAGAACTTTTGGGTATCAAAAAGTTACTCCTTGAATGTTGATTGTAGAGACAAAGTGGCAAACACAAGTAGTACTTAGATAGTGGATGCTCAAGGCATTTGACCGGAGATGCCTTCAAGTTCTTAAGATTAATCATGAAGAAAAGAGGATATGTGACCTTCGGTGATAATACCAAAGAAAGGGTAATCGGACATGGTGATATTGGTAACCCTTCTTCACCTATTATTAAAGATGTTTTGCTTGTTCATGGTTTAAAACATGATTTGATTAGCATTAGTCAATTGTGTGATAAGGGATATTTTGTTACTTTTGAGCCTAATAGATGTGTGATTAAGGATTTTAGTAACAATAAGACATTATTTGTTGGTAATAGATGTGGTAATATTTATACAATTGATATTGATGTTAATGATCATGTAGACAATTGTTTCATTGTTAATCATGATGCTTGGTTATGGCATAGAAAGTTAGGTCATGCTAGCATGGACACAATTTCAAAAATTTCTAAAAATGATTTAGTTGATGGTCTTCCAAAAATAAAATTTGAAAAGGATAAGATTTGTGATGCTTGTCAATTTGGAAAACAAGTGAGAACTTCTTTTAAACAAAAGAAATTTATTTCAACAAAGAAACCTCTACAATTACTCAGTTGGATTATTGGACCATCAAGAACTCAAATATTGGTAAGAAGAGAAAGATTAGGTTGTGTTTATTGTGGATGATTATTCAAGATTTCAACTTGGTGTTATTCTTGAAAACTAAAAAGAGTGCCATACAAGTAATTTCAAAAATTTACAAAAATATCCAAAATCAAAAAGGGCATTCTATTGTATCCATTAGAAGTGATAATGGGGGTGAAGTAGACAATGTTTCGCCTTTGAAAACTTTGTGATGAAATGGTTTTGAACATAATTTTTCCGCACCTAGAACTCCAAAACAAAATGGTGTTGTTGAGAGGAAAAATAGGACTATCCAAGAAATGGCTAGGACCATGTTGCTTGAAAATAATTTGCAAAAATATTTTTGGGCCGAAGCCGTTAATACCGCATGCTTTATAATCAATAGAGTCCATGTTAGAGCTTTAATAAAGAAAACTCCTTATGAACTTTGGAAAGGAAGAAAACCCAACATTGGAGTTTTTAAAGTTTTTGGATGTAAATGTTTTATTTTAAATACTAAGGATAACCTTGGAAAATTTGATGCAAAAGCCGATGTTGGAATTTTTGTGGGATACTCCAACCATAGTAAAGCATATAGAGTTTTTAATAAAAAGACTCTTACTATTGAAGAATCTATGCATGTTGAATTTGATGAAACTAATGTGATTTCTTCAAAGAATTTAGATGATGATATTGTTGAAGTAGAAAGGCAAATCAAGGAATCAAGGCTTGATGAAAAGAGTCAAGATGATTTATAACTTCAACAAGAAAAGCTTGAGAAAGTAAATGATTCTTCCCAAGAATTACCAAAGGAATTGAGGTATGCAAAAGCTCACCCTAAAGATCTTATTATTGGTGAACCATCACAAGGTATGAGAACTAGATCTTCTTTTAGAAACTTTTGTAGTCATTTTGCATTTGTCTCTCAATTTGAACCAAAAACTTTTAAAGAAGCCGAAAATGACGAAAGTTGTATTTTGGCTATGCAAGAAGAATTAAACCAATTTGAAAGAAATCAAGTTTGGGAATTAGTCCCTAGACCCAAAAATCATTCTATTATAGGCACTAAATGGATTTTTAGAAATAAAGTAGATGAAAATGGCACCATTATTAGAAACAAAGCTAGACTTGTTGCTCAAGGATACAATCAATAAGAAGGTATTGATTATGAGGCAACCTTTGCACCGGTTGCTAGATTAGAATCAATTTGAATGTTATGTACATTTGCATGTTATAAAAATTTTACATTATATCAAATGGATGTCAAAAGTGCATTTTTAAATGGTTACATTATGGAGGAAGTATATGTAGAGCAACCTCTTGGTTTTCAAAATCACGATTTTCCAAACCATGTTTTCAAACTAAAAAAGGCACTTTATGGCTTGAAACAAGCACCAAGAGCATGGTATGATAGATTGAGCAAATTTCTCATTGATAATGGTTTCGAAATGAAAAAAGTTGATACTACTCTTTTTGTTAAAACAAAAAATTATGATTTATTAATTGTTCAAATCTATGTTGATGATATTATATTTGGTGCTACTAATATTTCTATGTGTGAAGAATTTTCCAAGTGTATGCAACAAGAATTTGAAATGAGCTTAATGGGAGAATTAAATTTCTTCCTTGAACTTCAAATCAAGCAATCAATGGATGGGATCTTCATAAATCAAGCTAAATACACAAGAGATCTTCTCAAGAAGTTTGGCATTGATAATTCAAGGACATATAACACACCTATGGGTACATTAACCAAGCTTGACAAAAATGAGAAAGGAAAAGATGTTGAGGTAACAAAATATCGAGGTATGATTGGCTCTCTTTTGTATTTAACTGCTAGTAGAACCGATATTATGTTTAGTGTGTGTATGTGTGCTAGATTTCAATCTTGTCCAAAGGAATCTCACCTTAAGGCTGTAAAGAGGATATTTAGATATCTTCTTGGTACCATAAATCTAGGTCTTTGGTATCCTAAGTGTGATAATTTTGATCTAATTAGTTAGTCCGATGCGGACTTTGCTGGAAGTCTTCTTGATAGAAAGAGCACTAGTGGCTCTTGCCATTTTCTAGGACATGCATTAGTATCATGGTTTAGTAGAAAACAAAATTCTGTTACATTATCAACCGCGGAAGCCGAGTGATATTGCCGTAGGAAGTTGTTGTGCACAACTCTTGGATGAAACAAATTTTAAAAGATTATGGTGTGGTATTTGATCACAGCCCCATCAAATGTGATAATACAAGTGCCATTAACATTTCAAAAAATCCCATACAACACTCTAGGACTAATCATATAGAGATTAGACACCATTTTATTAGAGATCATGTGCAAAAAGGTAATATTTCTTTAGAATTTGTTCCCACCGAAAAACAATTAGCCGATATATTTACTAAACCCCTAGTCAAGATAGACTTTGCATAATTAGAAGAGAATTAGGCATTTTGGTATATCTTAATTTTTCTTGATAATTTTTGAATGGTAACATATGTTTAATGGGGAGACCATATATTTCGGTGGAGTAATTAATTTGATTACTCTTTTTGATGACACAAACGGGGGAGAATGGTTGTATTGCTTGTATTTATAACAATTGCTCTCTTTTTGTTTATTCTTGATTTCATTTTCATTCTTGTTTTTAGATATTATTTTAAAGCAATCAATGGTTTGTCATCATCAAAAAGGGGGAGATTGTTAGCCCTAAGGCTATATGATAATTTTTGATGATAACAATACACATTGATTCATTGAGTTTACTAACATGTTTATTTATGTGCAAGAGTAAGATCATTGAAATAATTGTAAAATCAAGAAGAGGCTTATTAAAATGAGGTGTTGAAGCTAAGGAGAAGACTACCTGTTTAAAGGCAGCCAAATTTAGTACAAGGTTTGATTCAGTAAGTGACACATTGCATGTTTAATCATTGGTCATATATTTCTCTACAAATGCCCAAATTAACGTGATTCCTTAAGCCTTTGGAAGCTATACTCAATTTATAACATTTCATTTTTTTACAGAATTTCCAAATTTTAAGTGTAAGATCGTCCAAATAATCATGCAAGTTGAAAGACAAATGGAAGCAGCTGACATGAGCACCGAATACTCTTTTGGACATATCTTGAGCTAGAAAAATCAAAATGACTTGATTCTTGTGGCATAGAAAGATGACTTAATGGGGCACATTTCATATGTTTTGAAGAAATTCAAATTTCAAATGGAAGGCCGACATAATTGACATGCAATTTGGTGGACTGACACAGAGAAGAAAAATCAACTCACATGAGCACCGAATGGTTTTTTGGCCATATCTTAAGATAGAGATATCAAAATTCTTTGAATCTTAATGTTTTGGAAAGCTTATTCAAATATGAAGATCTTTTATGTTTTGAAGAAATTCAAATTTCAAACGGAAGGCTGACAGAATTATCATTCAAGTCGGTGACTGACACATGGAGGAAAAATCAAGTCACATGAGCACCGAATGGTGTTTTGGCCATATCTTGAGCTACCGATATCCAAATGACTTGATTCTTGATGCGTTGGAAAGCTTATTCAAATGTGAAGATCTTTTATGTTTTGCAGATTTTCAAATTTCAAACGGAACATTGACAAAAATGGCAGACAAGATTACGGTTTTTATGGTGGGCAGAAAATTTGGAGATGGTGTCTTCACTTGATTAAGTTCATCTATTTGCCTATAAAAGGAGCCCTTCTCCATGCATTCAAGAAGTGCAAGAGAAGCATTTTATCAAGCAAAAAGCAAGAGAAATATCAAGTCTAGAGAGCTTTATATTATTTATCTACTCTTGAAGAGAGTTATACTTTTGTTGTAAAAATTATCTTTGTTCTTGTATTGTGGTGAGAGTGAGATATTATTGTAAAGGATAATAGTTATCCTTGAGAGAACTCTTGTTGTGTGTTAGCAAGAGTTGAAGGAAGTTGCCTTGGTGAGGTTGTTCATCAAGAAGAACTCTTGGTGTGGTGTTATCAAGGGTTGAAGGAAGTTGCCTTGGTGAGGTTGTTCATCAAGAAGAACTCTTGGTGTGGTGTTATCAAGAGTTGAAGGAAGTTGCCTTGGTGAGGTTGTTCATCAAGAAGAACTCTTGGTGTGGTGTTATCAAGAGTTGGAAGAAAAAGTCTTGGTGAGGTTGTTCATCAAGCAAGTTGTAAAGATTTCTACAACTTAGTGGAAAGCTTAGCTCGTGGAGCTAGGAGCCCGTGGACGTAGGCAAGGTTTGCCGAACCACGTAAATTGAGTTTGCACTCTCTCTATCCCTATGCTCTTTACATTTACTTGCACTTGTGATTGTTCTTTATTGCTATTCTATTGATTGCATCTATTTTCATCTTCTTCACACTTTATTCTCAAAGAAAGGGTTAAATAATTTTGATCTTTCAAGAAAAGTTTTCTAAATCTGTTTTTATAAATAAAAACCCAATTCACCCCCCCTCTTGGGTTGCCATACCTGGGTCAACAGGACGTTTTTTAGTTGGTAATGGCATCAGCTCCCCTTGTTCTTTCAACCTAGCGAGCACCTAGAACAAAGGCCGACCCAGATTGCTTAATCTCCTCGATGGCTTGTCTACCACACTCATACTAACATTCTTCGCACCCTAGCCACCAATTTGATTCAAGTTTCTCATATTTTTCTTCGAGAAGGCCTTTGTCTGTTTTGCTTCTACACTCTCGATCCAACCCCACTATCATAGAGTTCCTCAAAATTCCTGATTGGAATTCCAAACAATCTTTCTTTTATGGTAGTTTGTACACCATTAACCATAATCCGAATTTGGTCCTTCTTGATACAACAAATTCATCATAGTTGTTGCCTTTGCTCTCCACCTAGCTAAATATGCCAAGAATGACTTATGAGACGTCTGCTAAGTGTCCTTTAAATCTTTAAGAGTTATCGCGCATTAGATGTTGTGTTTGTATCTATTGACAAACTGCTCAGCTAGCTTATTCCAATCCTTCTTCACGGTATTCTCTAATCGGATATACCACTCTATGGCATCCCCATCCAGGTAGTACACAAACATTTTCAGATTAAGCTCTTTAGAGAGCCCAATGGTTCCCATTACAGTAACATATCTCCTCAAGAAGGATTTAGGATCCTCCTTGCCATTAAACTTTGTGAACTCTGGTATTTTAAACTTTGCGGGAGGTAGTACCCTCCCATCAGCTGCATATCTCTACATCTCCTAGTCCTTTGACTCCCTTTTTCTTGACTAAAGCTTGCAACTTTTCCATCTCTTTGGCTAACTTCCCTATAGCCAATTTCTCCTCTTTGGCCTTTTCATACTCTCTGTTTTCAAAAAAGTCCATCGTTATGGTTGTAACTATCATTACTACCACCATTGTTTCCTTCATTATTTCCACCCCTTCCAGTCGTATTATTTTTGTTGTGCTGAGATCTCAATCTATTGGGATTCTCATTATTAGCATACGAGTTTTCTCAAATTTGTTCCCATTAACAGTATTAGACTAAGTCTTCATGAAGGCGATTAAAGTCTTATTCATAGTAGCGACCATCTCTACCAAAATGTCAATCCTCTGTTGTCTACTTTGTCTCCTTTCCCAAGCTATGATGGCTACCAGGCAAATTTGTTAGCATGATGAATGTATGCATGAATGCAATGCATGCTCATACATTCACATAACATAGAAGTAGATTTATTAGTATAGACTCCCAACCTTGTTTCACCCACACAGTAAAACTCATTCTTTCCTAGGGTTTTTAGCCTCGATCCCATAACGTTAGCAAGGGATGTTAGATCAAATTAAGAACTCTCTCTAGTACTAGATGGGATTGACATGGCATCCATATTTCCAAATGCTCTTAGAGATAGAGTTTTTAGAGGTCCATCGTGAAACTACCATAAACAATTGCTTAGTCGTTCACTCTTTTCAATCAAGATCCTAAGACATTCACGTTTCGCTTAGCGGTACACAAACGTCGCATGACCCATATCGACTGTTGTTTCTTAACCGAGACAACTGTTAAAGAGAGTTTGATGTCACATAAGCCTCATATGTGCAATCTTAGAAACAAAAGGAGTCATGCCCTGATTTATCATAATAATGGCCCAATATCAACTAACATCAAATTGTCATTGGATCATAGTAAATTAATTTGTGCCTTAAAGAATGGCTATCTAGTGTTTATACATGGTGTATGCAACTTGCAAAATGGGCATTTTACTATCACTAGGTTCATCTAGTTTCAAAAGTTGTAGTCATGTCCCAGAGATTTTTGTGGTCCTTCAGGATAATTACTAAGCTGACTACATGGGCTTTGGGCCAATTGGGTTCCTTGGTCTGGGTTCCTCTGAGTGAAAGATGCCTTTTATACCGCCTAAGAAATACGTGCTCAGAGGTGATGACACTAATATGAGTCATCCAAGGCTCGAATGGAACACAAGGACTACCCATATTGATGCCACGCAGCTAACAAAAGCGTTAATTTTGTACTTTATGTGCGAAGGTGCAGTGATGCAAAAACAATAATAAACAAAAGAAGACCTAAAGCCTCAGCGCTCCCAGCCGAAATCAGCTCCTCTTAAGAAGTCCCTAGTGGAGTCACCATTATGGGTGAGGGGTTTCTCTCCACTGGCACAACCCGACCTAAGCCACAGAGGCTCGGCAGGCCGCACCGAGAAAGTTGCTTTGGGAGTCACCACCCGATAATCTAATCACAGGATAAAATTTTTGAGTGACGATAGCTCGATCCCATGCTTCTGGATCTAAACCACCTTCATCCCTTTGAGGAAAGGTTCGGGAAGCTAGGTATGGATCTTTGATCAGCCTAGATAGAGTCTTACCTCTACTAAGATTCGCCAAGCCTGTGGTTTTCTATTGGTAATTGCTATCTATTTAGATCCTAACTAGTTTTAAATGCACATGTCATATTTTATCTTTTAATACATGTGAGGTGATTCAACCATGAGCAAGAAATAAAGAGTTAGATGTACTTTGAACCAAACGTGTCAAATGACGAGGTCATAATTGTATCTACTTCCCTAATGTGATAAAGTAAGTTTGAAGGCAAAAGAGATAAAAACACTCCCAACATTATCTAAGCATCGCACGAATGCACCACAAACTACAAGAGACAGTCTACCATTGAAAAACGAATCTCTTGTCAATCAGTGCGAGTTTACCCACCTTTCAACCAACCTTATGGCCATATCCGCTTCTCAACACTTCAACAATAAATATCATAGCCATAGACATCTTAATCTGATTTCCAACCAACAAAGTGAGCCTATCCGATATCGATGTTCATCAAAATGACATCAATACTCTAAACGAATTGCCCCACCAAATAACATGGGTCTACCCTTATCCAATATCACCCACTCATCCTACCAAACCTCTAATCTCCAAGATAAACATCTTGCCATCAATGCGAGCCTATTTACCATTCAACAATTCCAACATCACCAAATCAACATAGAGCGCTAAATTGGGAAGTGAGCGTCTTGCTATCAATGCAAGACCACTCACCACCTACTCGCTCTCGCTTTCACCAAGTCTTTTCAAAACATCATCAACAACACATAAACATGGTTCAATAATTAAACATATCAAAACAACCTATTTTTCATACAAATTAGACTTGCAAATGAGAACAAAGATGACTTAAAACTTATAAACATGCTTTCATTAACCACAAGCGTCATTTTGATCATATAAACTAAATTAGATACTCATTAACTAAACAACCTAAAGTGGACAACCCCTTATTTATATGATATCATGCATTAAAACTCCATAAAACGAGAGAAAACACACATGCATTGCAAGCTACCATAAGAGAATAAATCCTAATGTGTATTTCTAAGAATATAAGTCATGAGAAGGGCATTTAACTGACAAAAATCATAGTGAAGTGTCAAAATTCGTAATAAATGTAAAATAGCACAAAAAGTGCTCATAAACTCATATTTTGGCTAGAAAACAACAAAATGAGGCATATAGACCCATATTACTGAGCCCCATACTCAAAAAGTACATAAAAGTGCTTGGAAATCATATATATCAAGTAAAACGCGAGTTAAAGCATAAAAACATGAAGAAAAGCATGAAAAAATGCACATAAAATCATAGAAAAGCAAGTAGCAATAAAATCACTGCCCTCAAACTCACCAAGTCATCAAAACAAAGCTATAGTGCACAAAACTCAAAGAACAGAGCCTCAATAGCTCACACAATGTTAAAATGGGTTAGGAATAGTGTTTAGCAGCTGTGAGAATTGAAGAAATATAATGCAAACACTCCCAAGTCAGTTGCCAATCCATTCTTCCTCGAAAAATGGGTTTTTATAGACTATAGCAGAAATGATGCACACCAGTTGAAAGGGTGCACGCTAGTATGTATAGGCAAATGCTAGTTTAAACTGGTTTAAGCTAGTTCAACTAGCACACAACCCTGGGTGAAAGAATTCTAGCTTTGGTTTCCTTCGTTTTTCAATCTCAGCTTTGGGTTTTCACGTTTTCGCACATCAAGCTTCGTCTCAACTTTGGTGCTTTGGTTTATCGTCATTAGGCTTTAAAACCATAAGTGACTATCTAGTGCTTACAGTTTTACCCCCTACTTTGAAAGGGTTTGTGGAACACAAACATCAAGAAAGTATATTCTAAGCATACTTACTTGCCTAGTGCCTAAACTTCACCATCCTGTCGACCATTGCTACAAACCGATCAAGGATTCTACCAACTAGTGCTATAGGCTGGTTGAGGATTCAATCAATTATTACTACAAGTTGATTGAGGATTCAATCAACTATTGCTATAGGCATATTGAAGATGCTTTCACCTTCTAAAACTTGGCGATAGATGCTTTCATCTAGTTGCCTCATGCTCCTATGAGGGCTTTGATAGGTGTCTATTTATGTATCATTTTCATATCAATTCATCTATGTTTCTTTGCTATAATCCTTGGTATTTTTATGTTTTTGTGTGGTTTTGATGTTTGTAGGAGTTTTGGAAGAACTTGCACCAAAGTGAAGTAAAACCCTTCATTTTCAACTCTGCTAGTCAACCATCTTCTCGGATTTAATTGTATTGATATACAATAAACCGGATAACATGTTATATACCATTGGAAAGCTCTCGAAGTCTATTTTCTAGAGAAATTTACGGTTCATAAATCCATTCAGTGTACCAAAAGTTATAATCAAAACAGTGTAAGAAGTGTAGAAATGTAATTCCATAAATCACTGTTTCATGTATAATACGGGACACTGTAGCAGGTTACTGTAGCAGAGTATATAAACTCATTTTAGGGTTTTATTTTAAGAACTTGAAGAGGGGGAAAACGTGGAAGGAGGCTACATCTTTGGATTTCTCTCATCTCTTGGAGTTCTTGAAGGAGATTGAAGGCTTGGAAAGAGGAAGAACTACAAATCCTAAGAGATTTCATCAAATTTGCTAAGTTTTTCCTTTCCCTTTCATTTTCTGGAATATCTCCATATTGTATTGTATTTGTATTCTATCTGAATATGTGTAACTAAATCTGAATTGGTTGAGGGTTATTTCAAAGCCCTTGATATGGTTTTTATGAATTGATTGTGCAAGGAATTGTTATCCAATTCTCTAATTGAAGTTGTTTGTATTTTCTCATGTTTAATACTTATGATTGCTTGCTGGATTGTATTTGGGTGGCCAATTGAGTAAAATCTGGTTGTTATCTATTGCTAGACTAGAAATCTTGATCCGTAATTGTCTTGAATTTCTAATCATTAGTAGCAAAATTGTGATCAGAGATTGCAATTGGAGAATATAACCTAAGTTAAATAATCTGAACTTGTGTGGTTATTGCTTAGATCAACCTATCTTTCTTATCGTAATGCTTCCATTGAATTAAACTTAGAGAGCTTGTTCTAGGTTGTTTAATGGTTAGAGATTAAATAAAGAGCTTTTTTTATTTAACAACAAAGTAAGGAAAGATTGGGATAACAGAGCTTGTTGTTATCTACGGTTGATAATTTCAATGGTGTAATTGGATGACAATTCTACGATTAATTCGCAAATCCATATCTTGTGGTAGAGAACGATCCTTTAACCAGGTTACTCTCATTGATTTTTACTCAAATTAACTTAGCATTGTGTTATTGTGCACATTAATATTTCATTTAATCAATCCATCAACAAAACCCCCCATTTATTCTGTTGTTGCTTTTGAATAACAAATTCAATTAGAATCAATCCTCGTGGGAACGATATCTACTTATCACTTTATTACTTGTGCGACTATTATACTTGCTAGTTTCGAACGCATCAAGTTTTTGGCGCCGTTGCCGGGGATTGATTTTCTAATCGATTTGTTATTTTGTTTTCATTGTTGATTCTTATTTTTGTTTGTTTTTCTTTTTTTGATTGTTTGTGTTTAGATGACATGGCAGTAAACGTCCATCAATTCAGTGGCGGATTTGAGCCACAACTACCATGGAGAGTAAATGAGGTAAGCACTCCGAACATTGAACAACAACTTTCTGAGCTAACCTCTCTTGTGGAAAACATGGCTATAGGACATATGCAGAAATCTTATGCATGTGGAGTATATTCTACCATGGAGCATCCAATCGACATGTATCCAACTTTACAAGAAGAATATATGGAACGAGCCAATGCCATGGGTGGATTTTTAGGACAATCAAGGCAATGGTATGATCCCTTCTCTAATACTTACAATGCCGGATGGGAAGATCACCCTAATTTCAGTTACTGGAATCATCAATCCATCGCCCCAAATGACATACCAAATTGGCCACAAGGTTTTAATCAACCTAGAGTGCAGCAACCATTTCAAATGCAACCACCACCAATGCCACAACCAGCACCACACCCAGCTCCAGAAAACTCAGATATGTCACTCCAGGATATTGTTAATGCACTTGCCACTAACACAATGCAATTCCAGCAGGAAACTGGGGCAAGTATCCAAAACCTGGCAAATCAAATGGGACAATTGGCTACTAGCATGAGCAAATTCGAGGGCCAAGGCTCAGAAAAATTATCTTCTCAAACGGTGATCAATCCAAGAGAGAATGATTATGTGATAACTTTGCAAAATGGAGAGCAAATAGATGTCCTACCAAAAAAATCATAAACTGATGAAGAAGATGACACCACTTCCACCATGAACAAGACATCATCCTCTAAGGTAAGTCTTAAAACTCCCATTCCTTCATATGTTACTCCTCCACTTTTTCCTAGTAGATTTGCGAAATCGAAGAAGGAGGAACAAGAACAGAAAATCCAAGAAACTTCTCACAAAATCAAGGTAAATATACCACTTTTGGATTCTATCGAGCAAGTACCTCGTTATACAAAACGTCTCAAGGAGTTATGCACCAACAAGAGAAATTTAAAAGGGAATGAGAAAGTAGGTGTGGGGGAAAATGTTTCAGCTGTATTGCAAAGAAAAATTCCTCTGAAATGCAAAGATCCAGGTACGTTCACCATTCCATGCACCATTGGTAATACTAAGTTTGAAAGAGCTATGTTAGATTTAGGAGCATCTATTAATGTCATGCCATATTCTATTTATAAGCAGATGACTTGGGTGAAACTAAAAAAGATTCTATAATCAATAATCAGACGATTCACGAATCATCTATTAAAATTCGATCTATGAATTGGACAAATTTCTCACTGACAGAAACAAAACAGAAAGATCTGACTAATAGAACAAATAGAATCAGAAAACAAATAGAAAAAATTACAAAAGATCAGAAAAAAGTATTGCTAGCTCAAGAAATCAATATTCGTTCTAACAAACCAAGTTATCGTGCTAAAATATTCGAATCATCAAAAAAGATTTCTTTAAATCTTGGACCTTTTGTGAAAACTGGTATTACAATTCAACTTGCTGATCATTTTAATGCATATCCCAAAAGAGTTGTGGAAGATGTGCTTGTGCAGGTGAATCAATTGGTTTTCCCAGCAGACTTCTATGTCCTTAAAATAGAGAATGAGACATCTCCTAATCCAACTCCGATTCTTTTAGGGAGACCATCCTTGAAAAATTCTAGAACCAAGATTGATGTTCATGATGGCACTTTCACCATGGAGTTTGATGGCAAAGTGATCCGTTTCAATAATTTCGAGGCAATGAGGTACCCTAGTGACTTGTATTCTGTTTTTGCAGTTGACATTATTGATTCTTTGCCACAACAATGTTTTAAGTTAACTCACAAGGATGGATTGGAAATGGCTATTAGTGAGCACATAGGGACAGAAAATTCCAAAGAACCAAAAAGGTTGATACAAGTGTCCAAAGAAATGGAGGAAGCTATGGCATGCTTAGATGAGACTATAGCTATAATCACAAATAGGTATGATGTTCCGTACATTGAATTGCCTTTATCTAATGAGAAACTTCTTCCTTCTGTGATGAAAGCCAATACCTTGGAGCTTAAGCTGCTTCCAGATTATTTGAGGCATGTGTTTTTGGGTGAGAATGATTCTTTGCCAGTTATAATAGAAATGGGTCTTGCACCACTACAAGAAGAGAAACTCGTCCAAGTACTTAGAGATCACAAAATAACTATTGGGTGGACGATTGCTAACATCCAAGGCCCAACCATATGCATGCAACAATTTTTGTTGAAAAAAGGATCCAAGCCCACTAGAGAAGCACAGCGGAGATTGGATCCTCCCATGATGGAACCAACGTCGGGCTAAGGACGTTAAACCAAGCGCTTATTGGGAGGCAACCCAATGTTTTTGAAAAATAAATTAAAAAAAAAGAAAAGAAAAATAAAATAAGGTAATAATGATCGCTTTTTGTGTCTCGAGGAGATTCCTTTCGTAGGCCATCAAATTGATCAGGTTTCATCTCTCTTTGCCATCTGTCTTATTTGTTTTTATATTTCTTTTACTTGTTTTTGACTTTTTTTTGCTATTGTGTTGTTATCTCTTTTATGTGTCTTTAGTTTCGTTTCTGCTCTTTTCTTTTCCTTCCTTTTGTTTAATTTGATTATTCTGTACTTCGAATTCATTTGTGCAACAGCTTGAGGAAACATCCAAATGGGAGCTGAAGTCATTGCTCGAAGGTTTGAAACGTGCATATCTTGAAGAAAAACAAACTCAATTGCATTATCGGTAATAGCTCTCATTTTCTCCTCTTCAATGGATGCCGATATCTTTGTGTCAAACCTTCGTAAATATTTCCCTTCACTTCCTCAAAATGCTGTGTTTAAAATTTATAAAGTACGGATGACTAGACTTTGGGCATTGATGCACCTAAATGTGCCTACGGATATCCGATGGCTTATCGAAGCCAAGGTAAGATTGTCCGGTGAGCCTGATATTAATCTAGCAAAATACATGCCTGGTCTAGGAAAGAGCTACTACGCCAAGTGGCGAAGAGCAAAAAGGTTAGAAATATGTTATAAATGTGCTAGATGGAATTGTAACCAGAGTTGTCGTTCATTAGGTTTTGTGTCTAGGAACAGAGAAGATAAACTTTCGTTTATTAAGAATGGTTTGATAATGAGTCGCTGGATAATGTTTTATTAACTCTTGAGTCACATTCTTGTGGACTTGTTCAGCGTGAATTGCTTAATCTATAGACACAATTTCGTGATGAATTGCAGTGTTATAGTCTAGGGAATCTGACTAAAAACGACCCTGTTTGCCAGTTTATAAGAAAACTGGATGGGAAGCAAATCCCCGACTCATAGAAGGCGTTTCAGCCGTTACTGGACGTAAAACCAGAGGAAGATTTGAGCCACAATCACAACTACTTGTATATTTGAATGTGTGTTGTTGTTGTCAAATTTCTTTTTTTCTTGTTTCGTTTGATCTAATTATCAATGTTGTTTTTGGATTATTGTTGTTTGTTGATTTTGTTTGTTTTAATTTCAAGTTTTCTTTTTGACAAACCATATTACTACCCTATGGCATAAGTACACATGGGAGACAAGTGTGGAGGTTTTGTCAACCTCCACCGAAAGTGGATCTCTATTTTTAATGCTTCACGTGGGAGACAAGTGTGGGGGTTTTGTCAACCCCGCCGAAAGTGTATCTCCATTTTCCATGCTTCGCGTGGGAGACAAGTGTGTAGGTTTTGTCAAACCTCACCGAAAGCATATCTCATTTTTTCAAATTTTGAGGCGATAAATTTGCATCGAGCAACCCCCACCGAAATTATGTCCCCATGTGTCAAATTTGAGAGTTTTACGTGTGTATATATCCATTCTCCATATTTTCAAATGTCATTTTTATAACCTGTCTTGCACTTGAAAAGCATATTACCTAACGTGCATCATTGTCTTACACAAGGTTAGAGTACTTGTAGAAATGGAGAAAACACCAATTCGGCGATTCCAAAATATATGCGTATTTTGTGGATCGCAATTTGGTAAAGATGGAAGTTTACAATAGCAGCTCTTGATCTTGGTAGGACATTAGCTGCGAGGGGTATTCATTTGATTTACGGAGGGGGTAGTCTTGGGTAATGGGGTGTGTGTCGACAGCTGCATCCTTAGGAGGAAGCAAAGTTCTCGGCATTATCCCTAAACCATTAGCTGTACGAGATATCGTAGGCAACAGAATCGGGGAAGAGTTACAGGTCTCTAGCGTGCATGAGCGTATTGCACATATGGTTGTTAAGTCTGATGCATTTATAGCTTTGCCTGGTGGTTATGGTACATTAGAGGAGATATTTCAAATCACCTCTTGGGCACAGCTAAACATCCATCGAGAACCCATTGGTTTTGTTAAATGTCAATAATTTTTTTGATGGTTTGTTGTCTTTTCTTGATCAAGCAGTAGAAAAAAACTTCATCTCACAGTCAGCGAGCCAAATCCTGGTTACAGCTTCAACTGCAGGGGAGTTAATTGACAAATTACAAGAATTCGTCTATTCGCCTGATTCAACAATGGCTCGGATAGATTGGTTTGGAGAAGGCAATAAGAGGCGTAAACTGGATGTAACGCTCCATCTGTAATCTCTATCTGCTGGTTTGCTTCATTTTCGTTTGCTTTCTCTTTATTGTGTTTATTTGATTTTTTTTATGTCATTTCTTTTGAGTTTTTTTAAGGTTGTTTCTTTCACCCCAGGTAATATTTTCTAATCTTGGCTTTTAGAGTGGTGGCTTAAAAAGTTCAAGTTCTCTTGAAACGCATTCTGGATTTCTGTAATCCATAATGGCTGAATAAGGAGGCTAACTTCTAAACTTTTTAGACCCATTCTAACTGACTTGCTTGTGTTTGTTGATTTGTTGGACTTTATTATTTTCTGAGTAAGTTTAGTTTTATGTAATTTCGAGTTGTTGTGTGTTTTTGTCTTTATCAGTTTCGATTCGAAAAAAAAAAACATTGTGGAAAAACCTGAGAATGGAAGAATATGGGGTTTTCTTAACTCTTGAAACGCATTCTCTCTCAATAAATCTGTAGTTTGTTTATTTCATGTTGTTGGAAGTGTCATGTTTCTTGTTTTGTTCTTTCATAATAAAGGTATATAGGCTGGAAACCTTAAGTCTGCGGGCTACTAGTCCTAAGGATTGTTGAAATATACAATCTTGACTTAGGTGTAACAATGCCACGTACCTCTTCTCTTGCATTTTATGGGCCAATGATAAGGCAATGATTGAATTGAGAATAACTCTTGGAAAATGAAAAATGATGCATGGATCTGTTTGCTTGAAATGTTTATTGGTTTTCGCTTTGCCTTTGATTCCTTGCACAACATTGAGCACTGAGCTATTATCACTGAGTTATTTGTTACTTAGAGAAAGTTTATGTAATTTAAATGTTTCTTCAGATTTCAATGAATTCTAGAACTTGTTTGATGGTCACTCGAGGCGAAATCCTAGACTGTGCAACATTGGGGAAATGATTTAGGCCATCTTTGGACCGTTTGAGCCTTAAGAGCCAACCTTGATTAAAATTGATCCCTAGTTACCCCTTTGAGCCTCTGTAAACCTTTTTCTTTGTTAACTCACTAAAAGATTTCCTAATCTCAATTGAATTTGTTCCAAACAGTTTATCCCTTACCTATAGCATGTAAATCAATCGCAATTAAATTTTGAGCTATGTTCTGGTTTTGGGAAGTTAGAGGAGGGTGGAATGGTCATGAGCATGCAAATGAGTTCCATTGTGTTTGAAAAAAAAGAAAAAAGCAAAAAGAAAAAAGCCAATCTGTACTTATGTCCACATACTTACACATTGGGGGACAATGTGTTGTTTAAGTGTGGGGGAGGGGAAGTGTATAAAAAAAAAGAAAAAAAGAAAAAAGAGAACAAAAGAAGAAGAATAAGAGATCTATACCCTTAAGTGTTCTTAAAAAGAATGAAACAACAAAGTGTGGGGGTGTAGTTTTCTTTTGTTTTCTGCAAAAAAAAAAAAAAAAGATTGAGTGTTCTAAATAAGTTTGGGGGAGTAACCTGGTGAATTGAAATGAAGTTGTGTTATAGGGTTGAGCTCTACATAGTCTTGAATGATTTATGTGTTTGTGGGTGATTTGAGCCAAATTATTATCCTTTATCATACCTTCACCCAAGCCAAACGTTACAAGCTTAATAAAGCCCTACTTGATCTTTAGTGTTGTGCTTGTCTACATTAGTGGAGAGTGACTTGAAAAGCAAGCCTATGGAGTTCATTTATACGCACATCTTCACTATTAAATATGATTATTTTTATGCATAAACTCATCCGGGTTACAAATGATTAGGTGAGAATGGCTCTACACACACACACGGGAGGAATTGAAGTAGAGCGAAACTAATCTTTGTAATGAGATTCTTGATCAAATGCATTATTTTGAAGTTTTCCTTGGGTTATAAATTAAGTACAATCTTTGAGGCCTATTTGCAAGTTTAAGCATTTGTGTGTTTTAATTTTTCTTTGAATCTGTTTCGATTTAGTTTTGTTTCATATCGTCATAGTTGCTCGAGGACTAGCAAAGTTTAAGTATGGGGGAATTTGATATGTGTCTATTTATGTATCATTTTCATATCAATTCATCTATGTTTCTTTGCTATAATCCTTGATATTTTTATGTTTTTGTGTGGTTTTGATGTTTGTAGGAGTTTTGGAAGAACTTGCACTAAAGTGAAGTAAAACCCTTCATTTTCACCTCTGCTAGTCAACCATCTTTTTGGATTTAATTGTATTGATATACAATGAACCGGATAACATGTTATATACCGTTGGAAAGCTCTCGAAGTCTATTTTCTAGAGAAATTTACGATTCATAAATCCATTCAGTGTACCAAAAGTTATAATCAAAACAGTGTGAGAAGTGTAGAAATGTAATTCCATAAATCACTGTTGCATGTATAATACGGGACACCGTAGCAGGTTACTGTAGCAGAGTATATAAACTCATTTTAGGGTTTTATTTTAAGAACTTGAAGAGGGGGAAAACGTGGGAGGAGGCTACATCTTTGGATTTCTCTCATTCTTGAAGTTCTTGAAGGAGATTGAAGGCTTGGAAAGAGGAAGAACTACAAATCCTAAGAGATTTCATCAAATTTGCTAAGTTTTCCCTTTCCCTTTCATTTTCTGGAATGTCTCCATATTGTATTGTATTTGTATTCTATCTGAATATGTGTAACTAAATCTGAATTGGTTGAGGGTGATTTCAAAGCCCTTGATATGGTTTTTATGAATTGATTGTGCAAGGAATTGTTATCCAATTCTCTAATTGAAGTTGCTTGTATTTTCCCATGTTTAATGCTTATGATTGCTTGCTGGATTGTATTTGGGTGGCCAATTGAGTAAAATCTGGTTTTTATCTATTGCTAGACTAGAAATCTTGATCCGTAATTGTCTTGAATTTCTAATCATTAGTAGCAAAATTGTGATCAGAGATTGCAATTGGAAAATACAACCTAGGTTAAATAATCCGAACTTGTGTGATTATTGCTTAGATCAACCTATCTTTCTTATCGTAATGCTTCCATTGAATTAAACTCAGAGAGCTTGTTCTAGGTTGTTTTAATGGATAGAGATTAAATAAAGAGCTTGTTTTATTTAACAACAAAGTAAGGAAAGATTGGGGTAACAGAGCTTGTTGTTATCTACGGTTGATAATTTCAATGGTGTAATTGGATGACAATTCTATGATTAATTCGCAAATCCATATCTTGTGTAGAGAATGATCTTTTAACCAGGTTACTCTCATTGATTTTTACTCAAATTAACTTAGCATTGTGTTATTGTGCATTTACATTAATATTTCATTTAATCAATCCATCAACAAAACCCCCCATTTATTCTGTTGTTGCTTTTGAATAACAAATTCAATTAGAATCAATCCTCATGGGAACGATATCTTACTTATCACTTTATTACTTGTGCGATTAGTATACTTGCTAGTTTCGAACGCATCAGGCTTGCTTTAATCTTGGATGCTTTCGTTTTGTTGCCTCATTCTCTCACGAGGACTTGCTTCTATCTTGGATGATTTTGCTTTGTTGCCTCATGCTTCCATGAGGACTTCCTTCTGTCTTCGATGCTTTCACCCTATTGCCTTGTGCTCCCGTGAGGGCTTGCTTCAATCTTGGATGTTTTTATTTTGTTGCCTTGTGCTTCAGCAAGGACTTGCTTCTATCTTGGATGTTTTCGCTCTATTACCCCATGCTCCCACGAAGGCTTGCCTCAATCTTGGATGTTTTCATTTTGTTGCATCACGCTTCTGTGAGGACTTGCTCTGTCTTGGATGATGTCACCCTGTTGCTTCGTGCTCCCATGAGGACTTGCTTCTATCTTGGATGTTTTCACTTCGTGTGGAGATTACTCCTATTTTCTATCATGCTTCATCAAAGATTAGATTCGAACTTCAACCTTTGTCTACCTTAGCTCTTGGATCTTCAAACTGATGACCATTGCCATCAATCATTTCAGATTCGAACTCTCGTAGATCATCTATGATTAGAATCGAATTAATGGGTATTGTTCAACTACACATATGATTCCATACATGTTTGACAAAGTGTCAATTCTTCAACTTGCCCAGTGAATGTACTTGGCCATGTTTGTTCTAGTAGTGTTGGATGTCATGATCGATCATTCTAAAAATTTAATACTACTATAAGGGTATAGCTAGCTATCTAGTGATTAATTATGCAAGATAAAATAGTTGTGTTTGATTGAGAGGGCAAGAGAAGAGATTATTGGCCACTAATTTGTCAATTAATTAACAAACATGCATGCTCTATATACATATATTAATCTCTTGGTGGGAATAATTTGTATGATGAAATCTAATTTTTTTTAAGCCAATTAAAGCATATTATTATTCGTTTATTCTCTTGTTTAAGTCAACGAGCCTATTACCTATATGGTTTGTTTTGTATAAGCCTATTGAATATACATAGAGAACAACTCAGTATGACTTGTGGTCATGTTTAAAGAATATATAACTCAACGCAAATGTATTAACTAGCTAGCTACTTTGGCAAAACTGGAAAACAAATTAAACCCCAACAATGTGCCAAAATTTGATGCTGTAAAGCTCTGTTTTTATAATCCATCTCTACAAAAGGTAAACCTTATTTTAATTAGCATATAGGCTAGCTATCTCCATTAATTTGTTAACTTAAACATTGAAAATAAACAATGGTTGGTTCGATATCGAATGTTGAGGAACCACAATAAGCTAAATTGTATTGGCCTATCTCTTCGTTTTAGAAACTTCCTTGAATTATGTGTTTTCCCTTATTCCTTGCAGGTCCAGTATGGATCCTCCAACATGATATCATCACGAATTTTATTCTTTTTAACTGTATAAATCTTTTTCCACCTTCTTTTATTTGTCGTTTTGACTATCTTTCTTATGCTTTTGGCTAAATTCTTTTGCAATGCAAATATATCTAGATTGTTAGATATAATGATATCTCATCAAAGCTCTTGCAAGCCTCTTGTTAGCTTAGAATTGGGTTATGTTTGGAGTTTGATTTAATTTAGTTTATGTTCTTTGTATGTCAAAGA
Organism: Boswellia sacra; assembly: GCA_013180625.2. Lineage (NCBI taxonomy): Eukaryota > Viridiplantae > Streptophyta > Magnoliopsida > Sapindales > Burseraceae > Boswellia > Boswellia sacra. Next base: position 22,097 of record SNVD02007728.1, read on the forward strand.
AATTTCTTTGCCTTTTTAGGAAAGGATGAACCTTATATTTGGGAAAAGATATTTGTTTGTTTGGTAAATATTATTTGTCCACTGGAAAGTGTTGATGGGAAATCAATTCTTTTACTGTATCTTATAAATGTCCTGCTGTAGTTTAAGTTACTTATAGATGTATATTTTGGATGACTTTGCATGTTAATTCAGAGCACCTATCACTTCCTTCACTGGAAGAAAGGAACACCATTTGCTGATGACCAGGGCATTTACAATGGCTTGACATGGTGGGAGCAGATAGACAATGGCAAGTAACTCACCCGCAATAGAAAGTTCTTGACTGTTATGCCTGTTGTGCTGTAAGTACTTTATTTAATTAAATCAATCTTTTTATTAAATATTCAAACTATGAACATGAAAGATAATTGTAAAATTACAGTAATTCTGTTCCAATCATTTATCAATTGAAATTTAGATCGAGGATTCTTCTTTAACCCATTTGATTAAAATTATAGTCACCTTAACCTACATCCACATGAAAAAATTGGACTGTGAAGTCTGTAGTGAAGTTTGTAATTTCTTTAGAATAGAAAACTATAGGGTAGTCTGTATCTTCTATAAATATTGGTTAATATGATTAAAATCATGCTTATTAGACTAATTTGTTGGTTCTGCAATCTGTCGTCTCTTTTTAAGTCTTTATTAATAGCATTAATGATATCGGTTATGAAAATGTGTCTTTGAGTAATTCCTATTGCAGTTCTGCACAATTTCAAAATCCAGTAAGGTGAATTTGTTTATAGATTTTTATCTTTTCCCTTCTATTTTATTCTATAAATGACAGTGTAATCCAACTGGGAATGGCAGGTCAATGTGCTATTAATTATATATTCAATGTAATGATTTGGTTTAAGTATTTGTGTAAGGAAAATTTGTCCATCCGTCAACCAGTAACAAACTTTCCTATTTTGGTTTCAAAACTAGAAAAGGATGGCAAAGAGTCCAGTCCTCAAGAAATAGCAAGACTTGTTTTATATCTGATCATCCTTCCATGAGTTGCCTTTTTGAAATTTAGGGTAAAATTAAAATGACATATGCCATCATTTCAGTTTCTGGGTTCCATATATTGAACTAGAACTTGTAAATGTATCATGTAGTGGCTATAGAAACTTAGTCTTTCCATCTAGCAAGTATCATTTAGCATTTGCACTGCATCAAATTTCCACAGGATCACTCGATTGTAAAATAACTAAATCTGATGCAAGCATATTAAACAAAAACAAATATATTACAATTAAATTTGGCCCTAGTTGTTTTCATCTACCCTTCTAAGCTGAAGCTCCCAATCTCTTGTAGAAAATTACCCTTTTGAGAGGCACTGGTTCCCTACTATTTGAAATTCAAATTTGATCCATTCAATAAATTAGAAGTTTGGCAATTGTTTGGACCAAAACATGACATTTGATTTCCCTCTGATTGTGAAGACCTGACTTTATCCCTCTTATGGGAAAATTTATCTCTTATGAAGTAGTTTCTGCAATTGTTATTGTAACCATAAAACAGAAGAGAAATAAGCTAATCCGATGAGATTTTGTGGAGACCTACAATTTAATTGTGTTGCCTAGAACCATTGTGGAATTTTAGTAATCTAAGTTTTTAATTTTGACTCTTTTTTTTGACCTGGCCTATGAGATTATGTGTCCAATTGCTTAATTTGAAACCATGTCGAAACAAAATAAATACTGATCATAATATAATACAATAAAATAAGCAAATAGCTTTTATTAATTGTCTTTGAGATGGTTATTGTGTACAATGAAAGCAAAATGTAGCTGAGTGTAAGTAGAAGCTTCATTATAAATCAGAAGTAGGTGAACTGAACGTTCATGTACATCATTCCTATCAATCACCTTCACATCAGAAATTTAAACATGCATCCTCATTACTAGCTCCCTCTTTCAAACTGCAACAATAGAGAAAATAAATCGTACAATTTGAAGATAGTAAAATAGAATCCAATAGGATGGACTAGTAAAGCAAGGATACACCAAGGCACCACCTACAATACAATTTGAAGAAAATTTGATTACTGTTATAGAAAAACTAATAAATTCTTCTTTCTTGTTTAAGGTCACAACAGTTAATTGCAGTTTTTATCATTTACAGACCTGGTGATATATAGCTAACTCCCTCTTAGCACTTTCATTTACCAGTATCTCCATATATTATATTTTTGAGCTGTTTGAGAGAAAACAAACTTGGTTGATCGACATAGAACACAATCTGCATCCATTACTAGAGGTAAGCTTCACCAGTTCCTATTTATGATGTTTTAAGTTAGATTCAAGTGTTATTCATATGTTGTTTGAGACTATTAATTTTGTTTTGATTGCTTTCAACTGTTACTAGATGTTGTTTGCTATTCATGCTGAGTTAAATGCTTGCATTTATTTTGTTTTTATGTTGTTTCATCGTAATTGTTATGAATTGGTTTTTTTTTTTTTCTTCTTGTAAGCATAATTGATATCTAGTGTTAATGATGTGTTGTTTTATGAGGAATTTGGTCTTGTTCTGATTTGTTTTTCCATTATAACATTCACAAGGCATGAACCTCCAATTGAATTTGCATTCTTCCTAAGTTATTGATGTTATACTGTGTAGTTACAAATCCTTTTTTTTTTTTTGTTAAAGATGCAAACAAACTTAGAACTTAGTCCTCCATCTACATTAAAAAACACCTATAAAATTACAATTTAAATTGAAAAAACACAGTAATAGAAAAAAAAAACATAGAAACCAAAAATTTTTATGTGTAAAATAATCCCACCAATTATACCAGCCCATTAAACCCAATCTCACAAAAACAGTCCATTAATGGAATGAGCCCACTAAACCCCAGCCCACAAAACAATCCTACTAATGAAAGCAACCCTACTAAACCCAAAAAAAGGAGAGATGAATATATGCTGAAAATGCCAACTCACTTCGTAAACTAATTAACATATTAAATAAGTCTAATTTCAACTTACTACTTGAACAATTTATTTAAATAAATTATATTTGTTTTATTGAAGGAAAGTAGACATGGACAAGAGTTGGATTGACTTAGGAGACAGATTTTCCAAGCCATATCTACATTTCTAGATTTTGCATCTGAGAATGTAGTTGGTGGCACTAGAATTTACTGTCCATGTAAGAAGTGTTACAATCGGTATCTTTTGAGTAGGGACATAGTGAGAGACCATTTAATATTCAATGGTTTTCTACCTAAGTACAAAAAGTGGACACTACATAGTGAGCCGTATACGCCTATAGAGTCTAATCAAAATTATGAGATTCAACATTCAGAGTTTGGTTGTGATTCTATGGGTGATGATATGGTTGGAATGATACATGATGCCATAGAAATTCCAAATATGGATTTTGGTGAAAGCCGCAATACTCCATTGGATAATGATGCGGGTGTAGACTTGAATGAGCCATCAAAAGACTTCCTTAAATTACTTCAAGATGCGAACTGTCCCTTGTATCCAGGGTGTGAAAAATTTACATCACTTTCATTTGTCGTTCGTCTCTTGAATATGAAAATGTTATGTGGATGGACAGACACTTTAATGACTATGCTGTTAAAATTTTTGAAAGAAGTCTTTCCCCAAGAAGCAAAAATTCCTCCCTCTTACTATAAGATTCAAAAAATGACCACCAAATTAGGATTTACATACAAGACTTGGGATATATGTCCTAATAACTGTATGTTATTTAGAAATTAGCACGGGAATCTTCATAGTTGTGTAATCTGTCATACCTCTGATATAAACAGTTTGATGAGCCAAATAATGCATCAAATTCTGAGGTAAAAATAGCAGCAAAACAAGTGCGTTACCTTCCCTTAGTTCTAAGATTACAAAGATTGTTCATGTCTTCAAAAACTGCTTCTTTTATGTGATGGCATGCAGAGGATCGTATAAATGATGGTGTGTTAAGACATCCTGTTGATAGTCCTACTTGGAAAACCTTTGATGAAAAATATCCAATCTTTGCTGCTGAATGTTGTAATGTGAGGCTTGGATTGGCTGCTGATGGTTTCAATCCTTTTAGGACTATATCCATAACTCATAGTACATGGCCTGTAGTATTAATACCTTATAATTTGCCGCCATGGTTGTGTATTAAACAATCATTCTTCATGTTGTCTGTGCTTGTTGATGGCCTAAAAGGTCCTGGAAATAAAATTGATGTTTACTTACTACCATTGATTGAAGAATTGAAGGACTTGTGGAATGAAGGTGTGGTTACTTATGATGCATCACGTAAACAAATGTTTAAATTACATGCAGCTTTGTTATGGACTATTAATGACTTTCCAGCATATGCTAACTTGTCAGGTTGGAGTACCAAAGGGGAGAAAGCTTGTCCTTTTTGTTCTATGAATACAACATCTCAATGGTTACATCATAGTAGGAAGTTTTGTTATTTGGGTAATCGTCGATTTCTACCCTTTTCTCATAGATTTCAGAAAGATAAAGTTTCTTTTAATGGCAAAAGAGAATTTTTACCTCCTCCTATTCAGATGACTGGATTTGATATGAAACAACAAGTGCAAAGTGTACTTACTGAATATAGAATGGAAGATATTCATAAAAAAGAGAGGAAAGATTTTGAGATGATGAATTGTGGAAGCATTTGGAAGAAGAAAAGCATTTTCTTTGAACTACCATATTGGGAGCATAATTTACTTAGAGATAATCTTGATGTCATGCATGTTGAGAAGAATGTTTGCGATAATATCCTTTGGACATTGTTAGAGGATCCTAAAAAGTCTAAAGATAATTTAAAGGCTTGACATTATTTGCATCAAATGGGAATAAGGAAACCATTGCATCTACAAGAAAGGGGAAAGCATAAAGCATATTTGCCTCCTGCATGCTTCTCAATGAACAAAGAAAACAAAGTAGTGTTCTTCAATGTGTTAAAGAGAGTGAAGGTGCCAGATGGTTACACATCAAATATTTATCGACGTGTGCACATTAAAGATCGCAGCATTTGGGGCCTCAAAAGTCATGGTAATCACATATTGATACAACAATTACTTCCTCTTGCAGCTCGTAGAGCATTACCTAAAAATGTTGTTGAAACGTTGATTGAGCTTGCTAACTTTTTTAGGCAATTGTGCTCTAAAGTGAATACACAGGAAGACTTAAAGAATATTCAAAATCGTGTGGTTGTAACCTTATGCCTTTTGGAGAAAATTTTTCCACCTTCATTCTTTGATGTGATGGAACATTTGCCAGTGCATCTTGTTGAAGAGGCTTTGATTGGTGGACCTGTACAATTCCGTTGGATGTATCCTATTGAGAGATATTAAATTTTATGTATAATGTGTTTTATTTACATATTATACATGAAGGAATTACACTTATTTTGAATTCTTAAAATTATAGTTACTTGTTAACTTTGAAGAACTATGTTAGAAATCGTGCACATCCTGAGGCTTCTATTGCTAAAGGATACTTGATGAAGGAGTGCACAAATTTTTGTTCATGATATCTTGATGAAATGGAAACCAAAACTAATCAAGCACCTAGGAACAAAGACGATACCTCAAGAAAAGGTGTGAAATTTAACCTTGAAAATGTTACCTGGATACAAGCACATAGATATGTGCTTGTAAATACTACAATAGTTGATCCATTCCGAGAGTAAGTCGTTTACAATTTTATTGACATACGTTCATCTATTATTTATTGAGTATCCATTTGGTTGGTATTTCTTATAACTCATATTTATTTCATCATTTTCATTTCTAAAGGGAGCATGTCAACAAACTCTCTCAACAACATCCTCGTGCTTCAAGTCATCAAATTCATAATGAGCACAACTCAAAATTTCATAAGTGGTTCAAAAGCCATGTAAGCTATGTTACTTTAATTAATTCTTTAACCTCATACTAAATATGAGTTATAACACTAGTGGGTTTTTATAGGTGAAAGCTTTACAACAAACCTCAAATGTGACATTGCCTGAAGAAATTGTCCACTTAGCTAATGGCCCAAAAACAACTGCACGATGTTTCAAATCTTATGTTGTTAATGGTTTCAAATTTTGGACCAAAGATATTGACAACACTAGAACCTCCCAAAATTTTGTTGTTGTGTTAAAGGCTGATACACTGAGCTATGCTAGTGCAAGAGATAGAAATCCACGTTCAGGCAGTGTAACATTTCATGGGGTTTTAAGAGACATAATTGAAATTCGTTATGTCAACTCAATGAAATTCATGTTATTCAAGTGTGATTGGGTTGATGATCGGATTGGAAAGAAGTTTGATGAATTTAACTTCACAATGGTTAACTTTAATCATCTATTATACAAACTCAACCATGAGGATGATGAACCTTTTATTCTAGCGAATCAATTTGAGCAAGTTTGTTATATCCAAGATCCTTTAGAAGCAAATTGGCATATAGTTTTTAAGATAACTATTAGAGATTAATTTGATCTTTATTCAATCAAGAACTATGAGCATACGGTAAAAAGTGTGCCACGAGTTGAGTTATATACACAATAAGAAGTGGATGAAAGAGAGTTTGTTCGTGAAGAAGATGTTGCTTGGGTTAGGCCAGGAGTTGACGAAACTATAGTTGACATCAATGGTGTAAATGATGATGAAGCGATGGATGATGATGAATGATAGTTTTTGTGATAAAGTTTACTTGTTGTAGGTATATCATGTTTCTTATGTATTAATGAAAGTTGTTTTTTGTTTTAAAATTATTGAACATTCATTTATTGTACATGCATCAAACATTTATTCTATTTGTAATATAATGTATCAATAGGGTTTTAGTTTTCTAATGTTAGTATCTTTTTGTAGTTTACTATGGCACCAAAGAGACACAGAGATGACTATATGGAAAGTGTATTACGAAGGGAGGCAGAATCTCGACGACAGTCATCTTCATCTTCCCAGTCTCAAATGAATATGGGAGACCAAGGTTTGTATATAAATGATAATTCTTTCATTTAAATGTTTTACTTTATAATGTGAAACTAATTCTATATGATTAGGTGCGTCAGCATAAGCAAAAGGTCGTGTAGCTACTCGTGGTAATTCTGAATAGGGCTCAGGCCAGATTTTACATGTTGATTTTAAGGACAAATCACTACAAGAAAAATGGCCATATTTGGCGGTCTTTGACCGTCAAATATGTATATATTTGGCGGTCTTAAAAACGTCACCAATGGCACCGCCAAATATAGTCAATTTGACAATATTTGGCGATCGGTCAAAGTGACAAATATGCAAAGACCGCCAAGTATGAAATTGTAAAAATTTTAAAAAAAATATACTTGGCGGTCAAAAGACCGCCAAGTATAATAGTTTTAGAAATTAAAAAAAAATACTTGACAATTTTTTACCGTCAAGTATTTAAAAAAATTAATATATATAATAAATATTTTAAAATTTTAATAAATTCATAATATATATATATAATAAGTATTTTAAAAATTTTAATAAATTCATAATATATATATATACATATATAAGAAAATTGCCTTTATTGTATTAAATTGCCTATTGTCAATACTGCACAATACATTCCATGGTAATCTTGGCCCTTATGACTCCTCCTGGAAAATCAATTAAGTAATACATCCATTAATACGTGGATTTATAAAAGCTATAATATAAACAAGGGATGCCGATAGGCAGGAAACAAAAAAGAGTATTTAGTGCTCACCCGTAAACCATTGATGGGATCAAGTCAAGTTTAGTTTGAGATTCGATTATTGGATCAAAACGATCCTAAAGCAGGAAAAAAAAATCCATTAGTGTGTGGCCAAACATCTTCTTAAGTAGAGACGAAATTAGAGAGACATTATATTCAAGGACCTAGAGGGGCTCCCAAAATGATAAAACACTTGAACCAGAGGTTTAATGAAACTCTTTAATAGTTCCATGCACCATAATAAAGTACACACAACATCTTCATACGTTGAAACCAACTTTATGCCATTTAACCAGGCAATTACTTCAATGTAACAAAACAAATACTCACATGGAAGATTGAAACTGCCTTGGAAAGCAACACTCTAGTACCATCAGCAGCATCCATTTTCTTCCCTCTCATAACCCTCCATCTAACATCAACACCAGGCACACTATCTGAACCACTTTCTACATTCTTCTGTTTTATGACATTTAGAGAAGCTTCTGGAAGCTTTTCCTCCCCCCGATCGACCAACTTCTGCAAGGCCGAATTGATTCTTTTGCAATCTGCACAACAGAGCCACTTTCCTTTTGGCACTTCCTGTAATAGAAAGGATGTCATGACTTAAAACAAAATGTTAAATTTCAAGAAACAAAATGCATAGTAAGAAACAGAATATTAGGGCACCTTAAGGTCTTCCATTCCATGATCCTTTAGACAGCCAACGTGATATTCCCTCTCACACTGGACAAATTTAAGATACTACTTTGAGCATTTAAAAAACAAAATTTCAATGGTGAATATGTTATTGAAACTCAAATAAAAATAATTACAAGAAAAAAGAACCTGATCACAAAGTATAACGGTGCGCCGACCAAATCTCGACTTGCAAAAATCACGTCCCCTGAGAAAATAAAGAACATTCAGAAAAAAGATGTGAAAAAGGAAAAGAAAAGGTAAGCAAGAGATTGACATGACAACTTGGACAGAACAGTGGAAAAGGAAAAATTCACCAAAGAAAAAATGTGGCCAAAAGAAAGAAAAGGAACATAATTTGCACATTCTAGACTTGCAGGAATATGGAACTAACCTGCACAAGACACAACCACCTAATTCAGTCTCTGAAGTTTCAACAATACGAATGCACCGGTTTGTTATCTGTTCTAGAGGATCAACCCCTGGAACCCTTTCGGCCGCTATTGCATTGGCATTATGTGCCACAAATTTTTCCTTTTGGAATGTATTCTAGCAATATCTGCAGTACCAAGCACCAGTAGGTATCCTCGGTAAAGAGACACAATTTGCAATTGGTCAACGCAATGACAAGCATCAATCATCTCAAGTAGATAATGGGAAAACAATTTACAGCATATATCTAAATAAAACGCATATAAATTAAACCAAAAACAAAAAACCTACAATGTTGTTCAACCAAAACAGTTTCAAAGGAACCCGAAAATTCACAGCCCCTAATTGTTCCATTAGTTAGTTTCATATGCAAATTACATACGAGAAGTCCAGGATACAAAACTAGCATAAATATAAAATGTTTTTAACTGATAAACATGAAATAAGTAGAAGAAATTTAAGATTTATAAATAGATAGACTAAAACTTCCTTGTGTGGTCATCATAGTTATGAAAAATTGAACATTCAAAATAAAACTATAGGTAGTTTTGATTAATGGATGAGTAACAACCATTACAGTAAACAGTAATTAAAAATCAAAGTGCATATGTAAATAAACATAAAAGTTTAAGGTTGCCTTTTTCACAAATATATACACAGGTACATATATTTGAGAAAAGACTTTTTGTACCAATCTGTCCCGTAAATACATACTATAAGTCCTCCGATTCCAAATGTAGATCAATCATGCAGCCAATTTTAAAAAATTGTTACGGAATAACTGTTAAACTCAGGAATATCATTTATTAGCAATGCCATCACATCTTTATTCACTCAATGGCTATTTTTCTAGTTACCACTTTCACACTCAATATATATTAACAGTCAGAGTCCTTTCTTCTTGACAGTTATCTTACAATCTAACTTCTTTAAAAAATTTAATTTAAAAAACAAATAAAAAAATAAAAGAAGTTAAAAAGAAGAGGTAAACAAAGAGAAGCTGAGAAGGCAACCTTCACATTTCTGAACACAAAGTCATAATTAAGAGCTTTGACACATAAGAATAGAAAGAATCTACATAATGAAATTCATGTAAAATTAAAAGAGAAGTTACAGATTCACCTATGTGAAAAGCCCTTGGACACAAATCACAACACAACAAATTCCCTCCATCCATACAGATGCCACAAAGGTCATCATTCTCCTTAGTAGAGAATCTTCGTTCTCTGGATAGTTTTATGGACAATTCATGAAGAGAGACTCCATTCGATGTGTAGATGTGTTGAAAGCTATCAAAATGAAAGAAGACCTAATTAAATAACAATAAAAGGAAAATAGACATTCAAATTGAGAAAATAAATCAAATGGAAATTTTCCATTTTCTCTCCCCAAAAAATCAAGTGGACATGTCCATACATCTTGCAATATAAATCATGCCATTTGAAAGAAGAGTACAATATTTTGTAAGTCTTATAATTCATTATTTCAAGTCAATTAGAGGACCACCATGAATAAAAGACTATATCATCTAATTCTGGTAACATAAACATTCTAGACAAACACTCAAGGTTTACGTCGACTAGCCCAACCGGCATGTGCTTCAAATTGTGAGGGGCTGATCTGCTCATTAAATGAAAAGAAAATCAAGCCAAAAAATAAAAAAGAAAAAGCAGCCTTTATTGTATTAAATTGCATATTGTGTCTTCCCCTCTACGCAAATAATATACATATATAAGAATCAAATTTAACTTGGTATCATACATAAACGTTCATAACCTAGTGACATTAAAATTGATTTTTTGCCTAATAGTTGAGATATCGATCGTGAAAAGAAAAAAAAAACTGAAGCTTATGAAAGGATCTTCAACTCAAACCTCTTGTAAATTTTTCAATTTCATCTGAATTCAGGTACTTCTGAATCATCAAATGAAGCTTCAAACTTTGTCTCCATGACAAAAATTTGAAAATAAACAAGAATCGAGCTTAACTGACTAGCAGCAGCATCCTAAGTTACGTTACCTTTTCTCGAGAAAAGAAAAAAATAAGGGAGCTGTGCATTGACCACAAATTTGAATGACATAACAAGTGGAATTCTAGCATATGACCTCGCTGCTTTAGCATATGCAAAAAAGTTTATTGAACTGTATATGCCTAGGAACTCACTACTAACAAATAGGCAGTTCAAGAGGAAAGATTCCTCTGGCTTGTTAATGGGGCACATCCAGTTGAGGTCCAGGAAACTGATCAGTTACAAGTATAACCTGCAAAATCCAAACATCAACATTTCACTAAAATATGCACATTTTTTAATCTAAAATAAATCAAAAGTCTAACTTGTATAACCAGAAGCCATTTGTACAACTAATAAGAACATGCCATTGTAGTAATCAAGAAAACTAATTAAAATATATCGAATTGCTCTTGAATCGATTTCGCAAAACCTTTCACTTTCTCAACTGCACTTGATGGGGGGAAGAAAACAATTTTTAAAATTGAAACGACTAAAATAGAAAATTGGACAGGATCTGAAACCCTACCCCATTGTCCTTCACCCTTGCCTTTTTCCTAGTCGTGTTCATACAAGACACCGCCGGTCTGCCAAAAGAAGAAATTCTTCATTTCCCGTCATTTCCTGTGATTTCTCGGCGACCAAACACAAACAAAAGAAAACAAAATCAACTACCACTAAACCAAAAGCAATCAATCGAAAAATCGCAACAAACAGCACTCACCTGAGCGATATTAAGATTCTCGACAAAATCAAAGTTTGGCAACTCGAAACCATCAAATGAGGGGAGCAAAACCAGTGAAGATTTCTGGACTGAAGAAGACAAGACGAAGAGAGCTCCCCCACTGAAACCATGACGAACCCTAGCTGTTTTGGAGCAAAGTAGCGGCTGTGAAAGGGCTAAAACTTGAAGAGAAGAGAAGAGAAAATGATTTTAGGGTTAAGGGATTTTAGGTTCACGGTAAATGGTTTTTATGAGGTGTAAATATGTGTATGTTTAAAACTTTATTAACTAATAAATATTTAAAATATAAATATGCTTTGGTTTTTTTTATAAATATTAATTGTTTTTATTTAATCTCTAAAATAAATTGTAATAATTTTTATTTAAATACAAATATTATATTATTTCAAATTAAGAATTTATTCAAGATTTTTAATTTCTTAATTTTTATCAAAAAATTAAAGAATGTGATTTTAATCACTTTGAAAATATAAAATAATTTATTTATTTAATACAATTTCTATGTTTAAAAATTTACTTCTTATTAATTTGATTTTAAAAATTTATTATTTAATTTATCCAAAATCTTATCTTTTATTTAAAAAATTTAAAAAATTATTTTTAATTAAATATTAAAATATAAAATTGTATTATTTAATTATTATTTTGAGATTCTTAACTTCTCTATTTATTGAAATTTAAAATATTATATTTATAATGCTTGAAAGAGAAGATGAAAAATAGAGGGAAATGTGAGAAAGAAATGAGAAAGGTTACACATTCACATACTTGTCACACTTTTATAAAAATATGATAAATATTTGAATGAATAAAGACAAAAGTGACAAATAAAATGAATAGGCAAGTTTGACTTTCATACCAATGTTATATTTCTCACTTTTTTAAAAAAATGCCAAATAAAAAAATTACAAAGTGAAATAAGGCAAATCGTGCACACCAGTTTGCACTTCATAGGACTGGTCGCACATCTTTTGCTAGAAAGAGAGAAGAGGTAAGTTTTAACAACATTTAAAATTCGTATAAATTGTTACAGATTTTCCATTGATAATTAATTCCTTATATTTGTAACTTACTTCCTTTGCATATATACACTAATATATTTTTCTTTACTTTTTTTTGTTAAGATGTCAAAGAGTGGAGAAAAAATAGATTGCATAAGTGTATTTGTCAAGACTAGAATGAGAAGTGATAGAGATGTAGTAGACACTGAGAGTGCTGAAATAATTGTACTTTTTTAAACTAAATTATATGCTCTTATAATTTGTGTTAAATCGGTTACACAATCCTTTTTTTATGCTTTCACTTATAGTTGTTTTCATCATTTTGCAGAGTCAACTAAAAGAAGGCATGTCCAGAATACCTATTGAGCAACAAACCGAAGCTGCAGCAGAACGGGTATTTCAAGATGTATTGGGACATGATCGTCGTGGTTATGCCTGTATATATGGCCATGGTCCTTCTCCAACTATTGTCAAAAGTCAATGTTCATCTCAGCCTATTGATTTAGAGAAATTGCATCAAGAATTACATGAATTGCGAGTGGAGAACAAAGAATTGAAGGACTATAATACGCAGTTGTACAACTTTTTACAACAGAAATTTCCAAACATTGAAGAGCAGTTGCCACCACCTATACAACATCAGGTATTCACTTAACTTTCATTTAATCTATATGTGGTTACTGAAAGAGTTGCTATCTAATTCATGAAGCTGGTGAGAGATTGATTTGATTGATGATTTTAATTGTGAATTGCATTGAGAATATGTAGTTGGTGAACTAGCCTTTGGCAATATAGTTGTATTTGCTAACTATTTATCACAATGCTATATGTAGGACATAGAGTCTAAACCCAAGTGACAACATGATTACTTTGTTTTTTTTAATAATTATAAGCTGTTGATAATAAAAACTATTTAGGATTATAAGCTTTTCTAAATCTTCCAAAATATCTTAGGCTCTGGTTCCAGATGCTTCAAGTGCATATCGAAATCATGTCAACATTGACTCTCCAACAACAAATGAGGAGGAGAATTAGGTATATATATGAAGTTATTTATCATTTCTATGTAAAAAAATCAATGTAAGGCATATAGCTTTCACATGAACTTTTTTAATAAACTTATGAATAGTTAAGTACTAATTTTTGCTTTTATTTGTGCAGGTTTTTCTTACATGAAGACTTGATTGGAATAAGACTTGTAGACTTATTTTAGACTTCTGCACTTATTAGAAACAAACTTAGTAGAACTCTTATTCTTTCATGTTTGCGAATGTATGCGAATATATTCTTATGTTGTACTTTTATGTGTTATGCCAATATCAATTTATTTGTTATTTGTATGCGAATATATTCTTATGGATGCAATGAATTGCTTGAAAATGAAAACAAGTTCCAAAAAATTTTGGTTACAAAAATGGATTACCCAAATAACAATAGTATAGATTAAGCACTTTTTACGGCGAGCCAGGGAACCGCCGTAAATAAATCCATTCCGTTGTGAGACCACACCACAACCATTTACGACAGGTCCTAAGACCGGTTAACAAACCGCCGTAAATAAATTAGTCCACACCACAACCATTTACGGCAGTTAAGAAGACCACAATTAACAAACTTTTACGATGGGTAAGAACCGCTGTAAAAAGTTGAAATGCTTTTTACGATGCCACTTTATACAGCGGGCTAAAAACGCTATTGGACCACCGTAAAAGACCTTTTAGCGCGGTTTTGACCTGCTGTAAAAGGTCAGTTTTCTTGTAGTGAACATAGCATAATATAACATAGAGAAATTCTAGAAAATGGAAAGGAAAGGAAAGGAAACACTTAGCAAATCCTTTGAAAATCTCCTACGTAGATGAATCTCTCTAGGATTGTAGTTCCCACACTTTCCAAGCTCTTTTTGTCCTTCAAAAACTCTAAAAGATGGGAGAAATCAAGAGAGGCAGCCCGTAAATTGTTCTCCCCCCTTCTTGTTATGAAAACAAAACCTTAAAATGTTTTTATATGGTTTGCTATAGTAACCTTGCTTCAGTGCCCCAAATAATAATCTGTTATAGTGATTTGTAGAATTATATAATTCTGAACTACTACACCATTTTTATCATAACTTCTGGTACACTACATGGATTCATGAACCGTAGATTTCTCTAGAAACTAGACTTTTAGAGCTTGCCAATAGTATATAGCATGTTATCTGGTTCATTGTAGATGGGTACAATTAAATCCGAGAAGTTGGTTGTTTGGCAGAGGTGAAAATGAGAGGGTTTACTCTATTTTAGTATAAACCCCTCAAAACCACACAAAAACATAAAAATACCAAGAAATATAGAAAAGAAGCATAGAAGAATCAATATAAAAATAATATATAAATAGACACTTATCATTAGACTAACTGGGATACTATAGCTCATGCATACTTAATTAGAAATCAGGAGAGCCATATTGGCACTTGGGAATAGTGGGAGAGAAATGACATCGTCGAAGTTACTGTTCACTACATCGATTTTGCGAGTTTGGCTATAAGATTTACGTATATTGTAGATCGAAGTATCCTAAACAAACTTTCCTTCTTGAGCCTCTCCAGATTCTGAACGGAAAACATTCCAATTTACAGAAAACACAATCGGAATTCACTATTCATTCACCGTGGAAGGGCGAGTGAATTGTCACCACCACTACTGTCTGCCATCGTCTCAACCAGATCTATAATTTTTCTTTCATCATCGACACCTGTTTCGATTACTATCACCTCCATCCACGGCCTTTAATATTACTATTCACTACCTCTTTTTCTGACAAACAGCGAGTGGGTCGACACCTCTACCACTAAGTTGTAGATCAAGGGATGCTGGTCAAATTTTTCTTCAGTAGTATTGTCAGATTCCCAGCAAATCTCCCTGTAATTGCGATTCAATTTTCAATAGGTACTATTCACGACAGCTATTACTGTTCCTCCGGCGGATACTGTTCACCAACCTGACCAGTTTGTTCCTCAGGCTATTCCACGCACGTTTGCTTTTTGACTGCCCCCCAGATTCCTTACAGATCATCAAAATCCAAGGAGCGACGTCAAACGTGTAAGCCACTGTTCACTATTCACCCAACCAGAACTATTTATCAGTACATTCATGCTCGATCTGGTGACTGGTATGCACTCCTTCTATTGTAATTTCACTTTAGAATTGTTATGAATTTGCTATCTTGCGTGCATTTGGTTGCTTTGACTATTGGTTGGATTTTTGGAGTTTTTGGAGTTGATTTGGGTTGATTGCTACGGGTTGGAGTTTTTTCCAATATTTTCACCACACTTTTCCTAGCCTGTACCACACCATTCTCACCATGGCCACCCCCGCCCCTACCAAATTTAACCAACCCCAATGTCTACCTCGTGACACTCAAACACGTCCATCTGCTCGAAACAACACTCACACACAATCCTTACCTAAACCACCCGGCTCTTGGGCCGACAGGGTTCAGGTTACTAAGGCCAACATTAGATTTCATCTTGACTCAATAGCCCGGAAGGTTCCGGGTTCGATTCTTGAGCTTCCTGATGATTTAGTTGATGATGCAGGGGCTGATTGGTTGCGCTGTATTGTGGGATTTTTTCCAGGGTATACTATGCCTTTCCATGCTGCAAGTTCTATTGCTATGTGTGCATGGAAGTCTAGTGGTTTGGAGGAGGTCCGCTATACTAGGACAGGTTTCATGATATTCAGATTTAGAACGGTAGAAGAGGTCCATGATATTTTAGAAAGAGGGCCTTGGATGTTTGGTGGGAAGCACATCATTCTGCAACAATGGAATCCTCATTTTTCTTTTGATCAGAGTAGGATTACCAGGATCCCAGTCTGGGTTCGATTGCATGGACTACTATTTTCATTATGGTCAACTAAAGCACTCAGTGCTGTTTCTAGTATGGTTGGTCGACCATTATCATATGACAGGATGACTTATGAGCACACTCGGTTATCCTATGCCAGGGTTTGTGTTGAGATAGATGCGAACCATTCTCCAGTGCAGGACTTTGAGATCCGGTGTAAACTTTCTAACCCTATCAAGATCAGAGTGGAATATGAATGGAAACCAAAACGCTGCTCCAAGTGTTGTTTATTTGGCCATACCTATCCTGTGCCTGTCGTGCATCCTTCTTCTAGAGAGGCTGAGGCACCAGATACTACTACAGCCCTTGTCTTGCGAGACAATGGGAAGACGGATGACCCTTCTATTGCAGCAGTAGTCCATATTGAGACTGGTCAGGATCTGACTATTACTATAGACGTAACTCCAGTTCTGCAAGACAAAAGTAAACTTACTGCCACTGGCTCGGGTTCTGAGTCTATTTCTGATTCTGATTCACTATCTCCTATTGAGGATCACCAGGATCAGATTTTGAAGGGCTCTTCTATCCCTATAGTTGATTCTGATCCTTCAGGGATTGCTCATTCAGAAAAGTTTGTTGCTCCGGATCCTCCTGCTTCCACTAAGACGGCTTCAGACAGTCGACCACCTACTGGTAAGGCTTAAAAAAGGTCAGAATAAGTAGGGTGGCAATGGGGGTAAAGGGGGCATGCGCCCCTGATAATTTCTTTATTGAGTTTTGAGATTTTTCCAGCTTCCTATGATAGGAAGTTGGAATATTAGAGGCCTTAATGGCTTCTCTACGCAGTGGACAGTTAAAAACTGGATTTCTAAGTATTCTTTGGGTTTGATTGGTCTCTTGGAGACTAAGGTTAATCAGCAACGCCTTGCTTCAGTTGTTTCGGATATTTGTCCTTCTTGGAAGTTCTTATCCAATACCACTGAGTTAATTGCTTGTAGAGTTTTGGTGTGTTGGGATCCTACTTTGTACAGTTTGAGTGGTCTACAGCTTTCTCTACAGTGGATCGTTTGTCGAGCTACCAGATTATTAGATGGGGTTTCTTTTGGTCTGATTTTTGTTTATGGTTCTAATGATCCAGGTGTTCGTCGACAGTTGTGAGACTTTATCAGAGCTCAGTCCATGGTTTTTGGTGACTTACCTTGGTTGGCATTGGGTGATTTCAATGTGATTTTACGCTCTTTGGATAGAGTTGGTGGGGATCAGGCCTGGCGCAGTTACATGGATGATTTTGGACAGTGTGTTCATGATACAGCGTTGATCAGGGTACCATCTTTTGGGCTTCGGTATACTTGGCATAATGGGCAGCAGGGAGATGGTACTATTCTTAGAACTCCTGATTGGAGTTTTGGTAGTGCTTTATGGTTCTTGACTTGGCCAAACACAACTTCTGAAGTTCTTCCAAGAGATGCTTCTGATCACAGTGCTTTAGTCATCAGGTTTGGAGATCAACGTAGGCAGACCTCCAGTCCCTTTAAATTTTTGAACTTTTGGGCTGACCGAGAGGATTTCTTGGAGATTGTTCAGACAGTATGGTCTATGCCTATAGATGGGGATCCTATGTTTCGAGTCACACAGAAATTGGGTTTGTTGAAACGTGAGTTTAAGACCTTGCATGCCAAGGCTTCTAGTCACATCTCTGGTAGGGTCATTAAGGCTAGGGCTTAGTGAGCCGCAGCTCAGGCTGCTCTGGATGAGAGCCCTTATTCCCCGGATTGTATTTTGGCTGAGAGGGATTTTGCTAAGCACTATTCTCAGTTGTGCAGGGACGAGGAGGCTTTCTTTCAGCAATGGTCAAGGATCCAATGGCTCTCTTTGGGGGATTAGAATACCAAGTTCTTTCACAAGTCTCTGATCCATAGACAGGTCAGGAATCGGATTCATCAGCTTGAGGATGAGGATGGTACTATCGTTACAGATCGAGGTGACTTAGGTCATCTGGCTGTAAGGTATTTTCAGAAAATGCTTACAGCTCCTTCTCGACCTTCTATTGTAGATGCTTCTCGGTTTTTCTCTGGAAGAGTTTCTGAGGAGATGCTGCCTTCTTTGGTGTGCCCTATTACTGATGATGAGATCAGGTCAGCTTTATTCTCGATTCCCGATGATAAAGCTCCAAGGTCGGATGAGTACACCTCTCTATTCTTTAAGAGGGCTTGGGACATTATTAGTGTCGAGTTTAAGGCTGTTGTGCACTACTTCTTTGCGACTTATCGGATGCCGACGTGTTAATGCAACTAGGGTTGCCTTGGTCCCCAAAGTTGAGACTATGAGTGACTTTTGACCAATCTCTTGCTGTAATGTACTCTACAAGTGCATCTCCAAAGTGATTGTGAATAGGTTTGAACCAGTTTTACCTGATGTAATTGGGAGTTCACAGTCTGCTTTTGTCCCAGGTCAGAGGATCTCTGATGCCATCCTATTGACTCAAGAGCTCATGCATAATTACCATCTTGGGTGCTCGCCTCCTCCCCGGTGCGCTTTAAAGGTGGATATTCGCAAAGCTTTTGATACTGTTAGTTGGGATTTCATTCTTTTGGGGTTAAAGACGATCGGTATTCCAGAGTGTATGGTTCGATGGATCACGACGTGCATGTCTTCTGCACATTTATCTATTGCTTTAAATGGAGAGTTTCATGGATTTTTTCCCACCTCCAGAGGAGTTCGATAGGGTGATCTGTTGTCACCATACCTTTTTGTGTTGGCAATGGAGGGTTTGAATGGTATTCTTCAGGAGGCTTCTCAGAGGCCTGGTTTCCGATATTATTGGATATGTCAGCAGGTCTCTCTCACTCATCTTTGTTTTGTAGATGATCTGATGGTTTTTTGCAGGGCAGATGCGGGCTCTGTTAGTGCAGTTCGTAATGCTTTGCAGGAGTTTGCAGAGCTCTCTGGTTTAGTGACGAATTTTACTAAGAGTCATGTATTCTTTTCTGGAGTCAATGATGAGGACCGAACTGTGTTGCAAGCCATCTTGGGTTTTCAGGTGGGGAGTCTGCCAGTTAGATATTTGGGAGTGCCTCTGATTAGTACCAGATTGCGCCCTTCAGATTGTACTCCATTGATAGAATGAATTCTATCGAGGGTCAGGTTATGGACATCTGCTATGTTAACTTATGCTGGTCATCTTCAGTTAATCAAGTCGGTACTTTTCTCCATACAGGTCTATTGGTCATCCATATTCATATTGCCGGCAACAATGCTGCGAAAGATTGAGGATATTCTGGCTGCTTTCTTGTGGAGAGGGACCTCTTTGTCCCGTTCTGGGGCCAAAGTAGCTTGGGATTCGGTTTGCTATCCGTTAAAGGAAGGAGGATTGGGAATTAAGCGAGTGAAGGAATGGAATCAGGCCGCTATTCTAAAGCATGTTTAGAGACTTCTTTCTGATAAGTCCTCCACATGGTCTTCTTGGGTTCATAAAGTACTCCTTCGGGGCTGCTCGTTTTGGCAGGTTCGAGTTACTTTTGGAGCCTCCTGGTCTTGGAGGAAGATTTTACACAGTCGAGATTGGTGTAGGGGTAAATTTGTCTCTTGTATTGGAGATGGTCGTGACACCTCACTTTGGCAGGATTACTGGTTGCCACAGGGGCGTCTTTGTGATTTGTTTTCTTTCAGGAATCTTTCATCTACAGGTCTTCCCTCAGATGCCAAGATCTTCGCTATTATTCAGGATGGGGATTGGACTTTTCCTGATGGTGGATCAGCCCTTAGACGAATTTGGGACTCTATCAGCTTCTGGCCTATGATGGGGACTCCTGATCTTATTGTTTGGAAGGGTCACACCTCTGGAGTTTTCTCCATTGCCTCAGCATAGGAGTTTTTACGGAGTAGACGAGCCATGAATTCATTTCATCATCTTCTTTGGTTCCCGGCCATGTTCCAAGACACTCTTTTATTCTTTGGCTTGCCTCCTTGGGTCGTCTTCGTACTATAGATCGATTACAGCGTCATGGCATGTTATCCTCTTCGGGCTGTGTTCTCTGTGCCTCGGCAAATGAGACTCGTGAGCATCTTTTCTTTAGATGTCCTTTCTCATCTTCTGTATGGGAGGAGATTACAACTAAGACTCTTATTGTTTGGCCATCTTCTGATTGGCTCACTCTACTTCATTGGGCTTCTCTTCATCTTGAGGGCAGAAAGAATTTTGAGCATATCCTTGCACGTTTGGTCTTTTCTGCCACAGTTTATTTTCTATGGTATGGGAGGAATGATCGTGTGTATCAGCTCGTCGAACTTGTCGTCAGTTGATTGATGAGATTTTTACCTTGGTTCGCTCTCGGCTTCTAACCTTGGAGGCCAAGTATGTGATCACTCCTCAACTTCGTGCCATATGGGGTCTTCATCATTAGTTTGTTTTCTTGGACTTTATTTTGCTAGATTGGGCTAATACGCCCTTTTGTTTTTATTGTTTGAGTGATCTTGGCTATGTTGTGGTTGGTTTTGGGCCTATGCGCAATCATTTTGTCCGGGGCCTTTGGCTTTTTATTCTGTTTATTCGTTTGAAGCCTTTGGGCTTTGTTATTTCCTTTTGGACTTGTAAGTACTAAATACTCTTCTTGGGCTATGCCCCTCGTATATTGTACTATCTTTTTTCTTTTTTATGTGAATAGTAATTTTTTCAAAAAAAAATTAGACTAACTGGTCATTTTTGAAAAAGCCCCCTGATTTGGGTGTATTTTAAATTTCCCTATGATATTACAGCGGGTTATTTTTACTCAATCTAATCCCATTTTCAATTTTAATCTTTTGTGACCTCTTTTTCATGCAAAAAGATAAGAATGCTCTATTTCTTCTCTCTTCCTCCCCTTTTTTTTCTATCTCTCTAAACAATTTCTTCTGTCAAAGTCTATAGGTCAATATCTCGTTGTTACCATTATGAAGTAAGAAATAGAAGAAACCAAGCTTGCCGTCTTTAAGAACCAAGGAAACCACCACACCAGAAGAATAAGAACATGAAAAGAAAGAAGATTTGAATGCACTACAGGAAGGCTGGGCTTATATTTCCACTTGAGGCGGTTTTTAAAAAACCGCAATAAAAGGCCCACACACAAATTTGTTTACGGCGATTTTGGAATCGCTGTTTAAATGGGCCAAAAACCCCAAACTAATTTTACCCTAACAGCGTGAAATTTTCATCAACTTCTTTCAATCTCCCTCTCATCTCTCTCACATTTTCTCCCTACTTGAATTGAAACCTTATCTTGCATCTCGATCTCCTATATCGCATTTGACCTTTGTCTTCCCTACTTTGACCCCATTTCCTCGCTCGTGCTAATTGATTGCTTTCTTCCCTATTTTGGAGTTGCCTTTCTCTGCCAAGCTTCTTGCCTATTTCGGAGTTGCATTCTCTCCGCAAGTCGAGCATCTTCAAGACTAGGAGAGTGACTCGACCAGCCAACTCTAACTCGACCAACTCCTATATTGAGTTTACCAAACCCAAGTTGCCTAAGAAGAGTAATAAGGCAGAACCAGCTACTAAGAGAAACAAGGAAGCATGAAAAGCGAGAAGACTGTTGTGGACCATTTATCCTATGAAAGGTGAGTGTTATAATGAACTAATCTCACAACCTCCACAAAGGAACTTCGAGCCACATGTCTTCAACCGCGTCGAGGAAAATTGTGGTGAGGGGAATGTGGTGACGCAGGAGTAAACAAAGCTCTCTGTGGAGGATTCTAGGCTTGTGAATCGTGGTTGAGCAGAGTGAGAAAGAGTGCAGACAAGGAGTGGGCTCCAGTGAAGGCTACTGTGAAGAAAGAACAGGGTAGTAGAGCTCTATCTCCTTCGACTAACTTTGAGGCTTTGCTGGGTGGAAAGACATCTTTGATGATAAAAAATAATTATAACCAGTTTGAGTAAGTTCAAATCTCGTTCTTGTTTTTGTTTTTACATGTTTTTTAGTTTCGTTTATGTTATTTAATAGCTTTGTCTATCCACGCATTTGTGTAGCTCTGAAACTTGACTGAGCAAATAGGATTTTTGAATAGAGATGTTAGAAAATAGGATTTGGTGTATACTTAATTCATTGTTGTGGCTCTTATCCTCTTCTTTATTCATGAGGTTTTGCTTTTATTGTTGTTGATGGAAACTAAATTCTTCTTTAATTTTGTTTCATTTGTGTTTGTTAGATTTTGTTAGTTTCAAAACTGGGTAGCAGAGCAAGGTTTTATTTCGGGCATTTTATTTTCAGCAAAGGAATTTTTTCTGGATTTATATACAAATCTTTTATAGTGTCATTATGGTGTGTATGTGATAGATTTGTGCATGAGTTTTAACTATACGCTTTTTGTGTATATAAATAAGTTAATTTCAGTCCTCAAACTTGCCCAGTCTACCCCCTTTGTTATCATCCCTGCTCTTTTCAATAGTTTCAATTGCTTATAAGCTGTGTATCTCTCTCATTTCAGGAAAAAAAAAATCATAGAATGATAATGGAAATGTAAGTTGGTTTAATATCTATCAGTTAGCTAGGTAGGGGATATCTGTTGTGTTCTTGAGTGAGCTTGTTCGGTCAGGTTGATGAAAGATGGATTTATGTCAAAAGATATTAAGCATTGTTACGAAAGTAAACTATGAGCTAGTTTTGGAATTGTTCTCCCCAAAAAATAGTCAACTTCTAAATTAACAATGGCTCATTTTCCACCATGATAATTGATTTTTTTTCCCTTTCAAATGCTAAGTTTGATACTCTTTGCTAAAATTGTTTGCCATCATTCTATCATCTTTTAAGGAAAGCTTTCATTGTATAAATATTTAGGGACATTCCAGTTCATTTGACACTTTGTTTCCACTTGCAGAGATCTCAGCTTTAACAAACTAAGTGGAGAAATTCCAGAGTCCTTTCAAGGTCTATTAGATGCAGAATACATGTAAGTAATTTATTATGAATCTGAATTTTCTTTACCAAAACAGTGATAACCATTTTCCAATGACTACATAACAATTTCCAATATGTTTTGAGTGGAATTATTATCCTGATCAATTGGAAATGAAGTTCTAAACAAAGTTACTATTGTACCAGTTCAAGTTGATTATATATATGGTTGAGTTGAAAATTCTTGGCTTATAAGACTTTAAATATGCTGAACAAGCCAATCATATGGTCAAAATAATCTTGATAGAAGATACAATATGTTGGCCTTTTGATATGATGCTCAAGACAGTTAACACTGTGAATCCAAACAGCCTGCACCCATCTCAAAATGATGTTGATAAATGGCTTGCAACAAAGCCGTTTTAGGATCACGAACAAAAGTATATGGAGTCAACCAAAACA
The DNA here is from genome assembly GCA_013180625.2 of Boswellia sacra. Taxonomy (NCBI): domain Eukaryota; kingdom Viridiplantae; phylum Streptophyta; class Magnoliopsida; order Sapindales; family Burseraceae; genus Boswellia; species Boswellia sacra. The sequence continues at coordinate 45,824 of SNVD02007728.1, forward strand.
ACTGAGAATTTTAGTTAGATTTGATAAAATACGTTCCTTTAGATAAATACATTCGAAAGCCAAATTTCTAACTTGTGTGTGATACTTAATTGTCTCAATTAAAACCAAAACACTGAGAGGGGTATGTTTTCTTGATAATTTTGTGAATTTTAGTTTATCACATCTTGAGCTTATTGGCATAATTTATGTTTGATTTTGTTGATCAATTATACCAAATTGTTTGATTTTGTTGATCAATTATACTAAATTGTTTGATTTTGTTGATCCATTGATGTGTCAGTCAGTTCTCTTCTCTTTCATTCCACACATTTTTATTGTCTTAATTCCTCTCTATTAAGCATAGTAGCCTTAATAGTACAGAGATTGAGTTATTGTTGTAATGAGGTACTTCAACTGTTCTTTTTCCGTTTACTTCCTAGGAAAATTTTTGGATCTTGTTATTTGTGATGGTTAGATGTGCAAAACTTAGCCTAACTATCCGTAATTGTTTGCTTGTTTGTGAAGTGAGCCTACTTAATTTAATTTAAGTCTGTAGATTATTATGAATTTATTGCTTAATTATTTAATCTGCAACTTACTATCAAGCCTGATTTCGAGCATCCTCAACAACCTCAATTGTGGTAAAAAGCTGTTCTGCTTTGCTTTGAATTAAAATTGAAGTAGTCTTATCTTATTTGCATTGTGTTGTTAGTGCATGTTGCTATTCCTTGCAAATTTGTTCGAACCTTGTTACTGTTTGAAATATTTACTGTCATTTCTTTCATGCTAACTGTTAGATACAAATTTTTCCATATTAGAAAAGTAAAAAGTGATTATATTTTTTTCTGGAAGAGAATATTAAAGTAAACTTTAGTTGGATTTGATAAAATATGTTCCTTTAAATAAATACATTCGAGAGCCAAATTTCTAACTTGTGTGTGATACTAAATTGTCTCAATTAAAGCCAAAACACTGAGAGGGGTATGTTTTCTTGATAATTTTTTGAATTTTAGTTTATCACTTCTTGACCTTATTGGCATCATTTATGTTTGATTTTGTTGATCAATTATACTAAATTGTTTGATTTTATTGATCCATTCACTACAAGAAAACTACCCTTTAGCGACCAAATTTTTCGCGACAGATGGAAATTGGTAGCAATATGTTTGATTCTGTGACGAAAGTATATGTTCGTAGCTGAAGGTGGTGGCCAAAGCTAACAAAGTAAAAATTTTTTTTCAGCGACCAATATTTCGTCGCCATATCGTTATCCAGCGACGAAAACAACGTTAGTCGCAGAAAATCAAGTGGTGGAAAATTATCTTTTAGCGACCATTGAATGTTTCGTAGCTGAAAGAAGCTTTTCGCGACCAATTATGGTTGCTAAAAAGGTTAAGAGATATTGTCCCAAAATCATATTTAGCCACCAGAGAAGTGGTAGCTAGATGTCATGTCATCTATAACGACCAAAAGAAATGGTGGCAGAAAATTTCATTCCGCGATCAACATTTTCGTTGCTAAAAGGTTAAGGAAATCGACTTTCCCAAGTGATTTGGCTACCATAATGAATGGTCGTAGAATGGCACATACAGTGACCATATCGAATTGTAGCAGAAAATTTCATTCTGCGACCAAAGTTTTGGTCGCTAAAATGATAAGGAACCCCCAAGAGCTTTAGCTACCACGTTTAAATGGTTGCAGAATGATATATATAGCGACCAAATGGGATCGTAGAGGAAAATTGCACTACAACAAAAATGGGATTTCATAACATGCCATGAATGCTGTTGTACAGTTTTCATAGCATTTTTGTGAATGTTATAACTGCCCATGCTATGCTTTCTCTATAGCATCCATAAAAAATGCTATAAAACAATAGCATTTCATATACCTGTAACAACACTTGAAAAATGTTATCTATAAGTTGTATTTATAGCTTTCTCAAAATACTATAATCTATTTTGAATATTCAATGTTTACATAACATTCATGAATGCTATAAAATTATAGCATTTTCATAATGCTGTCATTTATTTTTAATTTCCAATGTTTTCATAACATTCATGAGTGCTATAAAATTCTTTAGCGTTTTCATAATGCTATAATTTATTTTCAATTTTCAATGTTTACATGACATTCATGAATGCTATAAAATTCATAACTTGCATATGAATGTTATAACTGCCATATCCATGACTTCATAATATATAAAATATATCTTATAACACTAAAAAAATGTTATAATATAATTTTTTTAATTTATTTCATAGCATTCTTCGTTATTGTAAAATTTGTGATTTAATACAATTGGACATTTCAATGACAATATTGTATCATTTTTTAAAAGTTATAAATTTTATGTTATTTACCAATATGTACATAATAATTCTTAAATATTTATAAATCATAATAGGCACATTCACGTACTCGTATATATCATGAATTGCTCAAGTAGAAGTCATCACATATAAATCTAGTGTTGAAAGTGCGTAATCAACATTCAACTAAACTTTGTTTACATATCAAAGTCCATCTTTCCCAAAGAGTGATATCTAAACAAAGAGCTTAACGTAATAACTTGTATCCGAGTCAAAAGCTAGAGTTCCAAAAAATTTGATAGCTTCTTTGTTTCAACTCCCATGAGACCTATGTCATATGTACATTGCATTGGCTATATCCAAAAGGTACTCTATGGCAATAAACCTTCATCCACTTCTTATCATCAACTGCATAGAACATTTGAAAAATTCATTAGAAATAATACCTTAATAGGCATTCTTAGAATAATAAGTTTGGAGAAAAGGACAAAATTCTTATAAGAAAACTAGGATTATATTTTACTATAAACAAAATTATGATTGAATTTTATTTTAAAACTTGGGAACCTTTCTTTCATAAACAGTCTCTAGACACTTTTATATACAACTAACATATAAAGAATGAAGTATAACCGGGGATAGAAAACTTACCAAGATCAGCAGTCATCTATCATGATGATTGCTTTAGTTGGCCAAGCAACTGAACTTCCTCTAGCATTTTCTATTGTTTCCATATCAGCACTTGTTCTCCACAATGATGCTGAAGGTTGTTTAACATCATCCACCCATACTCTAGAAGCATTTTTTCTAAGAGGAACACAATATAAACATGTTCTTGAACATAAATGAAAATAGGGATAGAAGAAAAACTAGTTATGGAGAGTTGAATCTTTGATAATGAAGATGATGGGTGTCCAGTTTTTGCAAAAGGAAAACAACACTCGAGAAATAAAGGAAAAGAAAACTCGAGAAACAAAGGAAAACACACAAATGCTTCAACTTGCAAATAGGCCTCAAAGATTGTACTTAATTATAACCTAAGGAAAACTTCAAAATAATGCACTTGATCAAGAATTTTATCTCAAAGATTAGTTTCGCTTCACTTCAATTCCTCAAGTGTGTGTGTGTAGAGCCATTTTCACCTAATCATTTGTAACCCGGATGAGTTTATGCATAAAAATGAATCATATTTAATAGTGAATATGTGTGTATAAATGAACTCCATAGGCTTGCTTTTCAAGTCACTCTCTACTAATGTAGACATGCACAACACCAAGGATCAAGTAAGACTTTGTTGTTTCATTCTTTTTAAGAACACTCAAGGGTATAGATCTCTTTTTCTTCTTTTTTTTGTTTTTTTTCTCTTTTTTTTTTGTTTTTTTTTTTTACTACACTTCCCCTCCCCCACACTTAAATAACACATTATCCTCAATGTTTAAGTACGTGGAAGATAAGTACAGATTGCTTTTTTTTCTTTCTTTTTTTTTTTACAAACACAATAAAACTCACTTGCATTGCTCATGACACAACCTAACCTCCTCTAACTTTCCAAAACCAGAACATAGCTCAAAATGTAATCGTGAATGATCTACTTGCTCATAGGCAAGGGATAAACTGTTTAGAAAAAAAATTCAATTGAGGTTAGGAAATCTTTCAGTGAGTTAACAAAGAAAAAGGCTTATAGAGGCTCAAAGGGGTAACTAGGGATCAATGTCAGTCAAGGTTGGCTATTAAGACTCAAACAGTCCAAAGATGGCCTAAATCATGTCCCTAATGTTGCACAGTCTAGGATTTCGCCTCGAGTGACCATCAAACAAGTTCTAGAATTCATTGAAATCTGAAGAAACATTTAAATTACATAAACTTTCTCTAAGTAAACAAATAACTCAGTGATAATGGCTCGGTGCTCAATGTTGTGCAAGGAATCAAAAGTAAAGCAAAAACCAATATACATTTTAAGCACACAGATCCATGCATCATTTATCATTTTCCAAGAGTTATTCTTAATTCAATCATTATGTTATCATTGACCCACAAAATGCAAGAAAAGAGGTACGTGGCGTTGTTACACCTGAGTCAAGATTGTATATTTCAACAATCCTTAGGACCAGTAGCCCGCAGACTTAAGGTTTCCAGCCTATATACCTTTATTATGAAAGAACAAAACAACATGAAATAAACAAACTACAGATTTATTTAAAGAGAATGCGTTTCAAGGGTTCAAGAAACCCCATATTCTGCCATTCTCAAGTTTTTTTCCACAAATTTCTCTTTTTGAATCGAAACTGATAAAGACAAAACACATAACAACTCTAAATTACATAAAACTAAACTTGCTCATAAAATAACAAAGTTCAACAAGTCAGCAAACAAAAACAAGTCAGTTAGAATAGGTCTAAAATGTTTAAAAGTTAGTCTCCTTATTCAGCCATTATGGATTAAAGAGATCCAGAATGCGTTTCAAGAGGACTTAAACTTTTTAAGCCACCACTCTAAAAGCCAAGATTAGAAAATATTACCTGGGGCGAAAGAAACAACCTGAAAAATCTCAAAAGAAATGACATGAAAAATCTCAAATAAACACAATAAAAAAAACAAAAACGAAGCAAACCAATAGATAGAGATTACAAATGGAGTGTTAAATCTAGTCTACGCCTTTTATTGCCTTCTCCAAACCAATCTATCCGAGCCATTATTGGATCAAGTGAATAGACGAATTCTTGTAGTTTTTCAATTAACTCCCCTGCAGTTGAAGCTGTAACCAAGATTTGTCTCGCTGATGGTGAGATAAAATTTTTTTTTATAGCTTGATCAAGAAAGGACAACAAACCATCAAAAAAATTATTGACATTTAACAAACCAATGGATTTCCGATGGATGTTTAGCTGTGCCCAAGAGGTGATTTGAAATATCTCCTCTAATGTACCATAACCATCCGGCAAAGCTATAAATGCATCGGACTTAACAACCATAAGTGCATTACGCTCATGCATGCTAGAGACCTATAACTCTTCCCCGATTGTGTTGCCTACGATATCTCGTATAGCTAATAGTTTAGGGATAATGCCGAGAACTTTGCTCCCTTCTAGAGATGCAGCTGTTGACACACACCCCATTAACCCAAGACTACCCCCTCCATAAATCAAATGAACACCCCTCTCAGCTAATGCCCTACCAAGATCAAGAGCTGCTGTTGTAAACTCTCCATCTTTACCAAATTGTGATCCGCAAAATATGCATATATTGCGGAATCGCCGAATTGGTGTTTTCTCCATTTCTACAAGTGTTTTAACCTTGTGTAAGACAATGATGCACGTTAGGTATTATGCTATTCAAGTGCAAGACAGGTTATAAAATGACATTTGAAAATATGCAAAATGGATATATACACACGTAAAACTCTCAAATTTTTGGCGAGAGTGCTTTTTCCTAGACCAGGCATGTATGCTGTAAAATCAATTTCAAATTTGCCTGCTAATCTAACCTTAGCTTCGATTAACCAGCGGATGTCCACAGGCATTTTCTTAATCATCAACATCCTAAGTCTGTTAAATCGTGCTATATAGATTTTTATCAAAGCATTTTGAGGGAGTGAAGGAAAGCGTTTTTGAAGGGCTGAAAGAATGTTTTCATTATCCATAGCAAAGAGAAGAGGAAAGATATTACCGAAAATATGTTGAGTTCGTTCTTCTCTTTGATCTGCAAGCTTCAACCCTTTTTGGAAGTGTTCTCTGCTTCCTTCTGAGTTTACCCTTTTTGGAAGGACCGCCGGATTTGGCGAGTAGCAGGACTGCTAGAGTCGGTGCCTCGCGGGGCTGTTGGAGTCGGCGAGGCTGGAATCGACAAGTCACGGAGGATGTGCTGCGGCGCTAGAGAGAACGAGAGAGACGACTTAGTTTAGGTTTTAGGTTAGCTTTTGGAGATTATTTTGTTTATATAGTTTAGTAAAATTACATGAATTTTTAATATATTAAAATTTTTCATAATCACCCCTGAAAATTACTCATCTTTAGGTTTTATATAAAAATGATGACTTTGAGAAATGAACATGTCATCTATCGACTGAAATTATTTAAATTTTGTTTCTTATTTCATAAAACATTACTTACATGATATTTATTTTTAAATTTTATATATGTATCTTGCTTATTAAAATTAATAAGACTTTTGTCTTTTACTCTAAAGTGTAGATTGCATCAAAAATATAATAATTACTCAATGAAGACTTGATCAATGTGAGATTAAGTGGAAATTTGAGAAGAATTGCAAAAAATTTATAGAAGTATCTCCACAACATAAGAAGCATTCTCATACTATGAGAATGGGGAGGATGAGCAACAGGCCTAGAAGGAAAAAGGCCTATGGCAACAGGCCTTTCGCAATGTGCAACAAATGCACATTGCAAAAGCTACCTTTTGACAATTTGCAACAAATCCAATTTTATATTATTTATTTTCATATTAAAAAGAAAATATTAAATATCAAAATAAAAAAATACAATTTTATATTATTAAATTTTAAAAATCATATTAAAATTTTAAAAATAATTAAAATTATTTTTAATTTTAAATGTTTAATTATTTTTAATTTTAAATGTTATGAAAAATTACATTAATTATTAAAATTTTTAAATAAAAGAATTTAAGGAAATAAATAAATAAATGTAAAATTTGCAAGTTAAGGAAAAGAATTAATATTTAGTTAAAAAATCTTATGAATTAGGAATTAAAAAATTGTTCAATAATATAATTTCATGTTTAAATAGTGACTCAATAAAATTTAGAGTTAAAAAATAATAAGAAAGCATAGAAAATGAAAAAACTGTTCATCCAAACTGTGTCGTTTTTTTCAATAAAAAAAAAGCAGTCAAAGCGACGTCGTTTGGGCTTAAAAAGGGGCAAAATAAAAAAACTAAGAGAAGATCAATCTCCTTGTCATTCTCTTGTTGCCAGCATCTAAGAAAACCTTTCTCTTTTTAACTCCAACAATGTCCAACACCTCCAAACTCCAGATCCCTCACCACTCATGACTTGGGTTGCCAGATTTCAACATCAATCGAATGAAAAGTTCATTGGCAGCTGCTAGAAGATCTGAATCGGGCAGAAGTCAAGTAGAAGGTATTTTCATTATCTTTAATTAGTTGAAATAGTTAGGTTTTCATTCATTTCTAATTCTGATGCTTTCTCCTCTTTTTTGTTGTGTGTCGCCACTATTATATGTGCCTCCACCAATTTCTTCGATTCCAGATGGGCCTTGCTTGCTGCCTGCAAACGCTAAACTTCATGTAGTGGTTGGGGGATTCGGCATCGATGACAACAATGAGGTAAAGTTGCTCGAGCTTTCATTGTAGCAGAAAACGAAACCTCATAATCTCTCATAATTAAACAATGCTAAGAGTTCATCCGCAAAGCTCGCTTTTTCTGTATTTAACAATAAGGTGACATGATTCTTTCGTTTGACTACAAGAATTTTTAAATATTAAATTAAGAAAACAAGCCAACTTTGATTGCTTTAATATTAAAAGTAACTTATTCATGATTAATTTACTATACCTTTAAAGCAATCTGCGGCATGGTTAATTTAATTAATATAATCACACTAGCTAACTTCCGTTGCTTGCATTAATATCTATTTTAATATTCAAAAGTTAGAAATAGCAACAATGGTGTTATGTGTCTATAGTAATAATAATCAATGCATGGCATAGCCCATTTGGCATCTCTCATCAATTATATAATTTATATTAATTAGCTAACGATGAGCACGACAAAAAATCAAGAGAAAGTTTGAGTGAAATACTGAAAAAAGAAGTAAAAAATAGAACAGTTAACTTTCAAATGGAATTTTTTGTATATTATTGCATATCAATTTTATTTCAATTATTAATTTATTTGTTATCTTTGCTTCAATTTAGTTTCTGATTTAGATTATTGATTATAAAGTACTCATCTCTTGTCATGTCATCAATTGCTGTCAATTAACTTCTCTTTATCTCTTGATTGATTGATAATTAAAGTGTTAGCCCTAAGGCTACATGATAATTTTGATGATAATAATACACATTGATTCATTGAGATTCACTAACATGTTTATTTATGTGCAAGAGTAAGATCATTGAAATAATTGTAAAATCAAGAAAAGGCTTATTAAAATGAAGTGTTGAAGCTAAGGAGAAGACTACATGTTAAAGGCACCAAAGTTTAAGAACAATGTTTGACTTAAGGAATGTGACACATGAGCAATATTTAATCAATTGGTCATATATATCTCCATAAATGTCCAAATGATGTGATTCTTAAGCCTTTAGAAAGATTACTCAATTTATAACACTTCATATGTTTTAAAGAAATTCAAATTTCAAGTGCAAAGTTGTCCAAATCATCATGCAAGTTGGAAGACAAATGGAAGCATCTGACATGAGCACCAAATACTCTTTTGGACATATCTTGAGCTAGAAATATCAAAATGACTTGATTCTTGTGGCATTAGAAAGATGACTTAATGAGACACATTTCATATGTTTTGAAGAAATTCAAATTTCAAATTTCAAATGGAAGGTCGACATAATTGACATGCAATTCGGTGGATTGACACAGAGAAGAAAAACAACTCATTTGAGCACCGAATGATGTTTTATCCATATCTTGAGTTAGAGATATCCAAATGACTTGATTCTTATGGCATTGGAAAGATGATTCAATGGAGCATATTTCATATTCTTTGAAGAAATTCAAATTTCAAATAGAAGGCCGACATAATAAACATGCAAGTCAGTAGACTGACACAAGAAAGAAAAATCAAGTCACATGAGCACCGAATGGTTTTTTGGTCATATCTTGAGCTACAGATATCCAAATGACTTGGTTCTTGATGAGTTGGAAAGATTATTCAATTGTGCATATCTTTTATGTTTTACAAATTGTAAAATTTCAAATGAAACATTAACAAAAATGGCAGACAAAATTACGGTTTTTATGGTAGGTAGAAAATTTAGAGTTGGTGTCTTCACTTGATTAAGTTCATCTCATTTGCTTATAAAAGAAGCCCTTCTCCCATGCATTCAGCAAGAAGAAGAAGAGAAGAATCTATCAAGCATAAAACAAGAGAAATATCAAGTCTATAGAGATTTTATATTCTTTATCTACTCTTTGAAGAGAGTTGTACTTTTGTTATAAAAATTATCCTTGTTATTGTATTGTGGTGAGAGTGAGATCTTCTTGTAAAGGATAAAAAGTTATCCTTGAGAGAACTTTTGATGTGTTGTTATCAAGAGTTGAAGGAAGTTGCATTGGTGAGGTTGTTCATCAAGAAGAACTCTTGGTGTGGTGTTATCAAGAGTTGAAGGAAGTTGCCTAGGTGAGTTTGTTCATCAAGAAGAACTCTTGGTGTGGTGTTATCAAGAGTTGAAGGAAGTTGCCTTAATGAGTTTATTCATCAAGAAGAACTCTTGGTGTGGTATTATCAAGAGTTGAAGGAAGTTGTCTTTGTGAGTTTATTTATCAAGAAGAACTCTTGCTGTGGTGTTATCAAGAGTTAAAGAAAGATGCCTTGGTGAGGTTGTTCATCAAGAAGAACTCTTGCTGTGGTGTTATCAAGAGTTGAAGAAAATTACCTTGGTGAGGTTGTTCATCAAGAAGAACTCTTGGTGTGGTGTTATCAAGGGTTGAAGTAAAAAGTCTTGGTGAGGTTGTTCATCAAGCAAGTTGTAAAGATTTCTACAACTTAGTGGAAAGCTTAGCTCGTGGAGCTAGGAGCCCGTGGACGTAGGCAAGGTTTGCCGAACCACGTAAATTGAGTTTGCACTCTCTCTATCCCTTTCCTCTTTGCATTTATTTACACTTGTGATTGTTCATTACTATTATTCTTTTGAATGCATCTTTGATAAATTCTAATTTCATCTTCTTCACCTTTTTTTTCTTTCTTAAAGAAAGAGTGAACTAATTTTGATCTTTCAAGAAAAGTTTTCTAAATTCGTTTTGATAAATAAAAACCCAATTCACCCCCTCCCCCCCCTCTTGGGTTGCCATACCTCGGTCAACATAAAGTACCTGTTTCTACCCTTTATACGCCATTTTTGATTGAGTACTATCTTTACATTTGTGCTTTTAAATGTACACAATGCGTGTTGGTATGTACTTTACGTACAAGTATATGTTTATTATATTTGTTCTCACATGTTGTGGTCTTTATTGGGTAGAAAACATATGATTCTCTGTAGATATCCCTGTTAGCTTACATTCGCTTTATATTATTATAATCACATTAAATTTACTTACTTCTTCACTTCATAACTCATTGATCTTGACTTCGTATATTAAATTTTGGCTTATATCATCAAATTTTTTTTAACCCGTTTCCATAGTTGTCAATAATAAATTAATATTATGGCTCTTTCTTGGGAAGTAGAAATGACCTTGTTTCTCTTCTTTTTTTGATAAGTGCAAATTCAAGACAAGCAACATCAGAAAATGAATAATGTAGTGTGCATATTTCCTTTGATATCACTGGTAGCCTTTTAGCTAAGGAGATTTGTTTTGGTACTATGTTATTAATGGGAGGTCTTCCTAGTACCAATTTTATAGTATAATGATTTTAAATGATAATAATTGATACTATATTATGAGATTATTGGTTATTTATAATGACACCAAAGACTATGTCAAATCCTAAAGAATCCCCCATTCAATTAATTAATTAACAACATTATTTAAGAAAGCTTATGCTATGGCTTGCTTGCTGAAGAAGTTGATAAATTGATTCCAAGTTCTTATTGCTCCTTTTTTTGTATCCTACTTCAAGATCTTGTAGTTTATTTTGTAGTTGTTATTACTATTATTATTATTATTTTACAGTTTGACATTTATTTGATATTGATATTTATTTTACTTATTTTATTAATGGTTTGTGGAGAAGATGGATCATGATGAGAAGTCCCAACACATGGAAGGCTTTAGCATGCAACAAATTTGCAGGTTTTGGGTCTTCTCTCTTTATTTCTTTTTCTTAGTTCTTTTTTGGCCCACCATTCAGTTTTGCTTTATATATGTCAACATGTGAAATCTTATCTGATTTTCTCATATCTTATCATGTGCATTTGTTTGTTAGTTCATGTGCATTTGCTTTATATTGTTTCTCATATCTTATCATGTGCATTTGTCACCATGTGAAATTTAAATGAAAAGAAAACGATAAAGCATTTTGGTCCAAGTTTTGGTTTTCGTGTTATTTCTTAGTTCCAGTACTGCATCTTTACTTCATTGTTGTTATTGTTTCAAAGGTTTGGGCAATTGTAGATTCAAAGCGGCGATGATAGAGACCTATTCATGACGTGCATTTTTGTTGTATCTTGTATCCTTCTTAAATTAGTATACAAGCCACCATTGTTGACTGCTTAATTAAATATGGTATCCTTTTTAAATTAGTACACAAGCCACCATTGTTGACTACTTAATTATGGTATTGGGAAAAGGAAGTAGTCAACTTTTGCAATGTAATTCGTTGATCTATTCCTATAATTTATTTAATTATGGTATTCGTTGATTTATTTTTCATATTAACTTGGCCTAATTTCTTTTTTTATTTTCTGCAGGGGTGATAATGCTAAATTTTAAAACTGTCCAGCAGCAGGGGTTAAATTACAAATTCAGAAAACCGTTCCAGAATGTTGTAATGCCCATAAGAAGTGATGGAGATGCAGTAGATACTGAGAATGCTGAAATAATTGTACCTTTTTAAACATTAGAAGACCAGATGGATAAAGTCAATGCATTGTTAACGAAAATGACCCAGGTAAGTAGACTTTTCATTACTTAAAAATGATCTATAACATATGTCATTATATATAATGGATTTCATACCTTGAAATTGTATAGAATCGGAATGTTGATGAAATGATGAGCTCTTATGCATGTACCCCTCGAGTAAGAAACCAACACATTTTGTTGTATTTATAATGCTATATGAATTAAAGTATATGATTATTTAAAGTAATAATTAAACTAATTCTATTAATCGTAGTCACAACAAGGAAGTGTTTCAACTCATCAAATTATACCAAGTGAAACTGCAAGATGCCTATTACTGCATTGGTACTCAGATGACCTAGATGAAATTGTGGCTGAAGAAAAGATTACAAGTGTAGATCCTAAAGTTCCAGTACATCACAAGCCTTTAGAAAGGGATTGTTGAAAAGTTTGTGTAACTCATGCTATTAGGAATCATGTTGAACTGTATAGATCAATTGATGAAGCTCAATTTGTTTTGTTTTGCTACTTATATGATTCGTTGTTACTTTTGTTTCAAGTTTACGTGAATACTTGATTTTTGTGCTACAATTTTTTGGGCCATGTATATATTTGATTCAATGATCCTTTATCTTACAAATGTATTGTGAATGAATATAAAATTTAATCAAAATTAATTTATGGTAAATTATACAAATATCAATTTCAATTTTTTTTAAAGCCAAAATAATTTTAAAAATAATTTGATCGGCTTGGATAACAGACCTGTTAGCGACCAAATTTGTATAGTCTACGACCAATAATTTGCATAAAACACCAATTTTATTGTACCTTTTACGACCAATGTTGGTCGTCAAATTACACAATCAGCGACCAAATCCTTCGTCTCTATATATAGTATATCGTCTCCAAAAGTATGGAAGTTTAGGACATTTGGCGATCAAATTTCATATATTCAGCGACCAATATGTCATCACTATATATCATAAATTAGCTACGAAATATTTGTGGCCAAATGTCAGCATCCAGCGACCAAATGTGGTCGTCCAATATGTATTTACAGCGACTAACTTTCGTCACTAAATAATGCATTCAGTAACCAAAATGCTTGTCGCTGTATGAAAATATGGTCTCCATTAAGGATATTTGACGACCAAATTACATATTTGGTAACGCAAATGTCATCGTTGAATCTCATAAATCGGCTACGAAACTTTGGTAGCGGAATAGCAGCATTTAGCGACCACTTGTGGTGGCTAAATCTTTACCTATAGCGACCAATATTAGTCGCTTAGTTACAGTTGGCGACGACATACGGATTTCATCGCAATGACTTTCTGCCACGGGCCTAGCGCGACCATTTAGTGACCAACAATTTTTTCATCGCTGCATCTTTTCGCGACCACTTTTTATCTTTGGCGACCATTTTATTAGTAGCTAAAGAGTGATTTTTTTGTAGTGATTGATGTGTCAGTCCGTTCTTTTCTCTTTCATTCTACCCATTTTTATTGTCTTAATTCCTCTCTATTAAGCGTACTAGCCTTAATAGTACAGAGATCGAGTTGTTGATGTAATGAGGTACTTCAAATATCCTTTTTCTGTTTGCTTCCGGGGAAAATTTCTGGATCTTGTTATGTATTATGGTTAGATGTGCAAAACTTAGCTTAATGACACATCCAAAAAAGGATTGTCTCCCAAGTATAGGAGTGTCGAAGTAATAAACCCAGTGAGACTGGGGTCGATCCACGAGGAAGGAAATTTTAGCGCTACAAATTATAAAGTAAGAAAATACAATATGGATGATTCAAGAGGTGACAAGATAATATCAACAAGTATAAGTAAAGAACAAGTTCATAAATAATAAATGAGAATAATTAAAACACAAGAGAAATTAACACAATAATAATGAAAGCTAAGGTTAGGGGATCCGCCCTTGATATTTCAAATACGGATAAACAACCCATTTTAGTTATATGAATTATATTTGCTTCGTTACCAATATTTATACCACTTCTTGTAAATGGGTTTAAGCATCCAATGTGCCAATCTCCATATGTCGACAACAAATCAAGGTTCCTAACTAGATTCATGTTGGTAAGGAAGAACCATACGACATCTAGAAAGGATCCAAGCATTTGATGTGCCAAGAATTATCTACAATGGATCAAGATCTCCACTTTACAAGTGGTGTCAAGATTGATTAGGGAAATAAATATAAATCATATAAACAACACAATATTATGATTATTAAGCACGTATTAAAGGGTTTGAGAATCCTTAATCTCATATCAAGGGTTTCACCCCTTCACCTTAGCAAGAGAGAAATTAGAAAGACATTATAAGAGAAAGAAAACTAATTACAAGTAAAAGGAAATTCATTAATAACACAAAAGAGAGAATAACAAGAGATACACAATACAAGATCCCAGCTAAGGCCAAGATGCCCTAATGTGTCACAAGGCACCTCTATTTATAGATACATTCAGGGGCAAACTTGTCAAATTATAAAGGAATAATTGTCAAATATTAGATGCACCAACTTTGACAATTGGGGTAATTAGGTGAACTGACTTTGACCACTGATTTTGACCTTGAATTATTGTGAATTTTAATCACATGTCTTCATGAAAGTCGTAGATATTTCTCTCATCTTTCTAGAACATCTTGATTCATACAATTTGGATATATATTCTGAGAGATATGGTCAAAATACTGAGGTATGGTCAGGTTGGGCCGAATCTGCAGATGGGTTCACTTCAAGCCCATTTTTGGTCCACTAAGAACCCGAATTTGATATGCTTGTGGAATACAATCTTGTAGATAATTTAATTAACTTTCCAAAACATTAAGATTTGCACCATTCTAATATATAAATAGAGTTATGCCATTTTACCGAACCTATAACAAAACCAAAATTAAAAGGAAGTTAATTCCAAAGATGCAAAGACTACAAATATACTTAAGTTGAGGAATTTAATGACACTATTAATGCAATATGATGAACTAAGCTATTATTAAACATACATATTTAAGTGTTCAACACACCCCTCAACCAGCTTATTGCTAGTCCCTGGCAATTAAAGCGTTATTATTTAGAAGTGATTTATAGAATTTTACATCCGAGGTGATCATTATTGCACTCTCCTTAATTTTATCCAAATAAACAAACTCTCAACCATTTCTTTTTTTTTAAATGACTCATGTACCCTTCAGTCAAGATATCAACAAACCTTCTTTCTGTGCTCAGTTGACACATGACTATGGGGCTTACTAGAAAGAAGCCATATCAGTTCTAATATTTGTTAAGGCTAACAACTTTAGGTAAGGAGCATTCATTCATTATATATATATATATATATATATTCTCTTTCTTTTTCTCTTTTTTTTTTTTAAAGAATGCATCTTTAACCCATGTAGCGAGCCTTAGGCTAATGACTCCCAGACAAGTTGGCCTTAGGGCATTAGGTGTTAAGACACCCCTACGAGCTTAACGACTTGGGTTGCTGATGCTTTATTTTTGCTTAGAAACTTATGGATAGTGCAATGTTCAATCCCATTAAGCTTTCTCCTTAGTCCATGTAGCGAGCTTTGGGTCAATAGCTCCCAAACCAGTTGGTCTTAGGGTATTAGGTGTTGAGGCACCCCTCGGGCTTAATTGCTCGAATTAAGGAAGCTACGAGACCAAACTTATCCATAATTGCTTTCTCTCTCTTTTTTTTCACTTTACTTTCCCCTTCCTTTTGTTGTTATCCTAAACAAAGCAAAAGAACTCAAATATTACAACATTTCATTTCGCCACCCACAGTCATGCATCAAGGTGTGTGTGTGTGTGAAGAAAGGTTTATGAATATTTGCTTAACGAGTACATAAGCACACAGTTTATTAAATGATAAAGTTGTGAGAGTTCATAGATTTGAATAATTCAAAGTGAAATGAATAAGAACTCTTTGTTATAAAATTCAAAAATCAAAACTAAATAATATCACGTTAGCTAAAATGAGTTCACAAAATCAAAACAAAATGACAAATTGGTTAGAATGGGCTTCAAGAGTTCAAACTGGTTCTCCTTACTCTGCCATTCCTAACCCAGAATGCGTCTGAAGAGGATTTGAACTCCTTACACCGCACTCTGAATCTAATTACTAATTCGCTTTTTTTTCATAAGAAAAAGGAAATTCAAGACACACTTATGTCTACTATCCTTCTCCTCCACCCCCCCCCCAACCAAATGAAACATTGTTCTCAATGTTTAACTGTAGAGAGTAAAATATAGAAGACATTACCTGAAGCTTCTGTTATTCAAGAGAGATGACCTGAAAGACTCATAAAATAAAATGTTAAAAATAAAATAAGGACAAGAAAAAAAATTACAAACAGAGATTCAAATCCAATTTTTACTTTTTGTTTTGCCCTCCTGACCAATTAATTTGAGTACTAGCTGGGTCAGGTTCATACTCAACTGCTTGTAATTTGTCGAGTAACTCACCAGCAGAAGTGGCAGAAACAAGGATCTGTCTCGCCAAATGAGGGATAAAATTTTGTTCCACAGCTGCATCAACAAAACTTATTAAAGGATCAAAAAAGTTGTTAACATTCAACAAACCTATAGGTTTTTTATGGAGATTCAGTTGGGCCCAAGAGGCCATTTGAAAAATTTCTTCAAAAGTACCAAAGCCACTTGGTAAAGTAATAAAGGCATCTGAATTGATGAGCATATGTGCCATGCATTCATGCATAGAGAAGATTTGTAACTCCGTCCCAACCGTTTTTCCAACGACACTTTCTACAGCCAAAGCTTTGGGAATAACTCCTAAAACTTGACTACCTCCCACATGTGCAGCTCTTGACACATAACCCATTAACCCGAGGCTACCTCCCCCATAAACCACATGAATCTTTCTTTCAGCCAGTAGTCTACCAAGATAATTTGCTGCCTTGACAAACTCTTCACTTTCACCCGGTCGAGATCCACAGAATACACATATCTTTTGGATTCGACGTTTTGAAGTTCCCTCCATGTTTATACAACTCTCTAACTATGTGTGAAGAAGAGAACAAGAGATGTGGGATTTATAGAGTGCAAAAAGGTATGCTAATGATTACATCTATATAGGTAGCTCGGTTGTTTATTGAAAAAGTTGACAATAGTGCATAAAAACTCAAAAAAAAAAGATGATGAAATGAGACACCATAAGTCAAACCAAAGATACAAATTCAAAAATGACAACTATGAGGCATTAAAATCAAAAATGATGGCACGCATGCATATGTACAGGTAGTTGTAACTGTGGCTCACATCTTCCTCTAGTTTTACGTCTAGAAACGGCTTAAACACCTTCTATGAGTTGAGGATATGCTTCCCATCCAGTTTTCTTATAAACTAGCAAACAGGGTCGTTTTGAGTCAGATTCCCAAGACTATAGCGTTCCTGCTCATCTCGGAATTGTGTCCATAATTGAAAAATTTCACGTTGTACAAGTCCACAAGAACGTGTCTCAAGAGTCACTCAGATATCATCCAAAGACTCCCTACTCAGTCCATTCTTGATGAACTGTAGCTTATCCTTTCGATTATTAGACAAATATCCCAAGGAGAGGCAATGCTGGTTACAAGTCCATCTTGCACATTTGGGACAAACTTGTAACCTTTTCGCTCTTCGCTTTTTGGCGTAAGAGCTTTTTCCCATACCTGGCATGTGAGAAACAAGATTATCTGAAAATTCATAAGAAAATCGAACTTTGGCTTCAATTAACTATCTTACTTCGATAGGCATACCCTTACGCACAACATCCTTACTCTTTTTGCGCAAGTTTTGTAAATTTTAAGCAAATCATTTGGAGGAAGAGAGGGAAAATGTTTGTGCAGATTTGAGAGAATGGTGTCCATGTGAAAATGCAAGAAAAGAAAGGAAAATGAATGCAAGGTGTGCAACAGTTTTTAGGAAACTGAAAAACCGACTTTAAAAGTCACATAGTACCGTATCCGCCACTTGACCGGGAAAGACCAATCCTTAAAAAGGATCGACTAAAGCAATGGACTCTTCATTTTGGTCAAAATTTTCAAAGAATGGTTTTAACCGTTGTCCATTAACTTTAAACATATTACCATTCTTTGGGTTCTCAATTTCAACTACTCCATGAGGGAAAACATTTTTAACAATGAAAGGCCTAGTCCAAAGAGACCGAAGTTTACCAGGAAACAAATGCAATCTTGAATCATACAAAAAAACTTTTTGTGAAGGTTCAAAAGATTTTCTAACAATGGATTTTTCATGAAAAACCTTCATTTTTTTTCTTTGTAGATTTTAGAATTTTCATAAGCCTCATTCCTGATTTCTTCAAGTTCACTCAGTTGGAGTTTACGTAACTTGCAAGCATCATTCAAATTTGTATTGAATGTTTTAATGGCCCAATAAGCTTTATGCTCAATTTTCACAGGCAAGTGACAAGATTTTTCATAAACTAGTCTATAAGGAGACATTCCTAATGATGTTTTAAAAGCAGTTCGGTAAGCCCAAAGTGCATCATTAAGTCTTAAAGACCAATCTTTACGATTTGGGTTAACCGTTTTTTTAAGATCTGTTTTATCTCCCTATTAGCTAATTCAACTTGTCCACTTGTTTGTGGGTGATAAGGTGTAGAAATTTGATGGGTTATTCCATATTTCTTCATTAAAGTTTCAAATGGTTTGTTACAAAAATGTGTACCCCCATCACTAATAATGGCTCGAGGAATTCCAAATCTATACAAGATATTCTCTTTCAAGAATTTGATAACTGTTTTGTGATCATTGTTTCGACATGGAATTGCCTCGACCCATTTTGAAACATAGTCTACTGCAACAAGAATGTACGCAAAACCAAATGATGGTGGAAAAGGTCCTATAAAATCAATACCACAACAGTCAAAGATTTCAACAACAAGAATGGGATTTAAAGGCATCATGTTTCTTTTTGAAATGGATCCCAATTTTTGACAATTTTCACACGTTTTGCAAGATGCATGTGCATCTTTAAATAAGGTGGGCCAATAAAATCCACATTACAAGATTTTAGCAGCTGTTTTTTCAGATGAAAAATGTCCTCCACATACTTCAGAATGACAAAAGTTAATGACACTACTTACCTCATTATCGGGTATGCATCTTCTTATTATTTGGTCTGGACAATATTTGAACAGATATGGGTCATCCCAATAAAAATTTTTCACCTCGGTTAAAAATTTCCTTTTGTCTTGAGCATTCCAATGAGGTGGCATTTTTCCTGTTGTAAGAAAATTTACAATGTTAGCAAACCAAGGTATAGTAGCAACGGAAAATAAAAATTCATCAGGAAAAGAATCATTGATAGGTGAAGTTTCAATTAATGTCTCTGTCATTAGTCTTGAAGACATTTTTGGCTCCTTTCTTATCCTTTATTGTGATGTTAAATTCTTGGAGCAATAAGATCCAATGTATCAATCTAGGTTTTGCATCCGTTTAGACATTAAATATCTCACAGCTGCATGGTCAGTGTAAACAATTGTTGGAGAGCCAATTAAATAAGATCGAAATTTGTCCAATGCAAATACTACTGCAAGTAATTCTTTTTCAGTTGTTATGTAATTCATTTGTGCATCATTTAAAGTGCTACTTGTATAGTATATCACATAAGGCTTACATTCTTTTCTTTGTCCTAAGACAGCACCAACTGCATAGTCGCTTGCATCACACATCAATTCAAAAGGTAAGGACCAATTAGGAGATTGCATAATTGGAGCAGTTGTTAAAAGTCCAATTAATGTATGAAAGACATTTTGACATTCTTGAGTCCATTCAAAGGAAGTATCTTTTATTAACAGGTTACAAAGAGGTTTAGATATAGCATTGAAATTTCTTATAAACCTCCTATAAAATCCAGCATGCCCTAAAAATGAACGAACCTCTTCAACTGTTTTTGGTGGAGGCAAATGGGAAATTAATTCCACTTTTGCTTTGTCCACTTCAATTCCTTTAAAAGACACTACATGACCTAAGACAATTCCTAAAGTGACCATATAATGACATTTTTCCCAATTCAAAATAAGACCTTTTTCTACACACTTTTTTAGAACTTTTTCTAAGTTTTTAAGACAATTGTCAAAAAAGTTTCCAAAGACAGTTAAATCATCCATAAAAACTTCTAAACAATGCTCAACCATATCACTGAAAATGCTTAGCATGCATCTTTGAAAAGTGGCTGGGGCATTACAAAGTCCAAAAGGCATTCTCCTAAATGCAAAAATGCCGAAGGGGCACGTGAATGTGGTCTTTTCTTAGTCTTCGAGTGCAATGGGAATTTGATAATAGCTTGAGTATCCATCAAGAAAGCAGTAGTAGGGGTTTCCTGCTACTTTTTCAAGAATTTGGTCAAGGAAAGGTAAGGGAAAATGGCCTTTTCTAGTGACAACATTTAATTTTCTATAATCAATGCACATCCTCCAACTAGATGAGACACGAGTTGGCAATGATTCCCCTTTTTTATTTTTAACAACTATAATGCCAGATTTTTTTAGGTACTACTTGCGCAGGGCTTACCCACTTGCTATCAGAAATAGGATAGATAATTCCCACATCAAGTAGTTTGAGAACTTCAGCCCTAATGACCTCTTTCATGTGTGGATTTAATCTCCTTTGAGGTTGTTGAGATGTTTTGGCATTTTCCTCTAAATGTATTATATGTGTGCAAATTAAAGGGTTAATGCCTTTTATATCTGTTAAAGTCCACCCAATTGCATTTTTATGCCTTAAGGACTTCTATCAACTTACCTTGTTGCTCACATGTAAGGGATGAAGAAATTACCACCGGATATATCTGATTCTCTCCAAGATATGCATATTTCAGTCCTTCAGGTAAGGGCTTTAGTTTTAACTTGGAAGCTTCCTCTTCCTTGCTTTCATTCATTTGCCCCAATTCTTCGAATCTCGATTTTGAGCATTTTTCCATCACCTATGCACAATCCAATAAAGAACATATATCAGAAAGATCAGACTCTAGTTCCATACTTGATTCTAATGAATTCACCAAACAAGTTTCCAAAGGGTCAGAAGAACTCCCTTTTTGGATGTGATCTTCCACAATAGATTCAATCACATTGGCCTCATCAATTTCATCTTCTTCTTCATTTGGTTGTTTGCACATATTAAAAACATTAAGTTCCAATGTCATGTTCCCAAATGATAACTTCATGACTCTATTCCTGCAATTAATCAAAGTATTAGAAGTAACTAGAAATGGATGCCCTAAAATAACAGGAATTAAATTGCTTACTTCCACTGGTTGTGTGTCCAAGATGATAAAATCCACTGGGTAAATGAATTTATCAACTTGGACTAATACATCTTTTACTACTCCTCTTGGTACTTTAATTGATCTATCAGCAAGTAAAAGAGTCACAGAAGTCGGCTTTAACTCACCTAGATTGAGTTTCTGAAAAACCGAATATGGAAGCAAATTCACACTAGCACCAAGATCAAGTAAAGCTTGTTCAATTTTCTGGTCTCCAATAACACACGAAATTGTAGGACAACCTGGATCCTTATATTTCACTGTATTATTATTTTGAAGAATAGCACTTACTTGCTCGGCTAGAAAGGCCTTTTTTTCACATTCAGTTTTCTTTTCATAGTGCACAAGTCTTTCAAAAATTTTGCATAAGAAGGTACCTGTTTGATCACATCAAGCAAGGGAATGTTGACCTTTACCTGTTTGAAAATTTCAAAGATTTCAAAATTGTGAGTTCGCTTCTTTTGTGTGGCAAATGCTTGAGGAAATGG
This sequence comes from Boswellia sacra, assembly GCA_013180625.2. Taxonomy (NCBI): domain Eukaryota; kingdom Viridiplantae; phylum Streptophyta; class Magnoliopsida; order Sapindales; family Burseraceae; genus Boswellia; species Boswellia sacra. Next base: position 67,656 of record SNVD02007728.1, read on the forward strand.
AGGCACAAATAAGGATATAGTTTCCTCTTTGCTAGGTGTTGGTTTGGCAACCTCTTCCTGCCCTTTAGAGATCGATTCTTCTTCTTTCTCACAAGGGTTAGGAATATGTTTTTCAACAACCTTACCATTGCAAAGGGTCATGACTGACTTGGCTTGGTCAAAATAATGGTTATTTGAACTCCCTGCATTTGAGTTAGATTGATCTTTGGGGTTTTGTAATGTTAAAGAAGAAAATTTTCCCTTCTCTTGGATGCTAAATGTAGATGCAAATTTTGCAAGAGTTTCTGACAAATTTGCTAATGTTTGAGCAGTTTGACTATTGAAGGTCTCTTGCTTTGTAATGAATGAATGCAATGTTTCTTTCAAGGTCATTCCTAGCAGGAGGAGCATATGCATGATCGTGAGAATTTTGAAAATTTTGTTGTGTTTGGAAAGGGACTTGCGAAGATTGTGCATGATTGTCATTTTTCCAACTAAAATTTGGATGATTTCTCCAACCAGGATTGTAGGTTTGTGAGTATGGATTGTGATTTGGCCTTTTGAAAGTGTTCAAGGTATTGGCTTGTTTATGGAGACATTCCCTAAAGGCAGGCAAAGTTGGGCAATCATCAGTAGAATGGTCATTATCATTACAAATGTTATAGACATTTTCTTGAATAAAATTCAATTGACCATTTTTTTCTATTTCTAAAGCCTCGACTTTTCTAGCTAGGGATGCATATTTGGCTTGAAGGTCATGGTCTTCCCTAAGATTTTAAATGCCTCTATTGGATGTCGAGGTTAGGGCCTTGCTTGGTACCTCATAGGTGCCAGCAGTGTCCCAATTTTGTGCCTTTTCTGCCAAAGAATCTATGTAGTCAAGTGCTTCCTCAGGGTCTTTTTCTTTAAATTCTCCATTACACATTAATTCTACTAGTTGCCTATCTTGAGGTGTTAACCCTTCATAGAAGTATGCAACTATTCTCCAAGTTTCAAAACCATGGTGAGGACAGGTATTAAGTAGTTCCTTATACCTATCCCAACATTGGTAAAGGGTTTCTCCTTGTTTTTGAGAGAAATCAGAAATTTGTCTTTTAAGAGAATTTGTTCTATGGGTAGGAAAAAAATTTTTAAAAATTGTTGTTTCATCTCATCCCATGAACTGATGGAATTCGACCTCAAATTTTGTAGCCATGTTCTAGCTTTATCTTTTAAAGAAAAAGGAAAAGGCTTTAATCTAATGGTGTTTATGCTACAATTTGGGTCAGTGTAAGAATTACATACCTCTTCAAAGAGTTTTAAGTGCGAATATGGGTTGTCCACATCAAGGCCATGAAAGGTGGGTAGAAGTCGAACAAAACTTGGCTTGAAATTGAAATGGATTGAATCTAGAGGAGAAACTACACAAGATGGTGCACTAGTCTTTACCAGATTCATGTAATCTTTGAGGGTTCTTCGTTGGTTTTGATCATTTTGTTGGGAACGGTTATCCCCTTCATCCGTGAACCTTTCTACTAGATTGTCGGCCATGTTTTCTAAGGAAGATGATGTTTTTCTAACAAGTCTACCACTAGATGTTCATGACCAAATTTTCATGCAAGAAAGAGAAAAGAAAAGAGAAGAAAAGATGAACACATAACAAAGTAAAAAAATTAAGATCTAAAATAAAAGAAGAGAATACTTAAAATTTTGCACGCCAATTTTTACCTTCCCCGACAACAGCGCCAAAAACTTGACACATCTGAAAAAGGATTGTCTCCCAAGTATAGGAGTGTCGAAGTAATAAACCCAGTGATACTGGGGTCGATCCACGAGGAAGGAAATTTTAGCGCTACAAATTATAAAGTAAGCAAATACAATATGGATAATTCAAGAGATGACAAGATAATATCAACAAGTATAAGTAAAGAACAAGTTCATAAATAATAAATGAGAATAATTAAAACACAAGAGAAATTAACACAATAATAATGAAAGCTAAGGTTAGGGGATCCGCCCTTGATATTTCAAATAAGGATAAACAACCCATTTTAGTTATATGAATTATATTTGCTTCGTTACCAATATTTATACAACTTCTTGTACATGGGTTCAAGCATCCAATGTGCCAATCTCCATATGTCGACAACAAATCAAGGTTCCTAACTAGATTCATGTCGGTAAGGAAGAACCATACGAGATCTAGAAATGATCCAAGCATTTGATGTGCCAAGGATTGTCTACAATGGATCAAGACCTCCACTTTACAAGTGGTGTCAAGATTGATTAGGAAAATAAATATAAATCATATAAACAACACAAGATTATGATTATTAAGCACGTATTAATGGGTTCAAGGATCCTTAATCTCATATCAAGAGTTTCACCCTTTCACCTTAGCGAGAGAGAAATTAGAAAGACATTATAAGAGAAAGAAAACTAATTACGGGGAAAAAGAAAATTTATTAATAACACACAAGAGAGAATAACAAGAGATACACAATACAAGATCCTAGCTAAGGCCAAGATGCCCTAATGGGTCACAAGGCACCTCTATTTATAGATACATTCAGGGGCAAACTTGTCAAATTACAAAGGAATAATTGTCAAATATTAGATGCACCAACTTTGACAATTGGGGTAATTAGGTGAACCGAGTTTGACCACCAATTTTGACCTTGAATTATTGTGAATTTTAATCATCTATCTTCATGAACGTTGTAGATATTTCTCTCAGCTTTCTAGAACATCTTGATTCATAAGATTTGGATACGTATTCTGAGAGATATGGTCAAAATACTAAGGCATGGTCAGGCTAGGCCGAATTTGCAGATGGGTTCACTTCAATCCCATTTTTGGTTCATTAAGAGCCCGAATTGGATGATTCTTGTGAAATGCAATCTTGTAGATAATTTAATTAGATTTCCAAAACATTAAGATTTGCACCCTTCTGATCTATAAATTGAGAGTTATGCCATTTTTACCGAACCTGTAACAAAACTAAAATTAAGAGGAAGTTAATTCCAAAGATGCAAAGACTACAAATATGCTTAAGTTGAGGAATTTAATGACACTATTAATGCAATATGATGAACTAAGCTCTTATTAAACATACATATTTAAGTGTTCATCACTTAACTATCCGTAATTGTTTGCTTGTTTGTGAAGTAAGCCTACTTAATTTAATTTAAGTCTGTATATTATTATTAATTTACTGCTTAATTATTTAATCTGCAGCTTACTATCAAGCCTAATTTTGAGCATCCTTAACAACCTCAATTGTGGTAAAAAGCTATTCTACTTTGCTTTGAATTAAAATTGAAGTAGTGTTATCTTATTTGCATTGTGTTGTTAGTGCATGCTGATATTCTTTGCAAATTTGTTCGAACCTTGTTACTGTTTGAAATATTTACTGCCATTTCTTTTGTGCTAACTGTTAGATACAAATTTTTCCATATTAGAAAAGTAAAAAATGATTATATTTTTTTTCAGGAAGAGAATATTAAAGTAGACTTTAGCTTGAAAATACTTGAACAAGGTAAGAGTATAGCAGTAAAAAGTGGATAATTTACCAGTGGAAGAAGTTATTGAATGTAGCCTTCAATTTAAATTAAATTTGGTTAACAAAAGAAGATTATAAAAAAAGAGAAGTGGATAATGTCTTTGTGGAATAAGGCAGTGAAAGTAGATTCCGTAGTAGAAGTCAGTGAACAAAAGAAAGGCAGAAGAATCTTTGACAAAAAAAAATTTGTGGAGTAGTTATAACAAAGAGTATGCAAACTAGTCTATTTTGCACGACATAACTATTTGGTTTTTGAAATCCAATACAGAAAAAAATATTAGACTAGATGGTTCAACTAATATGTAGCCAACTAGTGAATTATAGTTGTTGGTGTTCACATCAAACATGTGACATTCACATGTTCAAATTTTGGTTAACTTGTGATAAAAGTAATTAAAGTATTTTATTCCTATTTTACTGTTTCTAGATAATTATTATAGGAAGTATTTTGATAATTATCTCTCTTAATCAGGATAATATTTTGTATCCTAATCAAAATATGAAGATAGTTAATATATCCTCATTACTTTAGGAGATTAACTATAAAGCATTTCCTATTTTGTTTTATCCTAATCCTAATGTGATCTTGACTGAGATCCTTACAGGACTTTTAGGAAGATTATATCAAGATCTCTCAATATATATTGATGTATGAAAAAGTCGGAAGCAAGTATTGAGTGAGAGAGTCTTTGGCGCAAGAGAGATTATTGATTATTCTTCACAGCATTCCATGAATTCATAGAAGAGAGCTTCAACGCAAAAGGAATGTCTTCTTTGATTTTATTCTTTAAGTCTTTTGATTCATGTATGAGTGGTAGAAATCGTACATGAGTTGTTGATTAAGTCTGAGTGAGTTAGTAGACACTTAGAGAAACTTGAGGGTTAAGTGTTTATGTAATTCTGTACTAGACATCGGGTGTTATGTATAACTTAACAGCATTCTGTTAAGTTATCTATGACAGAGAGTGAGTAGAGTCACTAGTGTTTAGGATCTTTACGAAGATTTTATTTATCAAATATTAGGTTTGTGCGTGAGAGTGAGTCAGCACTGTAAAAGGTCCTAAAGATTGTACAAACAAGAACATAGTGAATTGCAGCTCTATAGTTGTCCATGGACGTAGGTTTTTATAACCGAACGACGTAAAAATCCTCTTGTGCCGATTTACATTACAGTTTACTGTTTTGTTATTTATAACTGCATACCTTCAGAACTTTCAATTGGTATCAGAGCAAGTTCACTGATAGACAAGTGAAGAGAACGATCAAGTTAATCTGGAAGGATGGAGTTTATACGCAACGGAGGATCTGGAATGCAACCACCTATTCTCGGTGACAATAATTATCCATATTGCAAGGTAAGAATGATGATGTTCATTAAGTCTCTTGATGACAGGGCTTGGACGAGTGTACTTAAGGGGTGGACACCTCCAACGAAACTGAATGCTTTTGGTAATGCTGAACCAAAACCAGAGGATGAATGATCGGATGAAGAATACCGTAGATCCAGTTGGAACTCACAAGGCTCTTAATGCAATCTTTGCTGCAGTAGACTTAAATAACTTTGGACAGATTTCTAGATACAAAGCAGCCAAAGAAGTGTGGGACATACTTGAGGTAAAATATGAAGGTACTGCATCTGTTAAAAGATCTAAATTAATGAGGCTGAATTCTCAATTTGAAAATCTGATGATGCATGAGAATGAATCAATTTCTGATTTTTACTCTAAGATATGTCACATAACAAACTCAACATAAATGCTTGGCAAAAATTTCATTGATGCAGAAGTTGTTAGTAAAATACTTAGTTCGGTCCCATACAAATTTCAACCTAAAATTTTAGCCATTGAAGAAGTTAAAAACATTGATGAAATGAGAGTTGATGAACTGATTGGCATTCTTCAAAACTTTGAAATAAATCAAAGTACTCGAAAACAAAAGGGTAAAAGCATTGCGTTTAATATGAAAGCTGAAAAATCTGAAGATGAATGTAGTGATGAGCTTGATGAAACTGCTCTAAACAAATTACTTTTCTGAAAAAAATTATGTCAAGTTTATGAAAGGAAATTTCAGGAAAAGGAATCAAGGAAAGCCATCAAACTCAAGTGAAGAAAAGTTCAGAAAATTCAGCAAGGAGAATGATAAAAAGAAAGCTAAACAACCTAAAAAGAAAAGGCAGATTCAGTGTTATGAATGTTCTGGTTATGGGCATATTCAATCTGAATGTGCTAATCTCAAGAAGAAAAACAAAGGGCTGGCAGAACATGGAGTGATGAATCAGAATCAGAGTTAGAAGACCAAGATTGTATGAGTAATTTTGTTGCATTTATTGCATCTGCAGCAGATAAAGGAAAGGTTGTTATGTCAGACATAATAGAAGACTATCAAGATAGTGTTGATCATTCAAATGAAGAAGATGGACCAGAATATTATGAAGAGTTGCAAGAAACTTACAATGCACTATATGGTGAATGGCTGAGCTAGAAAGAAGAAATCAACACCCTTGAAGCGGGAAATTGAAGTTCTGAAATGTGAAAAAGCTTATGCTGAAAATCAAATCACTGAACTTGAGACTGTTTTGAAAGACAAAATAGCATATATTGAGAAAATCACAACAGAACTGGCTGATAGCAAAAGGTATGTTGATCAGCTCAAAATTGGAGCAGCCAAACTTGATCAAGTTTTGAATCTCGGAAGAGACAACTCCAACAAACATGGATTGGGGTACACAGAAGGAAACGTTGCATCTTCATCTAAAATAGTCTTTGTGAAAGCTTCAACATCAAGTAAGAGTTTTGAATCTAACTCTTTAAAGTCAAGTCCGAATTCCAAGAGCAGTGAAACGTATGTTTCTCCACTGAGTTCTTTCAGATCCAGCCCTGAAAGGGTAAAGAAATTTATTCCTATTTGTTATTTTTGTGGTAAAAAGGGACATATTAGGTCTAGATGCTTTAAATTGTTGAATCTTTTGCATAGAAGATCAAAACAATTTAAACTGTTACCAAAATCACAACAGCGGTGGATTAAGAAAAACAAAACAGTATGTCATGTTGCCTTTACTGCACTTAATCATGCATATAATGATTTGTGGTATTTTGACAGCGGCTGTTCTAGGCACATGACTGGAAATAAATTATTTATAATAGATTTTAAAGCATGCAAGGATGGAAATGTCACCTTTGGAGATGGAACAACAAGTAAGATCATTGGTAAAGGCACTTTGAATGTCAAAGGCCCATCCAATTTTAGAAATGTTCTTTTAGTGGAAGACTTAAAAGCTAATCTTATTAGCATTAGTCAGATTTGTGATGAAAAGTATACTGTTAACTTCACACAAAACAAATGCATGGTTTTAGATAACTTTGGTGAATGCATTCTACAAGGTAATAGATCTTTAGATAATTGCTATCTAGTAGAAATTGCATTTCATGCTAGGATTTCGGATTTAGAATTGTGGCATTAAAAATTAGGACACTTAAATTACAAAGACTTGGTTAAATTAACTAAGTTAGGTGCTGTAAGAGGGGTTCCTAAACTTGATGACAAAATTGATAAAATTTATTGACCATATCAAATGGGAAAACAAATCAAAAGTTGACACAAATCAAATCCACATCTTAATACTTATAAGATACTTGATTTGCTTCACATGCATCTTATGGGTCCTATACAAATTGAAAGCATTACAGGTAAGAGATATATATTTGTTTGTGTGGATGATTTTTCTAGATATACTTGGGTTGACTTCATTAAAGAAAAATCTGACACTTTTGATGCTTTCAGGAACCTTTGTGTCAAGCTTGAAAATGAGCAAAATAGGAACATTGGAAGGATTGTGAGAATAACAAGTGATCATGGAAAGGAGTTTGAAAACGTTAGCTATGCTGACTTTTGCAAATACTATGGAATTGATCATAGATTTTTAGCTCCTACAACCCCTGAATAGAATGGCATTGTAGAGAGGAAGAATAGAACTCTTCAAAAGATGGCAAGAGTAATGCTTAATAGCAAGAAGTTGATCAAGAGGTTATGGGTTGAAGCTATAAGCACTGCTTGCTATATTTCAAATAGAGTTTTTCTCAGACCTGGCACTAACCAGACACCTTATGAAATCTTGAAAGGAAGAAAACCTAATTTGAAATGTTTTCATGTTTTTGGTTGTAGGTGTTACATCTTAAACGACAGAGAACTATTAGGAAAATTAGATCCAAGGAGTGATGAAGGAGTCTTTGTGGGATATGCACAAAACAGCAAAGCTTTTCGAGTTTACAATCTAAGAACTGAGGCAGTCATGGAATCTACAAATGTTGTATTTGATGATCTTGATGATTATACAAAATACTCATAAGAGGAAAGCATAACCAGCTTCACAGAAGATGTAAAAAAATCAGATTCAGACAACAGTAAAAAGGAAGATGCTATTATGAAGAAGGACACAACTGCTGTTACACCCGATGTAACAGTAACATCTGACAACTCATATTTGAACAAAAATTCGATTTAAAATGATGATGATAGAAAAGATCCACCCACATGGATTCAGAAGGCACATTCAACAAGTTTTATCATTTGAACACCAGATGGCATGATGAACACTCGGAGCAAGGTAAGAAATCAGGTAAGGTTTGCATGTTATGTTTCTTTAATTGAGCCAAAGAATGTGAAAGAAGCCTTAAAAGAAGAAGTGTGGATTCAAGCTATGCGAGATGAACTTAATCAGTTTAAGAAAAATGAAGTGTGGGAATTAGTTCCTAGGCCAAGTGATACAAATGTCATTGGAACTAAATGGATTTTAAAAAATAAAACTGATGAAAATGGACAAGTAGTTAAAAATAAAGCTAGGCTAGTTGCACAAGGTTACACACAAGTTGAAGGCATAGACTTTGATGAAACCTTTGCACCAGTAGCTAGACTTGAGTCAATCAGATTACTACTTGCAATTGCGTGTTTACTTGATTTTAAGTTGTACCAAATGGATGTTAAAACCACATTTTTAAATGGCTATCTCAATGAAGAAGCTTTTGTTGAACAGCCTAAAGGATTTAAAGATCCTAAACATCCAAATTTTGTGTATAAATTGCACAAAGCTTTGTATGGTTTGAAACAAGCTCCTAGAGCTTGGTATGAAAGGTTGACTAATTTTTTTATCAATAGAGGTTATAAAAGAGGCAGCAATGATAAAACCTTATTTATCAAACATGCATCAAACTGTTTTATTGTTGCTCAAATATATGTTGATGATATTGTTTTCGGATCAACTAACAAAAGCAAAATTAATGAGTTTGTTAAGTTGATGCAGGAAGAGTTTGAGATGAGCATTGTAGGAGAATTAAATTTCTTTCTTGGATTGCAGGTTAAGCAAATGAATGATGGGATATTCATATCTCGATCAAAATATGCCAAAAATCTTGTAAAGAAATTTGGGCTTGAGAATGCAAAACCAATGAAAACTCCTATTAGTACTAATCTAAAACTTTCAAAAGATAATGCAGGAAAAGAAGTTGATGCAAGCTTATACCGAAGCATTATTGGTAGCCTACTTTACCTCACAGCAAGCAGACCAGATTTAAGCTTTAGTGTAAGACTTTGTGCAATGTTTTAAGCAAATCCCAAAGAATCACATCTTGTAGCAGCCAAGAGAATCATCGGGTATGTTCATGGAACATGTGATTATGGAATATGGTTTTCTAAAGATACAAATGATAGTCTTGTAGGATTCAGTGATGCTGATTGGGCAAGAAATGCAGATGACAGAAAAAGTACTCGGGAGGATGTTTTTATCTTGGTACTAACTTGGTTTCATGGGATAGCAAGAAACAGAATTCAATTTCTTTATCAATAGCTGAAGCCGAATACATAGCAGCAGGGAGTTGTTATACACAACTGTTGTGGATGAAGCAAATATTGAGTGATTATGGTATTGAACAGAAGCCTATTACTGTGTTTTGTGATAATACTAGTGCTATAAATATTTCCAAAAATTTTATTCAGCATTCTAGAACAAAACACATTGATATTAGATACCATTTTATAGGGGAACTAGTAGAATCTAAGGTAATACACCTTGAGCACATTTCCATAGATAAATAATTGCCTGACTTGTTCACTAAGGCATTGGACACAACAAGGTTTGAAAATCTAAGGAAAGTCTTAGGTATCTGTCAGTTATATGAGTGAACACAGTATCCTGTTATGTTATTCATATCTGTAGTATCATAAGTTTCCTTTTAAATCAGCATGTTTTGAGTTGTGATATAAAAATTATATGAATAATTAAAGCTACCAGTATATGATGTGTGAAGCCATCCATTGAGAGTAACTTTATTGTATATAAGAAATATGGTGACGTCACCCACTCAAAAGGAAAAGGGCTACCTCTATACATGTGTGAAAGCTACTATATAGTTTAGCAAATTTATATTGAGATTAACTTTTGTGTGTGTAAGAAGCATACTCAAGTTGTTCACTCGATATATTCAAAATAAGCTTTAATGTGTAAATCACTCAAACCCAAAATTATGCTTTGTAGAATGAGAAATATGATAACTCAAATATTACTGTTATGATATGGATAATTGTGTTCTGTTATGTCTTTCATAACAAATGTCCTATGTGCTTATCCTAAAAATTAAGTCACTTGTGTGTCCATGCGTCAAATTATTGCCATGTCAGCATTGTTACACTAAGGGGGAGAAGTCTCAATGGCGGGAGTCCTTATTCTATCAGTATTCCTTATTTGAATTTAATTCAAATTTGAATTGAAGTGTTTTGAAGGGAGTTATTAAACAGTTTTTTTTTTTTGGAAAGGAAAGACATTAATTAATTTTGGATGAAAATCAAAAATTTCTTTAAAATTGGCCTAGTATATATAACAAATAGTTTGTGGGCTTTTCCTGCTCATGTAATCCCTCTTCCACAGTTGCTTCCCTGTCTCGCATCTCTCTATTTCTGTTCTGAAAAATTTTTGCAGTTTAGAAACCTTAGATATGGCGTCTTCAAACTCAATAGCCAGTGACTCTTCTTCAAGAGGCTCTAGTCATGACAGTAGTAACAGTAGCCAGTCGCCTCCTACGTAACACAGACAAGCAAAGATAGCGATTGATCCAGCCATCAGCGAGGATGAACAAGTACCAGTGAAGAAGATTAAGGACAAAGTTAAGCCAAAATACAACAAATTTCTCACTGCGACAGTCAAACAGAAGTTTGAAGAGATTACTTCACAAAGGAAGCTACATTTGGAAAGGCCAGTGAAACTCTCAGACTTCAACACATATGGTGTCGATGAGATGATTGAGTCCAACTACTGGACTTGAACGGTATCAAATTTCCTTCCTCTTGTAAAAACTTTGATTCAAGAATTCTATGCTAACATATCAAGTGCCATTGATGATCCTAAGAGTTTTCATTATCATAAAGTCTACTATCGGGGGAAGTTTGTGAAATTTTCTCCCAATATCATAAACTCTTTTCTGGACATTCCATAGGCAGCATGCATTCTGTAGATGAAGAATATAACATGGAAGAAATAATTAAGGAAGTTACTGGTCGAACAGATATCAAGTGGAAACCCAGAGATGGTCTTGACCAGAAATTTCTTAAGAAGAAATACCGAGTGTTACATAAGATAGCTCAGTTTAATTGGCTTCCTTCTACTCATCAAAATCAGATTAGAGAAGATAGAATGAAACTTCTCTTTTGTTTAGGAACTAATAGACTAGTCAATTTTAGACTGTTAGCATATAGAACAATTGTTCAAATTGGTTCCTATCACTCATATTACTATTTGCTTGTGTTTCCCTGTCTGATACAAGGCATTCTAGCTCAGAACAACATTCTTATGAGTTCTAGTGAACAAACTGAAGTTCTGTCTAAGTCTATTACCAAGGGATTCCTTCAACGATTGCAAGATCAAACTGATTTACCTGCACATGAACCTAAACCCACGAGAGTCAGGAAAAATCAATTGAAATTTGTTGAAGAGAAACTTGAATTGATCAATTCCGCTTTGACAGATATTTTGTAGGATTTGAAAGACATCAAACATAAGCAATCTGTGTTGGAAGCTCAGTTTCTTGGACAGTTTTAGTCCACAGCACTGCATTACATGGCACTTGCACATGAACCTGTGGTTACAAAACTACTCGCTGCTGATATACTAGAAGCCACTGAACCACAACCTAAGGAAACAGCTCCAAGTCTATCAAGTCCAACTGCACATCCTGCTGTTAAGAAAGACAAAATAGCAGCACAGAAGCCAAAAGAAAAATCAAACAAAGCTTCTGTCAAGGGAAATATCCGAAAGGGAAAGAAGAAACTGAAAATGGTGAAGAAATCATCTGATCAGAAAAAGCAAAAATTAGACAAATCTGCTCCCACTTTGCAAGATGAATCTGATTCAGATGAACCAACAAAAACAGATTCTGAAATGAAACAGCCTTCACTACTTGTTGAGAAAGAATCCCTGGATATTCCTGAACCTGCAGCAGCTGAAGAAGAACCTCATCCACCATCACCCCCTCTGCCAACACATGAGTCACCAGTTTCATCTTCCCAACCGCCTACTCAAACCACTAAAACAAGTGTAGAAAGAATCGAAAGGGAGATATATAGAGTAGTTGCTGAAGTTACAGCTACTTCCTCAGATACAACTGAAGTTCCTCCAGTACCAGCTCCTATTGCACAACCAGCACCAGTTGTAGCTTCAACAGAACTAGCCCCATCTGATCAGTAAACCTCTACTCCTAAGCATAGACTTAAACATATGGCTCGCAAATTTGTCAAATGCCCTGGCAGCTGTACCTCACCACCGGTCAGGAAGTCTCCCAAACTTGGTTAGATTTTGGCCACTTGTGCTGAAATCAAGGGGGAGAAGATCACATCAAGGGGGAGAATTCAACGAATTTATCATGACTTTCTATTTTAACTACTTTTATTTGCTACTGAACTGCTTGTTTTTATTCTGTTATGAACTACTTTTATTTATCTTTTGTTTTATTCTCTCAGCTTACTAATTTTGTTGTGTTACTTGTTTCTCAAAAGGAATAAGTAAGAAGTGAGGGGGAGAATGACTCTGTTATATGTTGTGTGCACTTGCGTGACTTGCTACAGTACAGTGAATGAATGCTACAGATGATTTTGAGTGCAGTTATGTTTAAAATACATTTTCATTTGTTCTGTAGGCTGTGTGTACTAGTAAAACTTTGTTCAGTCATATATCTAGTGACAGTGTGCTGTTATGTACTTCACAATAGCTTTCTGATTATTTATTTGCATGTATTATTTGTCTGTCTTATGGTTCATGATAATTTTCAGTGATATCTAACTTATCATGTTGTTCTTAGAAACAGTTGAGTGCTTTCATCACAAGTTGCCAAAAAAGGGGAGATTGTTGGTGTTCACGTCAAACATGTGACATTCACATGTTTAAATTTTGGTTAATTTGTGATAAAAGTAATTAAAGTATTTTATTCCTATTTTACTGTTTCTAGATAATTATTATAGGAAGTATTTTGATAATTATCTCTCTTGATCAGGATAATATTTTGTATCCTAATCAAAATAGGAAGATAGTTAATATATTCTTATTACTTTAGGAGATTAACTATAAAGCATTTCTTATTTTGTTTTATCCTAATCCTAATGTGATCTTGATTGAGATCCTTACAGGACTTTTAGGAATATTGTATCAAGATCTCTTAATATATATTGATGTATGAAAAAGTCAGAAGCAAGTATTGAGTGAGAGAGTCTTTGGCGCAAGAGAGATTGTTGATTGTTCTTCATGGTATTCCATGAATTCATAGAAGAGAGCTTCAACGCAAAAGGAATGTCTTCTTTGATTTTATTCTTTAAGTCTTTTGATTCATGTATGAGTGGTAGAAATCGTACATGAGTTGTTGATTAAGTTTGAGTGAGTTAGTAGACACTTAGGGAAACTTGAGGGTTGAGTGTTTATGTAATTCTATACCAGACATCAGGTGTTATGTAAAACTTAACAGCGTTCTGTTAAGTTATCTGTGACAGAGAGTGAGTAGAGTCACTAGTGTTTAGGATCTTTACGAATATTTTATCTGTCAAAGATTAGGTCTATGCGTGAGAGTGAGTCAGCACTATAAAAGGTTCTAAAGATTGTTCAAACAAGAACATAGTGAATTACAGCTCTATAGCTGTCCGTAAACGTAGGTTTTTATAATCGAACCACGTAAAAATCCTCTTGTGCCGATTTACATTACAGTTTACTGTCTTATTATTTATAATTGCATACCTCCAGAACTTTCAATAGTAATGATAATTAAAATAATTATACAAATATATACAATTTAATGGCTCATAATCTTTGCACATAGTGGCATCGGTATGTGTAAATTTTGTGCACACGATATGTCTTTGACTTAGTTTTTGATGAATTTGAATCTTTCATTAGGATAAGCTTATTGTTCTTAGCCAAAAAAACTGACAGATTTCTACTTGTTGAGCTGATTATGGCTTTTAGGTTTATGTATTTGAATTGGGTTTTAGTATGTTCTAAGATTGCAAATTTTATCTCGAACTATATTTATTACTGTTAAATACGACCTTTACAATTTCATTTCAAATCTCTCTCATAATCACTTTCTGCAATAATTATTTTAGGAAAAGTTTATGACAAAATTTACAAATTAAAATAATTTCAGCAATATTAACTAAAACTATACAGTAGATCATAACAATCAATTTTTTTTTGGTTAAACAAAAAGTCTAGAATACATCATCCTACCTGTAACATCATTAAAAAAAATTAATAAAATCATTTCGCTTATATACTATTTTATCTTTTATTCATGTATGGGATATGATTAAATGAAAGTGAAAATACGAATATAAATGGATAAATATTTAATAAAAAAAGAGTAATTAAAAACCTATTTGGGATCGAGAGGTCAGCGTCTCATCCAGCCATAATGTACTTCTATCTCTGCTAGTAGTCCCAACATAATTGATATTTTATGTATAGATCATATAATATGAATAAGACTAAACTTGTAAATTAAATTTGTTTTATAAGACTTTGTAAGCTCCAAGCCCAACCAGCCAAAAAAGGACAAAACAACCTATTTAAACAAGCCCATACTTAGCCAAAACAGGACAAAAACAGCTCAACCGGCCCACATTTAGCCAAAACAGGACAAAGGCAGCTCAACCATGCCACACTTAGCCAAAAAGGACCAACCAGCCTTAGCCAAAATAGGACAAAGTAGCCCATTTAAACCAGCCCATACTTAGCCAAAACAGGACAAAAGCAGCCCAACCAACCCACACTTAGCCAAAACAGGACCAACCAGCCCAACCAGCCCACACTAGCTCATGAAACCCAAAAGAAAGCAAACCAATCCACTACACTGGTAACCAAACAAGCCCACACCAAGCAAGAAAAAAAAAAGTAGGTCACTTAAACCAATTATAAATAAAGCCCACCCCAACTCACTTAACCCAAAAGAAAATCATACTAACTCACTACATTCATAACAACCAAATCAGCCCATACTAACCAAAGACAACAAAAAATAAAAACAGAAAGCAGTCCATTTAAACAAAAAAAAAGGACCACACCAACTCTCACTAAACTAAACCCAATTCCAAATCCCAACCAACCAACTACATCCGTAATAGCCAAACTAGCCCACACTAACCAAAGAAAAAAAATAAAAAAGCCCAAGCAGCCCATTTAAATAAAATACAAAAAAAAGCCACACTAGCTCAGTAAACCCAAAAGAAATTTCAACCAACGCACTATATCCATAACAACCAAATCAGCCCACACTAACCAAAAAAAACATTAAAAGCAAAAGGTCAAAGCAACCCATTTAAAAAAAAAGAAAAGAAAAGAAAAGAAAGGCTGACACCAACTCACTAAACTCAATTCCAAAACCCAACCAACCAAGTACATCCATAACAATCAAAAACCAGCCCACACTAACCAAGGAAAACAAAAACAAAAACAGAAAAGGGAAGAAGCCCACTAAAAAAAAGTACCAAACCAGCTCACATTAACATTAACAATATTTAGCAAACCAGCCCATATTTAACCAAAAGAGGATAAAGTAGCCCATTTAAAACATCCCACACTTAGCCTAAACAAGACAAAAGCAACCCAACCAATGCAACCAGCCCATTTTAAATCAAAGCCCACACTAGTTCATGAAGCCCAAAAGAAAGCAAACGAATCCACTATACCGATAACAACCAAACTAGCCCACACCAATCAAAAAAGCAAAAGAAAAAAGTAGCTCACTTAAACCATTTATAAATAATGCCCACCCTAAATCACTTAACCCAAAAGAAAATCATACTAACTTGCTCAATTCATAACAAACAAACCAGCCTACACTAACCAAAGATAACAAAAAATAGAAAGCCAAAGCAGTCCAATTAAACAAAAAAAAGGGCCACACCAACTCACTAAACCTAATTCCAAATCCCAACCAACCAACTACATTCGTAATAGGCAAACTAGCCCACACTAACCAAAGAAAAAAGAAGTCCAAGCAACCCATTTTAATAAAATACAAAAAAAGGCCACACTAACTCAGTAAACCCAAAAGAAAATTCAACCACCCACTACATTTAAAAAAAAAAAAAAAGAAAAGCAAAGAAAGGCTAACACCAACTCACTAAACCCAATTCCAAAACCTAACCAACCAAGTACATCCATAACAATCAAAACCTGCCCACACTAACCGAGGAAAACAAAAATAAAAACAAAAAAGGGAGGAAGCCCACTAAAAAAAAGTACCGAACTAGCTCCCATTAACAATTAACAGTATTTAGCAAACCAACCCACTAAACAAAAATATAAACCAACCCAACAATTTCTAAACTAATAGACTTTTCCTTATTTGAAATTAATATTTTGCCTTCTAGGTGGGCATTGTAGTTACCACAAACCAATAGAGTGCAAAGAAGAAGGTTTATAATGGTTGTTTCACATAAAGTACGGATCCCGCTTCTATACTTTGTTATAAATATTATGTTTTCTTATGTTCGTTGAAAAGTTTATTAACATGGTTATATTCAATTGTTATTCACGGATATAAGCTTGACCCTGTTCAAGAATTATTATTTGACATATATCTTTTTTCATTTTCATCAAAAGATGACAACGAAGAGTGTATATCTAGTAATGATTCTTGAATTATCCAGATTTGGACAGTTCAAGCATGCATAAGTTTGTATTGTAAATTAGTTGATCATGTTTTGTTCCATCTTATCAGAAAATTTGGTTACATTTCCTCATGTTCTCTCAATACATAATAGATAATTCTCTGTTTTGTGTTAATTTTTGAACATTGAAATGACACATGCATCCAATCAATTATATATATGTGTACTTGGAGAACTATAGGGAAATGCTGCCGAATTTTCTATTAAGATGGAGCAACTTGTGACTACTAGTTTATAGTACAAACTTATGCATTCTTGAATGGGATAGGACCACCAACCTTTTAGATAAATGTTTGCAACTAGGTTTTATATTATATTTATTCACTTGTGCATGAATAAATTTGTATTGATATAAACATTGTTGTTATTACTTTTAAGGGAAATTCCCATGGATAATAGTTGGATTGACTTACCAAATCGATGTTGTCGAGCATATTTCACTAGGGTGGAGGGATTTCTAAATTTTGCCTGGCAATTTGGTGAATGACAATAGAATATTATCAATGTAAGAAATGTCACAATCGATATCTTATGGATAGATACACAACAAGGGAGCATTTAATATGTAATGGGTTTTTAAGAACGTACAAGAGGTGGACCTTACATGGTGAACAATATACACTTATAGAGTCTGACCAACCTAACCAACATTTTGAGGTTGCTTGTGATTCTACAAGGGGTGACGATATGGTTGGAATGATACATGAGGCCATGGGGATTCCGAATAATGATTTCGGTGAAGGTAGTAGTTGTCCATTAGATAGTGAAATTGAAACATATTTAAAGCTACTTGAACAAGCAGAGTGTCCCTTGTATCCGAGTTGTGAAAATTTTACCTCCCTATCTTTTACTGTTCAACTTTTGCAACTTAAGATGTTGCACGGATGGACCGACAAATCAATGATAAAGTTACTAGAACTTTTGAAGAAGGCCTTTCTTGACCAAGTTAAAATTCCTTCCTCATATTATGAAGCACAAAAGATAACTACTGACTTGGGGTTTACGTACAAGACTTGGGATGCTTGTCCTAACAATTGTATGTTGTTCAGAGGCGAGTTTGCAAATTTGGATAGATGTTGCACATGCCAAATGTCTCACTATAAAAACTTTGATGAGTTGAATGATGCATCAAATTCACATAGGAAGATAGCTGCAAAGCAAATTAGATACTTTCCATTAAGTTCTAGGTTAAAAAGATTATTTATGTCCTCAAAAACTGCTTCTCTTATGCGATGGCATGCAAAAGATTGCATTAAAGATAGTGTTCTTAGGCATTCGGCTGATAGTCTTTGTTGGAGAACTTTTGATGAAAGAAATCCAAATTTTGCTGCTAATTGTCGTAACGTGAGACTTGGCTTGGCAGCTGATGGATTTTATCCTTTTAGGACTATGTCTATAGCACATAGTACATGGCCTATTGTGTTAATGTCATACAACTTGCCTCCTTGGTTATGTATGAAAGAATTTTTTTCATATTGTTTGTGCTTATTGATGGTCCCAAAGGTCCTAGGAATAAAATTGATGTCTATATGCAACATTGATTGAGGAATTAAAAGAATTATGGAGTAAAGGTGTACTAACCTATGATGCATCATGTCAATAAATGTTCAAGCTACATGCAGCATTGTTGTAGACTATCAATGACTTTCTGACATATGCAAATCTATCGAGTTGGAGTACAAAAGGGGAGAAAGCATGTCCTTGTTGTTTAGGAAATACGATTTCCAAATGGTTGTCTCAAAGTAGGAAATTTTGTTATATGGGTCATCGGCGATATTTACCTACTACTCATAGATTTTGAAAAGATAGGATTTCCTTCAATGGTAGAGTCGATATGGGACCTGCTCCATCTCGGTTATCTGGTTTTGATATAAAACAACAAGTACAAGACACACTAACTGAATATAAGATAGAAGATCTTCAACGGAGAATGAATAATCCCCAAAATCAAGTGAACATCTGGAAGAAGAAAAGTATTTTCTTTGAACTACCATATTGGGAACATAACTTGATTAGACATAATCTTGATGTCATGCATATTGAGAAGAATGTTTGTGACAATATACTATAGACATTGTTGGGGGATCCTAGGAAATCAAAAGATAATTTGAAGGCTCGCTACGATTTAAAGGATATGAATATTAGAAAAGCATTGCATCCTCAAGAACGGGGGGCTAACAAATTATATTTACCTCCTGCATGCTTCTCAATGACCAAAAAAAATAAAAACGTCTTTCTTAGGGTGTTGAAAAAAATTGAAGTTGCCAGATGGCTATGTATCAAATATCTCTCGTCGTGTTCACATGAAAGAGCGAAGCATTTTAGGTTTAAAAGTCATGACAATCATATACTGTTACAATAACTGCTTCCTCTTGCCACTTGAAGAGCATTACCGAAACATGTTGTTGCCACTTTGATTGAGTTGGCAAACTTTTTTAAGCAGTTGTGCTCAAAAGTTAACACTGAAGAAGATTTAAATAATATTCAAGATAGAGTGGTGCTTACATTGTGTCCTACTAAGAAAATCTTCCCACCTTCATTCTTTGATATTATGGAGCATTTGCCTGTTCATCTTGCTCAGGAGGCATTATTAGCGGGACCAGTTCAATTTAGATGGATATGTCCAATTGAGAGGTATATGAACTACCATGTTAATGTCTTTTAATTTTCATAAATTATATATGAATTGATTGGTATTTACAAATTTCATGGGTTCTCTAGGTATTTGCTAACTCTGAAGAGATATGTGCGTAATGGTGCACATCTTGAGGCTTCTATTGCTAAAGGATACCTAATGGATGAGTGCACAAACTTTTGTTCGAGATATCTTAATGAAGTGGAAACTAAACTCAATTGAGGACTGCGGAATAAAGATGGTACCTCTGATGAAGGAGATCAATTCGAACTTGATCATATCTCTTGGGTTCAAGCACATAGATATGTGCTAGTCGATACAACTTCTATTGATCCATTTCGAGAGTAAGATATGCATAATTTTCCTTCGTTACATTAGTTCTTTTTGCTATACAACTAACTAAAGGTACTTTTATCTCTTTTTAATATCTTCAAATGTCTTCTCGCACATAAAGCATCTCAATGAACTTTATAACGAAATGCCTCGTTCTTCTATTCATGAAATTCAAAAAGAGCATACCGAAAATTCCACGAATGGTTTCATGATCATGTAAGTGCCAGAAATTTGGTTAATATTTTTGCTTATAGGGATTTTTGTTGCTAACTATATGTGTTTCCATAGGTTCACTCCTTACAAGAGACCTCAAATGTATCATTGTCTAAGGAAATCATCCATTTAGCTAATGGCCCTAAATGGGGTGCACGTAGCTATAAATCTTATGTTGTTAACGGCTTCAAATTTCATACCAAGAATACAAATCAACACAAAACCACGCAACAATCTGGTGTTATTTTGAAGGCTGATACCATGAGTTATGCTAGTGCACGAGATCAAAACCCTCTTCCTGATAGTGTAACATTTTTTGGAGTGTTCACATATATAATTCAAATTCGATATGTCAATGACATGACTTTCGTCTTGTTCAAGTGTAATTGGGTTGATAATCGGACTAGGTTCGACTTCACAATGGTTAATTTTAATCATCTGTTATACAAAGATAACGGTATTGATGATGAACCTTTCATTTTAGCGGGGCAAGTTTGCTATATTCAAGATCCTGTAGATGAAGATTGGCATGTTGTTCTTAAAATGTCAACAAGAGATACATTTGATCTCAATTCCAAAAATTCATCTATTGGGAACATGGTGCCATAAGTTGAGCTATATACATAACAAGAACTAGATGAAACAGGTTATTTTCGTGAGGAAGATGTTCAATGGGTTAGGCAAGGAGTTGAGGGAAAAACAGTGACCATCAATCGTGAAGACAATGATGATCAGATGGATGATGTTGATTGATAGTACTTTGTTTGACATGTTCTTATTGATTATGTGATTCTTTATCTCGCTTGTATTTTGGGAACATTCTTCTTTTGTCCATTTATGTGATTTCTTCTTGTCTACGTGTAACTATTATTTTTTAGAATGAAATATATAGTTTGTTCAATTGAACTTGATGTTCATTGTAATTTTTTATTATATGCATACATTAATTATCATGGAACTTAAGAAAAGATATTAGCATTTTATGAATGTCAATGTTTTCTGAAAAGGTAACTATGCCGCCGAAAAAACCAAGAGACACCTCTATGGAAAATATAATACAACAGGAAGCAGAATCTCAATGACAGTCGGTAGCATCTTCCCAGACTGAAATGAATGATGAAGGCATGTATATGTATAGTTTTTTTAATGTCTAATTTAAATTTAAGATTGCTTAAACCTTTGTTTGTTGTGTTTTTATAGATGGGGTGGTACATCAAGTGTTGTTAAAGGACGTGGAGTAGCTCGAATTGTTCGTGAGTAAGGCACAGGACAGAGGTTGCATATTGAGTTTAACTCTCAATGGCAACCAATAAACACAAACAAAGATAAATTAACCACCCAACTTAGAATCATAGCAAAAATTGGCAACATGGCTCCATTGACTTGTCCTAGGTGGCAAAATATGCCATCACACCTTTTGGATGCTATTTGGAAAGAAGTGAATGAAATTTATTTTTAAGAAATTCATAGGTTGCATGCATATTGAGTTGTATCTTCGTTAATCTATTATAGTTTTTTATTGTAGGATAATACAGATGTTCCTGATGAGTATAGACCTCATTGTTTACAACATATTGAGAACCTTTGGCGGGATTGGACAGCTCATGTGAAGAGAGACTACTATAAAAAATTCGATACGGATGAGGATCGATTAAAATTTACTCCTCCTAGAGTTCACCCGGATTAGAGGCCTATTCTAGTAGCTTATTGGGGCACGGAACAGGCTAAAGTATGTGCCTAACACAAAAAAAAATGAATATATCTCATATTTGCTTATATCTGTATTATAAGTCATAGTATAATTGTTGTTAACATTGTTTATATTATAGGAAGCTGTAGAGAAGAATAAGGTAAATCGAGCACAACAAGTTGCACTTCATCGAACAAGCCACACCTCGTTTGCCTAGAAAAGAGAAGAGGTAAGTTAAATTTTTTTGTATATGCTCTCTACTTGTTGGTTATTAAGATCTGCGTATATCTCTTTACTAGTTATATTACTTTAGTTATGTTATTTTTGTTTGTTTAGATGAAAAGAAATGGAGAACAAACTGATTGTATTAGTGTCTTCGTCAAGACTAGAACAAAAAGCAATGGAGAAGTAGGTGACGATGAAAGTGTAGAAAAAATTGTAAGTTCTTTAATCTTTTGAACTTATATATTCATCCACTATCTATAAATTAGTTTATATTTAATACTTTATCTTCATTAACTTGTTATTTCTTTTCATTATGTTGTAGAGTCAACTTAATGAAGGTTTGTCTCAATTTCCACAAGACCAACAAACTCAACAAGTTAGAGAGGAGGTATTTGGCAATATAATGGGACCTGGTCATCGTGGTTATGCCCGGACATATGGTTTTTGTCCATCGCCAACTGACATTCAAGGTAGCGGCTCATCTGATATTCACTTGAGGGAAGAGTTGGGTACTTTATAACAAGAACATAACAACTTGAAGGAAGCACACAGAAACTTGAATGAAGCACACAACAACTTAAAGCAGGATCACAACAACATGAAGGTGATGTATGATGAAGTCATTTCCTTTCAACAGGATAGGTTCCAGAATTTGCAGAGCGACGCGCTATAAGACTAGTATTTACTTATTTTTTAAAGTTAAAAATCTAGTTTCAGTTGACTTATATTTTTAACTTATGCTTCATTTTTTTTTTTTGTAAATAGATCCTAGATGCTTCAAGTGGACACCGTAGTCGTTTCCAATTTGATAGTCATGGAACAAACAATATCATAGATTGTGAATCAAACCAAGATAATGAATAGGTATATAAATGAAATTAAACAATTTGTTTCACAATATATAATGTTACTTAATGATTATACTCTTGTTGCAAATTGATTCTTGCAGGTTGTTTACCAAGTTGTAGTTTGTTTACCAAGTTTTGTGATTTACTTATGAGATGATTAAATTATGTGAAGGTTATTAAACTATCTAACTAACATGTTATTTAACTATTTGATTATAAGATGTTGAATAGTATGGATGATGATTACGTTATATTTGGTTTTCTTGGATTATGATTGAGCCATTATATGAGATATTTTTGTTTTTGATTTGATTTCATTATATTCATTGAATAAATGATTAAAAAATTATATCAAAACATTTTTTTGAGACAGGTTAATTATTTTGTAAACAGTAAATAAATATAAAATGGCAAAAACAGTAAAGCTTAAAAAAAGGACTTCTTACGACGATTTCTTGGTCAACTCAAAAAAATTTCGGATAACTATTTACGGCGGTTCCACATTAGCTCACGACAGTTGTGCAAAAATTATATACAAACTTTTTACGGCGGTTCCACATTAGCTCACGACAGTTGTACAAAATTTATATACAAACTTTTTACGGCGGTTTCATGTTCGTCGTAAAAAGTTATATATATATATAACGTCTTATAACCGTCGCAAAAACGTGTGATGATCGCCGATTGTGTTTCGTCATTCGTTTTTGTGTCGAACAAGTGAACCGCGGTAAAATCCTATATACGGCAAACCGAACCCATCATAAAAGCTTTTACTGCGGTTGTTTTTGTAGCAGTTGTGAACCGCCATACAACCGCCATAGAAATGTTTTTATGACGATTTTGGCCCACTGTAAAAAGTCCTTCCTGTTGTAGTGATGAGAATGAGATTTTTGAGAAATTTATCAAATCCATTTTTTTTCCTAACAAGTGTTCTCAATATCTTGGGGTTGGTGTTCTTTACCTATAAATTTCTAGAAACTTATCAAAATTGTTGCTGGGTAGGTGGATTTCTACCTGGATTTTTTTAAATTTTTATCAAAATTGTTGTTGGGTAGGTGTTTTGTACCTGAGATTTTTTAAAAATTTATCAAAACTATTGCTTGATTGATGTTTTTGGACTTGAGATTTTTGAGATTTTCATCAAAATTGTTTACTGGGTAGTCTAGGTTAATGTTTTTGATCGATGAATTTCAAAAAATTTGTCTAAATTGTTGTGTTGCTGGGTTGGTTTTTTGTACTTGGGATTTTTGAAATCGATTCAGATTCTGCACAGACGTTTGGGTTTGGTTTGATAATTTTGTTATTTTTTAAACTTTTAAGTACATATTTGTATTTTCTTTTGATGAAAGGGGTTAAAATTAATTAAAAATAAAAGTGGAGCTCGATAAAGAAAATAATAATTTTAGATATATAATTAAATTGTATAACCTAATTATATTATCTGACATCGTACAAATTTATTAGAGGAATAAAACTTATTTTATATATTAAAAATTAATTAATTAATTTTTTTATTTTTATTCATCTAATAATTTTATATTATATCAAATTATATAAATTTTATATCATACTAAAATATATGAATTAAATTATATAACTTATATGAACATCTAAAATTACCCTAAAGATTATAGAGAGTCGTGTACGGGGTTATTAAGTGAAAATTGGCCTATGAAAGTTAGCTGCCCTTAAAAGCAAACACGATAAAAATAATATCTCCCGACCCGAGTCTCTGGAATGAAATAAATGGAATGGAATTTATTTAAACAACGATAAGATGAGTCCCATCCAATGATGAAGACGCTCTAACAATCACAATGATTCTCTTCAATCAACGTACTTTGACTTGTGAGAACTAGAGTTTAAGGAAGAAGCAGGCTCTGATTTGCTTTGCTACTGCTAGCTAGGGTTCAAGAATGGAAAGCAGCAGCTTGGAGCAGGTACTGCAAGACGGGAAGCTATGTCGTCAACTCAATTCTCTCATCGTCGCTTATCTTCGCGACAACAATCTCTCTCAGGCAAACCCCCTCTCTTACATTCTCTTCCTTTTAAATTTCCTTATTTAACTAAACTAGCTTTCTCCTTCATTTACAGGCTGCAAGTGCTGTTGCTTCTGCCACTATGACGCCACTGAACGTCGAAGCCCCGCCTAACAAGCTTCTTGAGCTCGTTGCAAAGGTTATTTTTATTTTAAATAATTTAATTGTTGAATAATTATGTAAAGAGTGGAAGAAGATTGTTTTGGTTCTAAGGTGAAAACAGGGCCTTGCAGTGGAGAAAGACGAGATAATAAGAGGGGTTCCTTCCATTCCGCTTTTTGATTCCTACACCTCCATATCTGGTGCTGCTTATGGCTCTCTCCCCGCTCCCCGAGCTGCTGCTGTTGATTTCAGGTAATTTCCTTTCTCTCTTTTTCTTCAATTCTTATGCAATGCGTGTTCAATGATTATTTTTATGCTCAAGTCTGTAGAAGATAAATGTATCTCAGACTAATAGGAGCTATGGATCAGTGAATAATATACACTTATGAATAAAGTATAGATTGTTGCGACATAAAATGTAACTAGAAATGCAAATTAAAACATTAATTTTAAAAGAATTTAAATAAATGTCGGTTTGCTTTTGGTGGTAACTCAAGGAAACCTTGACATAAATAGGATGAGGAAGCAATAGTCCTTATATCTTTGTCTACTGTGAAATCAGTGCTGTGCAGGATACCAAAGGTTCATCGAAGAATTTTCCAAAGCATGAGACGCGGCATCTTTCAGAGCACAAGGTGCGATTATGCAGGGAATAAGTTTTTATATTACATCTTCTCTGCAGAAGTTTTGTATGGCTTGTATAATTTGTATTACTTTTTTTTCTTCTTCTTCTTCTTCTTTAGAATCTAATATGGACAGATGGGTCACATTTTCTAGAATATTGCCAGATGTGCTAGATTTAGTCCTGATGGGAGGTTTGTTGCAACTGGAAGCGCAGACACATCAATTAAGCTCTTTGAGGTCTCAATATTGTTACCTATGTTGCTACTTTTTATACTTTAGTATGATCTGTATCTAACTTCTTCTAGGTCTCTATTTGCAGATAGCAAAAGTCAAGCAAATGATGCTGCCAGATTCAAGAGAAGGTCCTGTGCGACCTGTCATACGGACATTTTATGACCATATACAGGTAAATCCACCTTAGTTTCCAGCTGTTGCATTGTGCCAAACTACTGTGAAACATTAATAATAAAAAATGTTTCTTGCCATTGATTACTTTTGAGTCTATTGCTTTTAAATCCTTATTCTAACTCTTTTCAGTTTGTTTCTACGCATCTAGTCTTGGTGATTTTTGTATATTATTCAAACACTTACGACCTGTTAACAATTAACATCACATTGCTATGATAGACTAAATTGCGTTGACTCTTCTAGTTTGTTGGCTATGACTTATCTGAGCAATTAAATAGTTGAACATGTTCTTTTGAAATGGAGTATCTGGTAGCCTTAACACTAGCCAGTGTCATTGTGCTGGTGTGGGCAAAGAGCCATTTAACACAGTTCACGAATGTTTTGACATTTGTTTTATAGTTTCCTTTTTTGGGACCGAGATACTGCTATAAAGAATGCCGATACATCTGTATTTTTTAGTTTACTATTTGCATATTGTGGGACACTAATACATTTTTTCCATGAACTGCTGTAGAATCCATTGATGTATTCTTATTTAATTTTGTGCTTAGTGTCTGGGAGTCTGAAAAAGTTTAATTTTGATTTAATTTTGTGCTTAGTGTCTGGGAGTCTGAAAAAGTTTAATTTTGAATCTGGCTTTGGCTGTTATACTTCTGTGTATCTTTTTTTTTTTCCTTGAAAAATTTCCATAATAGCTGATCTAGATGTCTTAAGAATTGATAAAAATGCAGCCAATTAACGATTTGGACTTCCATCCTCAAAACACTGTTCTGATATCTGGCGGCAAAGATCACACAATAAAGTATGTTTTTCTAGTGTAATCAAATAAGAGTTACCTTTGGTAATTCCTTGCCCTAAATCTTTATACCTCTTATTAGTTGACTGATAAAATATGCTCCTTCTGATTGCAGTAAATATTATTTCTCCTTTTTCATTTCAAATATATTTATCAAACTAATATACATCACCAATGTGGTCTTGAAATGAACGGGATTGAACTTGCATTTTTCACATGGAGCTTATTTATACTTTTCAGGTTCTTTGATTTTTCAAAAGCTACTGCAAAGAGAGCATACAGAGTTATCCAGGTTTTTCTTGTCATCTTGATATAGAAGCACGGTTCATGAACTTAGTGGTGGATTTAATTTTTTACGTATATGCTGACATGCTGTTGTATTTTGTGCTCTTAATGACACAGGATACTCACAATGTTCGTTCTCTATCTTTTCATCCATCTGGGGATTTTCTTCTTGCAGGTAACTATTTTCTTCATTTATTTTTCCAGTTCGTTTTGACCTGTTTGATTGTACATTTGGACTGTAGTTTCTGTTAGTTAATATTATGAAAACTATGTACCTATCCTCATGATAAGTTAATTAAACTTTGCTCTTGTAAAACTGAAAGTAAAGATAAAATCTGATTAAAAAAAATTAGACTCTGCAATTTCCCCATACATCTTCTAATAATTTCATTGTCTTTTAAGGTTCAAATTTTTTTATAAGGCTATGAAGCTGACTTATGCTGAACTGTATAAGCAGTTTGAATAATTATTCTATGATATATGTTTTCTTTCTGTCTTTCCAAACACAGTTATGTTGATGATGTATCATAATAATAGTAGTAACTAACATTGTTTTAATTTTATGTGCCTTAGAGGAGAAATATAAATTGTCTTAAGTGCTGTTATTAGAAGTTATATCATTCATTGTCCTTAGTACCGGCATATGACCACTCACAAGGTTGAACTGAAAAAATTAAACACAGGAACTGATCATCAAATTGCACACTTGTATGATGTTAATACCTTTCAGTGTTACCTATCTCCAAGTGTACCAGATATTGGCGTTAATGGAGCCATAAATCAGGTATCGTCAACATCCTATATTCTTCTCTTTACAAGGATAGTATGCATATGTTACAAATTAATTTGTTCATATGAAGGTAATCAAGTTGATATATCTGGTTGTGCAGGTACGATATTCATCCACAGGTGGAATGTATGTTACAGCATCAAAAGATGGTGCTATTCGGTTATGGGATGGGGTGAGTGCCAGTTGTGTGCGCTCCATGGTTGGTGCTCATGGAACAACGGAGGCAACCAGTGCAAACTTTACAAAGGATCAAAGGTATGAATAACAGAACTTATACATAGATATCCAAGCAAGTATTGGTAGTTGGGTGCCTCAGTGGCAGAAAGAAAATGTAGAAACAATTATAATAAAAAGGTTGTCTCATGAAGTCTAGATGAAAGAATGATACAAGTAAGCATTGCAGAGTAATAGTTAATGGGATGGGGTAGAAGTTTATTAGAAAGCATGCCAAATCATTAAAAATTGTATGGGACAATAGAGTTTCTTTCTTAGAGGTGAGTGCCTTGGCATTGTGAGAAAAGGAAAAGATAATTGTGACAGATTGTGGCTAGAGTTGTACTTTTTGCTTCAATTTCGAAGGAACTTTTAGGACTCTTCTTTCTTCTTTGTACATCTTATTTGGGAGGAAATTATGGGCTAATTTTGCTTGGCTTGTTTTCGTTCGATTCAAGGAAGAGAAGATATATTATTTTGACCAATGTTTTGTATAGAATTGTTACTGCTTCACCTTTTTTTTTCATGGATTTTTAATCAAGTAAGTACCTTAATAATTTTGTTTAATATAAATTTTGTGTTTCTTGTTAAAACATCAAATTGTAAAAAAAAAAAAAAATTCTTACCACAGCATGGTTTATTAGCGTGACTGAAATCGTGACATTCTAGGTTTGTTCTATCTTCTGGGAAGGATTCAACTGTAAAGCTCTGGGAAGTCAGCTCTGGAAGATTGGTAAAACAATATCTTGGAGCTACTCATACACAATTGCGGTGCCAGGTATTATGATATAGCCTTCTGCTTCTTCCTTCTCTGTTAATATTGTTTCCTAGGATGGTGATTGCCTCCGCTCAACTTCTGTTTCTTATTCCTGTTTTCTGTTTTTCTCCCCTTTTGCTCTAGGTTAGTAATTGAATGGTGAATTGAATTTTAATTGCTGTCAAGGAGTATTCTGGGAAATTTTGAGATTGTGAGCTTTAAAAATTTGATATGCATTCTTCGGAGCCCTTAGGGAGGGGAGTACTGAACCCATATGTGCCATTGCAAAACACAAGCTAGAAGAATATATACACTTGGTCATCAGTATAAAATAACATGGGGGATGTGCAATTCTGTGTTAAGAACTTCAGTTGTGATGTGAAGGAATGCAGTTTGGATTATGTGTGTTTTAATGTTATTAAAAGACAATTTATTACTCCTGGCCAAACCTACACTTATAATTAGTGGAGTGGATAACACATTGCAGCAGCCAAACCTATGGCTGACAGCTGCTGAGATTGTAATAAGATATCTATGATTAGTCTACACAGTATGTTTCCTAATTCAGCCGAATAAAGCCATAAATTCAAACTAGTTGGGGTTGGCTTTTGCGATTTGATTTACGTTTACATAAATATTTCTGCCAAAGAACTGAACAATCCATAGTCCTACATTTTCATTCTGAAAACGTTCCAGTGATGGTATTAGTATTCTTACGGTTTTATATATTTTTCAAATGCTTTTAACTGCAGGCTGTTTTCAATGATACTGAAGAGTTTGTACTATCCATAGATGAACCGAGCAATGAGGTTTGTTTGCTTTATAAGTTAGTGTGATGATGTGACTTATTCATTTTCTTTTACTTATTTTTCTTGGGCGAATATAGATTGTTATTTGGGACGCTTTAACTGCTGAGAAAGTAGCAAGGTGGCCTTCCAACCATATCGGTGCACCCCGTTGGATTGAGCATTCACCGGCTGAGGCTGCCTTCATTACTTGTGGTACTGACAGGTCGGTCCGGTTCTGGAAGGAGATTCTGTGAGGACATGATTGAGTGGTTAACGGTTTGCCAATCTAAAGCATGCCGATTGGATTGTAAACCAAAAACATGATGCGACTGGGTAGACTTTCTCGCAACTTCTTTGCAACCGCAAGGCACCATTGAAATTTGAAGCAAATTCCACCTACGATGTCTTCCTGTTGTGTTGTCTACCATTGTTTTTCAGATCACTCGTTATATATATATTTTTAATTATTTTGATATATTTTTACTTGTTTTTATGCTTGTAAGCCGTACCATTTTTCGCTAAACCGTTTTAGACTCTAATATGCCCCTTGTATTATTTAAAAATAAAGTAAAACAATGCCTGATCTTAATCTTACATATATCATTTTCTGATTTCTATCAGAATATATGGACAAAGGTGAACATCCTTAACCTATTTATTCATGTCATGCCAATCGTGGACCATGTATTGCAATGAAGGAAATATTCTTTTTCCCATTCTCACTACTGCTCTGCTACTCGTAGACAGCAATCAAGCAACGTAGATAACCAACCATACGTAAGTTTTTCGAATCATAAGCCAACATCACATGAATCATAGTTGACAACGTAGTGTACCCCTTCTCCAAGAGAACATTGGACGTATCAGTAACTCAGTCAGCGGGAAAGAAAGTAAATACCGAAAATGACCACCTCTTAAGAACAAGGTAAAATCTTGCCAACCCAAAAGTTTAATCCAATTATGGTTCAAGCAAAGATTTGTTAGTCAGGTTGCACTAACAGATCACTGTTTCTTGCCACTGTCTATCAACAACGATAATGCATACTCAACTTACAAACAAGTAAAGCGAATAGCAATCATATGGAAAACAAGAATACTAACAATGCTCATGTATCCCTTAACTGAAATCGGATGGAACAAAAGTTTTATTTCTAGTGTAAAAAATTAGACAACAACAAATATGGAAACGGGTTATGGAAGTTCAGAATTGGATCTTGAATTCAACTATCAAAGGTTTGATAATTCAACATCGGAAGTCTTATCGCATCATTGTTCGTTTTGGCTTCTTCACAAAACTTAGTCGGATTTGCTTTAAACGTCTCCTCTTCCTGGCCATTTTCTCAGGCAATGTTTCCCTCTTCTTCTCTTTCTTAACAGCCTTTGGTTTCTTCAAGAACCTAGGCTCCACCTTATACTCTTTGGGTGTCACTGGCACCCCATTACTCAATGCTTCACCATACAACACATTTGCCTTATCAACTCTATTATGAGCACACCATTTGCCAATCAACAAATCATAAGTCCTGATCCCAGGTTTGCACCTATCCTCTTTCATTTTCTCAAACACACTCATAGCGTGCTCAATCCTCTCAATCCCACACAAAATCTTCAAGAACTCATAATATGCCTTCTTGTCAATAGCATACCCTGCACTCTTCATTCTATCAATCATTTCATCACCTTCGCCAACCCTGGCCGCCTGATACAAACTCTTAATCAAAACAAGGAATGTAGTTTCATTGGGATAACAACCCCACTCTCCCATCCTCTGAAACAACTTCATTGCATCATCAGTTCTCCTAATCTTACACAAGTTACTAATCAACACATTGAATGTCTCCACGTTTCTTGGAACCCCGTAATAATCCATATCAACCAACACCTTCTCAGCCTCAGAACCAAGCCTAAACGGATCTTTTTTCCTACAAAGCTTACAAATACAATCAAGCACAGCATTAAAAGCCATTGTACCTAGCTCAAAACCTCCTCTATACATTTCCCCAGCCAATCTCTTGGCCTCCTCAAGTTTCCCATCAACACACCAACCTTTGATCAACAAATCACATATCCCATCATCTGGGAATATCTCATTAGCCGTGTTTTTCACTAATTTCTCCGCATAAGTCGCATACCCATTCTCACATAACTTCTCTACAACCAACCTCAAAGATTCCTTATCACGTTTAAACCCATAATCTCTCTCCATTCTGTCAAAAAACCCTAAAACCTGCGTGGGCCGCCCAGCTCGAACCAACCTATCAATGCAAGATGCCAACGTTTTAGGCCCCAAAACCTCTTTATTCTCAACAAGGAGTTCATGGATCGCTTTGAAATCCTTTCTGCGACCAAAATAATCGGCGAAGAGCGACAGCGTTTCATCGGAATGGGAAAAGTTAGGGTTTTGGGTAAGCCAGTGATTAAACCCTAGAACTGTACGGCCAGCTTCGGACGAAAGATTGAGAGTGGAGAGGACCAGGGAAGGGGTTGGAGTGACGTGCGAGAAGTTCAGGTGAAGTCTTTGAGAAATTGGAAGTGGTTCCGTTTCAGGATTGGCGAGGAGCTCTCTGGAGAGAGAATGAGCGATTTCTTGACCTGGGTCGTTTAGGGTTTTAGGGTTAGGGTTTTGTGTGGATTCAGATCCGGAAGAGAAGGTTTTGGATAGGAAATTAAGGAAATGGGGAGAGGCAAAACGTGATGAAAGAGTGCATTGTGTGGAAAGGAGGCGATACGGTTGTTGCGGCGGCAAAGAAGAGAGGGGGTGAAGGAGTAGCCTCCGCAGCTGCAAATAGGTTAATGGAGGCATTTTTCTTTTCTTCTTCCAGAGGTGACTGAGCATCAAGCAGAAAAACCCTGAAACGATTGAGAAGCCAAGTGGGTCTGAAAAATTGGGCTTAATAGGCAACATAGGCTCAGACACCCAGAGGCACACAGGGCTTGCTATAGTAAGTGGTTAGTTCGTTTTGGAACTGGTGCATTTGCACCCACCCATTAACTAAATTTACCGCATCTCTTAGTTTTAGGAAGCCAAAAATGTAAAACAAAAATTTTATTTCAATATGTTTTTTAACTCATCAACCCTCATTTTTTAATACAGGCTATTAAAGATTTTAAGTTACTATCATTTTCTCAATAAACCCAATTATTTCTGAAACTATCTATAAGTTTTTCATTGCATTTGATATTTGCATTCTGCAGAAATATGAAATATAACAATGCTTTACCATCACTTCTGGTCAAAGTTTCATGATTTAAAATTTTGTACTTCTTGTTAAAAAGTGGGCTCATTTGAGGTTGTGATAGGGATATCGAAAAAGAAACACAGAAAAAAAAAATGATGTGCTTTGTAACATATGCGACTTCTTTACAAATACTAGTTACTCTCTAAATTCAGTTATGATATAAAGGTAGTAAAAATCATAAAAGGTTAAGTGAGGAACAAAAAAAATGCTATAGCCATAAGGAAACTGTTATGAGAAGAAAAACACGTTGGACAAGTTTCCATCTATATCTGCAATATGTTGGAGAAACCTCTGCTTATTCATTTTTGTCTAAAATAGAGGAAAACAATTAAATTTACAGTAAAATATCTAATAACAGATTAGGATTTCAAGCACTTAAAGAGAATTTATGATTTCTTAGGTAAAGTCCTCTTTAATAATTTTATTTTAAGACTAAAATAATCAAAGGGTTAAAGATGGAGGTTAAGAAGTTGAGAAACGGGGGGTTGAATAGAACAAATTTTTGAGGTAATAAAAAAAGATAATACTTTACTTTTAATTTATAATTGAGATAATATCATAAGCTACCCCTACCTTCTAGAATAATATCACACATTCGGATGTTTTGAATTTTTATATAAATTTAACTACTATGTTTTCAAAACTCATCTTACACTCCCCATCGTTACTTGTGCGGTTTCATGATATCATTATTTCGTCTAATTCAACTCTAGTTACTAAAATATCATTAATTCTAATTAAAAAAAACATAAGCATAATTATAATACAAATTTGGAGCTGAAATGACGTCTTTATCCCTACTTCCATAAAACATACATTTTTTTTCAAAAATACTATAATAATGGATACTTTGATTTGAGATAATAAATTAGTATAAAAGCTGCAGACATATCAAATTGAACTGAAAAAAATTAATTAAAGAGCTGAAAATCAACTTCCAAATTTAATTGACTAATTGTTGATTCTCAACTAAAACTAAAACTAGAACAAATTCTAAACCCCAACCAGAAAACCCAAGTACGAGATTTTAAATACAAGAAAAAAAAAGCCAACAAAACATAAAAAGTAATGCTATTTTTACAAACTACTTATACAAACTCACTTATATAAACTGACGTGACACAATATGATTTGATAAATAAATACGGTGAAGTGATTTGATAAATATATATTAATAATAAATGACATTAATTAACATGAGTGATGTGACAATCACATAAGGATACCACATCAATTTGTATGTATGAATTTATATAAGTAGTTTGTATGAGTAGCATTACTCAATCAAACATCCTAGTACCCGCCTCCTTTGATTATCAATACCAGTCATTACTTTCCGTTCACCCTCAACGTCGCCTCTAAACCCATCAACCACAACGAAGTCGTAGCTGGTTGCAATAAACACCTACAAACACCATTGTATCACAGATTGCAATAAACACCCACACACACCATTGTATCACAGCTCAAAACCCAAATCCAGAATGTGACTATTTGTAACCAAATCACTCAAACAGAAAAAGAACCCTAAAACCCAAGATGATAAACTACACAAATAAATTCAAAAACTTTCCAAATATTTCTTGTGAACGAAACAAGGAGCATGACAAAACGAAATTTTCCCCGGTAATTTTCTTCATCACACTACTAGACCAATAGACCACCGTCAGGCAACCAGAATGTGGTAGCACCACCGATCCATGCAAAACAAAGCCTACTTTCAATTTTGTTTTCTTAAATTCTCTTTCCATTCCAAACAAAAAACCACATAATCAACATTATATTGATCAAAACAACAAAAACCCATAATCAACATTAATTAAAACAATACCACATCTCTTAAATCCATGGCCACTCCTGAAAAATAAATAAATAAAAAACCCTACTTTTAAACAGAAAAAATGCAAATAAAATCAATCCTAAATGAAATTTAAATAAATACTGGAAAAAAAAGATAATGATGCCATTCGAATAATTCACTGCATGCGCCACCATGAATTCGGACATCGAGCATCTCATCTCACCACCCAGATAACATCACGATCTACCCATCTTCTTCGTTGTCATTCGTTAGATGAATGGCAGTTTCATGTTCCGAAGACCAAAAGCATGGAGGACAGAAGCGAGATAATTGATGAAAAAAGAAGAGTAAGAGACAAGAGATGAAGGAAACAGTGAAGAAGAGGATTAATTTGGTGGCGCTGCTTTTGTTTGCCGGTGCGTTATTGTTTGATTTTATTTTATTTTATTTTTCTTCAAAGTTTTTATTTTGTATTGCTGACTGTTATTAAATGACTAACTTAACACTTCAAAATCAACTTATTTACGTTTATTTAACGATTCAAATAATAAAAAAAGTTTATAATAAAATTTTAAAGATATAAGAATCAAATTTATACAAAAATCTAAAACATCCATTTGTGCAACGTTATTCTAAAAAATAGGAGTAGCCTACAACATTATTTCATTTACAATTTTATCCTTTTAAAACAAAAAGGCGGGGAGCTCAAGTGGCGTGCGAATAGCACCACTCTTGTTTTGGAGTTCTGTTGGGGCCTGGGGAACAAGGCTACATGTTTTCATGCAACTTATGGGCCTAGAAATCGGAAAGATGGGCTGGGCCAAGAAATTGGGGACAGTATATGATTTCTTAGTTCTTCCATCCCCGGGAAAGGAAGTAATTAGAGATAATTAATTAATTAAATGATGTTTGGGCTTTATTCTAACAATGATAAGCAGTTAACTAGTGAGAGAGCTTTAATTTAGAATTTAGGATAGCTATAGTATAGTTTATAATATTATTTCCCTTTAAGAGTACTATTGGATGAATATTAGATCAATACGCAAAATTTAACTGTTCTTAATAAGGTATAACTAATGCAATATTGAGGGACTTACAGGGATATTATATATACTTTTACATAATTAATCTCAAAATTAAGTTTTCTTTTGTCAATTATATATTCTAGAGTTGGGGTATCAATCATCTAATAATTATGAAAAACCATACATATATGTAACATATAATGTGTGATGTTGTCACATGCGCTCATGGGATAATATTATTTATCCATATTTGGATGAGTAGTACTACTCTTATAAATTACTTATACAAACTGACATGATATGATGTGATTTGATAAATAAGTGTAGTGATTAGATAAATATATATTTGCTGATAATAAGTCATATTAATTCAGATGGGTGATAAGGTGATCATACAAGGATATCACATCAGTTTGTATGGAGGAGTCTGTATAAGAAGTTTGTAAGAGTAACATCACTTTATTTGGATATTTGAATATATTAGTAAAATTGTCTTAGGAAAAGATTAATTGGATGGTTAATATCATTTGCGTCTTGGCACAAATCAATTACGCAATCATGAAAATATTGTTGGCATAAATTATACAAAGACTTGTAATTTATGTACAGGGTTGGCACGGTTTGGCATGGAAAGGGAATGGTTTGACTTGATGAGTTGGGGTTTAGCAATTCATGCGGCAGTCTGCATTGCAGGAAAGCTGCTGGTCAAAAATACAAATTAAGAAGATATATATTCTATTCTATTGAGATTGATTCATGAAGTTCAAGATATATATATATATATATATATATATATATATATATATATGTGCTAGCAAGGCCATTTTCTCATGGCGTGCGTGTGCAAAACTTGAAAAATCTAATGTGAACTCGTTAGAAATTAAAAGCGCATACCCAACCCATGCACCAACTGAATCATTGAATAAAAGGGACATGAGAACCGATCCATTTACGGACAATTTGATACGGAAAATCAAAATCTTACTTTACTTGATTCCTGTTATACAATTAGAAATGCCTTAAGAAGATCAAGGACTAGAGCTTACAAGATCACTTGGAAGGCTTTCTGATTTTAGAACCATGGTGATGTCGATTATAGGATTATAATATAACATATTTGTTTTAGCTAGCTAATTAACAAGTGGCAGGTATATATGTCTTTTTGGAAAATTCAAGCCCATGGAAAAGCAAGCAAGCTAGCGATCTAGCTAGCCTCTCAAAGGCTGAAACTTAGAAAACCTTCTCCGGCCATCTGCAAATCTTGTCATCGATCTAGTATCATAGATATCTAGCGATCGAGATAACTTGTTATTAATCTATAATGTCAAGTGGGTAGCTACGGAACTAAGTCAAAGATTGCAACACAAATGTGAATATACGGAAGAAGCTAGTTTCCATTGGGCCTTAATTCGTATGACATATATGATTATTCTTAAAATATTACCTCACGTCCATCATTGCAGTTGACTAATTTTTCCTGATCAGCCAGCAACCAGCAATGTCTGCTAGTGTTCAAGGGATATATATTCAAAAGCAAACATATAATTCATATATTTTTGTATATAGCATGGAGGGATCTGATGATCGATGATCATATATTAATATTGCAGCAACGCAATGATGTTGTATATAGTAGAAAATGTAATTAATGTACATTTTTGGGGGAACAATTATCAATATCTGCCACAAGAAGTAGAAGGAATTGAACAAGTTATGTGTACATGCAAATTATATCAAAAAACACCGTCTTAATTTCTTGTGGCTTTGCCAATGGAGATAGTTATTAAGCGATAGAGTGATTAATATTAATCAATCTCGTAATTAGTTCTATCTGAGGAAGCATTATTGTAATTATACCATAGTGATCATCATTGTAATGACACAATTAAGAGAGATGAATTTGAAGTGGCTGGGTGCGCGCGACCATAATTAGGTATGTACTAGGGCATGTGGATCCCATACGACACTTGAAAAGAAAAGTACGAAATTAAATAGCAGGGGAGGGGAATGGGATCCACTATATTTTAGTGTTATATATATATATATATATATAAACATAAATTAAGTGTGAAAGCTTTGAAATCGAAGCCGCCATTAATGGAAAACAATTTTTCAATCAAGTTTTTCTCTGCACCCTGCAAAGAGGGTCGGTCTTATTATCCCCAGCAGGTAAGTACTTTATCGAACAGCTATAACCATCACTTTAAAGTATCTAGATTAATCAATAACAAAGCACTTTTCTTCATGGTCCATTAATAGATTAGATTGATACTGATCAAACTACATTATTGTGATCAGAATATATAATATTAATAATAACTTGTCTCTTAATTATAATAAACTAAAAATTAATTAGCACAATAAATTAAAGCTACCTAGCTAGATTATATATGCTGGAGAAGCATCAAATAAGAGAACATCATTATGATGGGCGCCAGACTTACCAAATCTTCCACCACCTAGCTGGCCTGCTTCAACTTCCCTCGCATGCACCCTAAAAGAAGGATTTGTTTTAAACATCATTTCCTAGTACGACACATAATTGTTTAATATTCAAATTTAGGGTTATGGGTGGAGAATGATGATTTGCTCAAATGCTCGATCCTTCTAGGGTTTTCCATCTCTCATCTTCCCTCCCCTTTCGTTTTCAAAGCTGAATAGGAAGCACCAACACTACTTTAGCCCTGTTATTAATTCATTGTTTATTTCTAATTTGGCTTAACCTAAATTATGGCCTCCTCAAGGTAAGCATGAGGGTCATGGTAGGCCTCATGTGCTCTAGTCTAGACAAATATTTCACCCACTACGTTCTTATACTTTGCTTAATTTCTTCTGTCATCATTAAACCAAGCATATAATAATTCTTAATTTCAGGCATATAAAATTTGTTTAATTAATTCGTTTGGCAGGTATGAGATTTCATTTCCCTGGGTTTTTTCACCATCTTCTGTCATATACATACAAACTTACATACATACATACATACATGCACACACACACACACACACACACACACACACACACACATATATAATATAATATAATATAATATCATATCATATCATATAATATAATATCAACTTGTACCTTAAGACACATATAGATGAACACTTTGAAGATTATGTAGTATTCGATCTTCAAAAGATTGTATTAATTGAAAATTTATCAAAATTAAGAAATAATTTATATCTATTGAAATCATTAAAAACAATATCAAAATTATTTTTAAAATGCACAATCTTTGAAGGGTACTACATAATCTTATATAAGGGACATGTTATATGTTAATACTATTATTTTTATATTATTTAACATATCATGCACGTTAACAAATTACATTGATGACAAAAAATTGGTAAAGATATAAAATTCCTCACTCCGATTAAGATATATAGAAAGAAATTATGATTTTTATTAGTTTGATTAGTTTGATTGTTAATTCTTTCTATGTTACAATTCATATGATATATTGTTACTCGAGAGGACTAAAAATCCCGTGAACAGTTAACGTAATATAAATGGCTCTTAATTTATCTTTAGTCAAAAAATTTATGTCACTTTATATGAACTAGCTATTTCTCAATTCTTATACATCCTAGCTAGCAAGTAGCCAGGTAATGCCTAATTCTGATCTCCAAATAATTAATGTTAATTATATACCTATTAGTCTAGAGAATCTATAGTTATGAACCAACTTGTAGGTTTGATTATAATCTTTCATATTAGCCCGAATCAAAGATAGAGACTGAAAAGGAAAAATTAACCAAAAAAGGACATTCTTGTTGAGGAAAAACAAAAACAAAACAGAAGCAATTTCTAATAAAAGGTAGTGGTGAATATTATATCAATCTATAGCTAGCTAATCATTGAAGTATATATATGGTGCATATATTTTTGTTCTGGTAAGTTCGTAAAGTATATTTAGTG
The DNA here is from genome assembly GCA_013180625.2 of Boswellia sacra. NCBI lineage: Eukaryota > Viridiplantae > Streptophyta > Magnoliopsida > Sapindales > Burseraceae > Boswellia > Boswellia sacra. The sequence continues at coordinate 107,111 of SNVD02007728.1, forward strand.
CAACCTCCATCTCCAATGAGAAAGCTAAGAATAGAGGCGGAGAAGAAAATCGAATATCACGACCCAAAAGTCTGTTGGTGGTCAAAAGAATATATACTCAATTCCTCATTTCTGATCAATCACTTTTTCACTACTAAGACACTGCAGCCTACATTTTATTTCTTCAATTTAATTTCAACCCACATAGACTCCTTCAATAATATATACTTCGATGAACAATGATTTTCTTGTTAGCCTTAATTTTACCTTAACTTTTTGAAAAATGTGATTGGTGGTTAGAAAATATGAATTAATAAAGAAAGAGAGTAGAATCAGAGAACATATTCATTTTGTATCCAGAGATCCAAGTCCCCTAAATATGGTTGAAATGTGTTTCTAGTTTCACCACGGTTTTACAGAATACGAGTTTTCAAAAGAGCACAAGTTAAGATAAGCTTTATAGTTTAAAAAATTCATGGTAAAACAAAATTTCTTTGTGCCAATACATCAAAAGAAATGGCAAAAATTTTCATTTAGAGGTTTCTAGCATATATAAAATCTAGCTCTAACATATATACTTAAAAATTTGCTAACAAAAGTAATTAATTCAAACTTCGGTAATAAGATGTAGATATAGTGCCTAAGGCTTATACCATATAAAATCATTCTCCATATGCAACCAATTCATATAACCAGCTGATCTACATAATTTGATGTAGTGTAATAACTTATATTGATAATTGACTATAATTATTTTGACATAATTTTTCTAATTTAATATTGATCTATGAATTTAATTGGAATGAGAGATCATTAAAATATGAAGGAAGTGGATTAAAAAATTCAAGGGTTAGATGTATGTAAGTCGTTGTTATTTAATAAGAGGCTTTAAATTTTAATGTGAATGGTAGTCGATTAATGAGAGGTTACATTTTCTTTTCAAATTAATGTAGGAAAAGCAAACATCGCTCATTGAAATTATTATTTATTTATATCTAGTGATTAAAAGACAGTTTTGTTGGAACGAATTTGTGATACTTGTGATGTAAGTGTTGAGAAAGCTATCAATGCTATAGCCAAAAGGAAGTGGAGCTAGCTGGTATCAAGTCATCATCTGCAGTAAGGATTCGTATTCAAGTTCTCCATTGCATAGAAAACCACTAAAGTATTTTATTAAGGGAGAGAACAATGTAAAATATGGATTAATTTATATCAGCAGCTTTACTAACAGTATCTTATATAAACTTGATTAAAAGCGCATTTGATTGAGTTTCTCTACTGGTCAAAAGATTTTTTTTAATGTCAACAACTCTTTTAAAATTATTTTGTGTCATTTGGCTTCGACATAAAAAGAGTTTATGGATGATTAAAAAAGCTATTTTACGTATACTTAGAGAAGCCCAAAATTAAAGCTTTTTAGGAAAAATTCTTTTTAAGCTTTTTTAAAGTTTTAAAATATCAAAGATGCCCTAATTTAATTTTAAATATTTTACTTTATTCTTTTTTTATAATAGAACTCTATTTTAGTAATTTATTTGTAATAAATGCTTTTATATTTTTTTCATCTATGAATCAATAACTTTTTAATAAAAACTCTATTTTTAGAAACTCTACTCCAAAAAGATCTATTTTAATAAGTTATACTTAAAGAAGTCGAAACAGATAGACCCTAAAATTAAGGGATGATAAAAGTTAGAAAACTACTTTAGCCATATTGAAGAACTAGTTTTTATAGTAATTAATTTGATAACTGAAAGAACATTTTAAGAAAAAAAATAAATCTTTAACCATTTAATTTTGTAACGAATGCTTGTCGCAAGATCTTTAAAAGATTGGGAAATATCATCCTAGTAGCCAATTAGAGAACCCAAATGAAGCAACTTGCATTGGTGTACGGATAAAATAATAATTACTAAAAAAATAATGTTAATCATTACGGATATTCAAATGCCATCTTTATTCTTTGTAGGTGGAAGCTAAAAAGGATTAAAGCTTTTCTCACAATTGCACCTTCTAAATATTATCTTCTTGAGTACGATTTGCATAATCCCTGAAAAACAGGTGAGCCCATCTCAATATTGTTTTGTTTACAAGGTTCTTATTCCTCAATCATTTATATATATATATATATATATATAGACACACACACACACATAGAGAGAGATTCTATAATATTGTGAGAAATCAAATAACAAAAGAAAGAAATTCTTTGTTGATTTTTATAATTGTATATTAAGGAATCTTAGCAAACATAAGCAAACTTTTTTTTTGGGGGGGCTTTCTTTCTTTTAAATTCTCGTTCAAAAACGTTTCATAGAAGAGGGGATAAAGATGCACAAAACATATAGGAATAAAGTAAATGAGAAGGGCTTAACCAATATGATGTTAGCCAATGAATGAGATTGTGAGTGTGAAAGGGGAATAATAACAAATGTTTATGCAATTCTCTTTAAAGTGATGTTACAATATCATGTGCATACACTGTGGGTACCCATTTGTAGCTAGTACGTACAATAATATGATTCCTGAAAGCAATAGTTTCTTGGACCATTTGCACTTGAAATCTCTTTCATGAAGAAGGAAATTGTTATTATTAATTAACCTACTAACCCATAATATTTATTCTTCGCTCGATTATCTCTTTAATAACATTCTTACATGAATAGTATTGTAGGTATACCCCTTTAAATCGTCCAAACTAAAACTATTTGAGAGATTATATATTTTCCTTTCTTTTTCCCCCTAAAAAGATATAGGGTATACCAAAAACCCTACAAAATAAATCAAAAACCCTGCACAATCACACAGTCAAAAAACCCTACATATGGGGTTTTTATCAAAAACTCAATTTAAAATGTTTTGGTTATTTATCATTTTCAGATTTTACATCAACTGGACCACAACCACATAGTGCATTTGTACGTGCCATATAAATGTGTGATCATGATTAATTTAAATTGTTATTATTAATTAACCTACTAACCCATAATATTTATTCTTCGCTCGATTATCTCTTTAATAACATTCTTACATGAATAGTATTGTAGGTATACCCCTTTAAATCGTCCAAACTAAAACTATTTGAGAGATTATATATTTTCCTTTCTTTTTCGCCCTAAAAAGATATAGGGTATACCAAAAACCCTACAAAATAAATCAAAAACCCTGCACAATCACACAGTCAAAAAACCCTACATATGGGGTTTCTATCAAAAACTCAATTTAAAATGTTTTGGTTATTTATCATTTTCAGATTTTACATCAACTGGACCACAACCACAGAGTGCATTTGTACGTGCCATATAAATGTGTGATCATGATTAATTTAAAGAGAAAAGAATGATTAAGAATTTGTTCAAGAATGATTAAGACTGGCCAGTGGCCGCTACTTTTTAACTCATGAATTGCAATTGTTGTGCTCGCATTTGCGATCTTATTGCTAAGGTTTAAGGATAATAATGATAGTATTAACAACAACTACATCTTGCACTATCTCCGTCTCCCATCTTCACTTAATAGTTATAATTTTCTCTTCTCCTGATAATAATATATGTTCCAAAAATTAATACCGTAAGTAGTAATTAAGTTAAATATCAGATTATATCTTCTCAAGAGTATATCCTCCCGCATGCATGATGAGGTTATGTTGTTCATTTTTGTCATATAATTTAATTTATTGAAATTTATTTTTAATTCATTCCTAGAGAAATTATATGCCCAACTTGAATGATGGAAGCCCGTTAAAAGAAAGGCGAAAATCTAGAAGAGAAAGGTGACATGTTTCGGAATCAATGGAGAAAACTGATCTTTAGGAGAAAGTCTCTAGCTACATTCAATTATCGATCTTTCCAGTGTAAAAAATATAATGGATAGAATAGTGGACATATCACTAACTAGTATATATAAGAAACAATTCCATTTAGGATGCTAAAATCTCTAATAAATAAATAAATTATAAATATCCCTAAAACATCAAAATGACTAAAAGAACATAAAACGAATGTTTATATCCTAGCTACATCATGAAAGCTTTGGTTTTTTTTTTCTCATAAAATAAATAAATAAAATTGGGGTATGCATGTCCAACACATTATATTAATTAAAATTTTTAAAATTATAGCAGAAGAATAAGGAAGAACAAATTAATATGTATATGTTTTTATGTATGCATATGTTGATTCCGTGAAATTTACTGACAAGATGAGTGTCTACACAAGTGCATGAAATTAATACGCAGCTTCATTTTTTACGCTAAACAGAAATTTAAAAAAATGAAATCAAACTCTCTAACTATCAAAACACCTTCTTGTTCAAACAAAATCAACAAGCTTGTCACTTCATTGAAAATACAAAAAATACAGTACAATCCTTCATTTCGACATCTTAACAGTAAATATTTCTATCCACAGATGTTTGCACGATCCACTTTGTTACAATTACGAAACTTCTTATTTGACAATATTTTATAATATATATATTTTTTTTCACAGATTTAGAGAATACTAAAACTTGATTATCAGCAGTGACTGCATTCCCTGATGAGTAAAGCAAACCCTGATCAGCTGCGCACACGGCTGCACACCACACCATGCACTCTTGAACTCAAACCACATCAAGCGAAAAAAACCCTAGGAACAGCTTTGCATACCAAAGTGTTCTTCATCTCCATGGAAAGATTCAAGCACTCAGATAAGTCCACACCAGCATCACAAGGGACCCACTTGAAGCTTTGAAGCAACTGAGCTAGCCAAAGCTCAACCGTGGCTAACCCCATGGCCTTCCCAGGACAAATCCTTCTTCCTGAACCAAAAGGAGCCAACCTGAGAGTAGACCCCATAATGGCCACATCCTGATGCATAAACCTCTCAGGGTTGAACTCATTGGCCTGGGGCCAGACCTCCTCATCATGTGTTATAGCCCACATGTTGACCATGGCAGTGGTGCCGGCAGGGACAAAGTGGTGGCCTATGTGGGTGTCATGAATAGCAAGCCTTGCCCATGAGAGCAAGGGACCTGGCGGGTGCATTCTTAAGGTTTCTTTCACGATGGCATGAAGGTAAGGAAGGCTTGGGAGGTCGGAGTCGGACACTAATCGGTTAATGCCAACAATGGTGTCGATTTCGGATTGAGCTTTGGCTTGGATATCTTGGTGCAGAACCATTCTTGCTAGAATCCACTCTAGAAGAATTGCCACTGTATCAGTACCTCTAAAGATCATTTCCTGAAATGAATCAAATAAATTGTTATTTATTAAATCAACCAAATATATTTGTCAAGCCTAATAAAAGAATATTGATTAATGAGATAATCTGAAAGGGTTAGGATCTATTACGATTTGTTTTTGATCAATTTAATATGGTAAAGCAAGAAAGAATATTGATATGTATATATATGAGACAATAAAAAAAGAACAAAAATCAGTGTTTGTGCGAAGAGAAAGGAGAGAAGAAATAATATTCAGATTCTCAACTGCTTTGGGGTATACCCAAAAAGAGATATATCCAACTGTGTCGAAGCATCTACATAACAAATTTAGTGAAATAGCTAGCAAAATGGCAAAATGGAAACAACAAGACATAAAAAAAAGTACTCAAAGCGACAAATAATTATATACAAGATCAAGGGACAAATCATTATATACAAGATTTATGATTAATGTTTCTTATAAGCATTTCATATGTATAGATCAAATCAGAAATTAAATAACCACAAGAAACGATAATTAATAAGATATAACAGATTGAGATAATTAGGGATCCTTACAATTATGATTAGCATTTGCTAGCATGAATTTTTTTTTTTAGAAGAAAAAAAAATATCAAGCTAATAGTTGACAGGACATAAACCCTAGTTTGCAAACTTAATTAATATCTCATGATGTATATCAAGATAGCAAGAAGATGTTCTTAAATAATTGCCTGGCTAGGAGATTAAGATAAGAAACGATTAGGAAGAGGGAAAATAAGGTAAGAACATACCCATAAAACGGCAATCATATCAAAGTCAGTGAGTGTATTTTCTTCTTCCAATTCAAGCAACACATCAACAAAATCGCCCTCATCACCAACTCTGATACTCTTAGACCTTTTCACCCTGTGCTCCTCTATGATCTCTCTAACAAAAGTATTCACTTTCGCCACCAACTTTCTGCACCTTTTTCTCACTCCTTGCAAATCCAACCACTTGAGAACAGGGAAATGGTCACTCCAGTTAAAGATTCCAAGCAGTTCATAACCTTCACTCACCAAACTCTCAAGCTCAGCACACCCATCATCAAAACCGCAGTTGTACTTTTCACCAAACTCATAACTCTTTCCAAACACACTCATCATCACATTGTTCAAGGACCCAAAATGCAACACTTTCCTCACCTCAACAACACCATTCCTCTCCACTAAACCCTTTATCTCATCCACCATTTTTAGCCCATTCTTCTCCCTGAACTTCCCAAAATGACTGATCCTTTTAGGACTAAATAAATGTGTTGCTGAGATTCTCCTCAGGTTTCTCCAGTACTCTCCATATGGAGCAAACCCCATTGCTCTATGAAAGAGAAGCTCATACGCCGACTCTTTAACGGGTCGATCCGCAAAAGCTGAGCTGTTCAAAATCTCTTTAGCAGAGTCAGGATTGCTGGAGATAACAAAACGAGTGAACCCAACAGAGAAAGCCATTAAAGGCTTGGCTTTGAGAGACTGAGCCATCTTAGCAAGAACCCTATGAGTCAAAGAACCAGTGAAAGCCAAAAGCAAGCCAAGCACAGGCAGGCCGGAGGGTCCTGGAATCGCATACCGGATTTGGGTTCTGATCCGGGTTTTGTAAAGAGCCCAAGCAAGGCCACCTGGGGATAAAAAGCAAGAGAAAAAAAGAACAAAGAGAAACAGCCACAGAAAGAGATGAAAACTGAGAAATGGTAGGGCAGATTGATGATCATCAGTTGAGAAAACCAGCGGAAGAACGCACTTATGAGTTGACATTTTCGTGGGAAGATGAAAACAAAAACAACGCAAAGAATCGACGAAAGAGGGGGGAGAGAGAGAGAGAGAGAGAGAAAGAGAGTATGAAACTGAGATCTGAGAGAGAGAGGGAGAGAGATTATGACAGCTGAGACTCTGAGAGAGGGGGAGGGAGAGAGAGAGAGAGAGAGAGAGAGAGAGAGAGAGTGCAAGTGCTATTGGAAGAGCGCATGAGAATGATGTTTATATAGAAGAAGAAGAATCGATGAGATCACTTGACCAAATGTTAATTATTAATACTAATTAACTATGGTTTAATTAATTTATTGATTGATATTTGGTAGGGATAGAAAGAGACTCATGAGCAGCACAAGATAGCAACTGAGCTAGGCAGCTAGCTGTTCAGCCTTAGTGGCGCCGCCGCTCTAATTCCCGTACCATGGGAGACAACTTGCTAATCAGCTAGCTTCTTAAACTGTTAAAACTGTTAATTTCCGTAGGATTTTAAACCAAGCCGTGGGAATGGTTCGGTTAGTTTGTTGGGTTGGTTACACATTTTGTTATGGTTTTGGGTTAATTTTGTTATGGTTTTGGGTTAATTAGGAATTTTGTCCTATTAGATTTTTATTTGGGTATTATGATTTTATTCCAATTAGGTCTCATGTAAATGAGCTTGTTTCATATGATTTTGACATATTATCAAATTATAAACGATTAATTTCCAATTATTATTTTTTGTATTTTTTTTTAGTATGTGAAAGCTTGAGCAGTATCAATATTATCAAACAATTAGTATCAAAGCCAGTTAATTCAAGGCGATGGCTAGGTAATCCCCGATCAATCTCCAATTTTCAAAATTTGATGGAAAATCTAATTTTGATTTTTGGCGAAATCAATTGCAGCTTTTAATTGAATATGAAGATTTGTGGGAGGTTGTAGATCAAGGTTTTGAGATTCTAGTAGATCAAGCGACTCTAACTCAAGAAGAACGAAAGACCAGAGAATCGAAAAAAAAGATATGAGGGCTCATAATATCAATTAATTTATTGAGCAGTGTTTTTTATGAGAAGATCGCACATGCGATAATATCGAAAGGGGCACGGGATATGTTGCAAAATATTTACAAAGGTGCAGATAAGGTGAAGAAGGTTCGGTTGTAGACTCTACGCAGACAAATTTAATTGATTCAGATGGAGAAATTATAACAAATTTTTGCTTATTGTGAATGAGGCTTTCATCCCGTCAGAGCGTTTACGACCATGACACTGTATCAAATCCTGTTCGAGACTTAAGAGAATACAAACGAGCCATGGGTACGTCTAGAAAAAGGAGTCGCCACCCAATTATTCAATTGGAAATGAATGGAGGCAATCTGATCCTTCGCTTCAGGACCTAAACTACCCTCATCCACTACAAGAATTTTTTAAATATTTGTCATTTTATAATTTTTTTATTTGGAGGTTTTTAAAAAAAGTGAGAAATATAACACTGATCTGGAAGTCAAACCTACATATTCATCTTATTTTTAACTTTTGTCTTTATTCAATCCAATATTTATCACATTTTATAAAACGGTGATAAGTATTTGAGTATATAATCTTTTCCTTTTCCCCCTCATATTTCCTTCCTTTTTTTTTTCATCTTCTCTTTTCAAGTATGTGAATATAATATAGTAAATTTCAATAAAATAAAGAAGTTAAAAATCTCGAAATGATAATTAAATAATGCAATTTTATATTTAATATTTAAATAAAAATAATTTTTAAAATATTTAAATAAAAGATAATATTATTATATATATTAAAATAATAAAATATTTGGAGGACCTGATATTACCTGACTCGAAATCGGGTAAAATTATATAAACCCGATTGATACCCGACCCAAATATTTTTTATTAAAAACAATTTAATTTTCCACGTGGCATAAGTTAATTGGTTATAGTTAAATTAAATATGATGCAAGAAGGCAAAAAAACAAAGCTAAAAGCCTAAAACAAGCAACCTGCAAAATGCTCAACAAAATTCGACAAAACTCGACCGCTCAACAGAGCTCGACACGACTCGACATGTAAGTGTCAAGTGTCGGATGATGTGACTTCTTTCTTTTTCACACCTTCGTGTTTTGGTTTTATGACTTCCATTTCTAATTCTATACCATTCATGGCAGATGTGGGCGTACGAGTTAGGAGTTCTACCATCTCCTTTCCCGTTAGTGAGGATTCTTGTTTTCCTCGAATGAAGAGGTGGGCTGCATGTCATGTAGAGCTCGAGAGATCTCATAAGCTAGACTTTTTTGTGACTACATTCACACATTGACCTGGGACAAGGTAATAAAGAAATTATAGTCAGTATTTCATTTATACCATACTCTTACCTTGTTTTTTTTTTAATTCTTTTGCAGATTCATTCTGAATGGTGGGGACCCAAGGAGAACTGGTCTGCAGCTATAAGAATTACTACCCCTTTCAACTATATTGCATCCTCATTCCCTATGTGAACAGCATGATGTGGTATCTGGGTGATCGTGTGTGGGACTGGTTCAAGGGCCTTACATGCTGTTTGACTCATTCTTCGCCACCGGTTCTGATGATTGATTTAGCTGACTTGGCCATGGAGTCAAAGGTATCAATCTACACGATCAGGTTTCACTTGAGTACCATCGAGTTTCCATTGATGTCAACTCCTTATATCGAATAAGCTCGAGCTACCCTATTGTCTACTAGGCCCGGTCGTTCTGTTGATGACACTCCTCATCCTCTAGCGGTATCTAGTTGGTCAGGTAATTCTTCTATTCGTTGTAGGAAGAGATTGAGAGCCTCACCTTTTTTTTCCACAATGGCTCAGCAACCACCTCCTCCTCTATAGCTTCTTTAGCTGCCCCGACTGTTCTGATCGGTTATATGATCGGCGATCTTCAGGCTTACCCCAGTAACGTCATCTACATATGGGATGACAACTGGCCTATCCATAGTCATGTGATCACCGAGGATCCAAACATGTCCATTTCTTTTGTCCCATTGGACACCACTTTGATAAGTTTCCTGACTGTTCATTTCTCAAATTCTCTATCATTTATCTCTAATATAAATGCAATGAAATGCAGGTGCCACGATCTTCCACGATTTTCACATGCAGGTCACCTCTCACGGATATGTTTTGCAGATGTCTCATCAATATCAGGTAAAGCATCCTTCTATGCTTTATATATGCATGATTTCTACCTTAATAGTTTTTCTAACTATATAATTTTCTAGCTTGGTCAGACAAGTCGTCAAGAAGTTACTCAGCGTGAGGTGAAGCGTCTTCAGGCTCAGGTCACTACTTTTTCTTTTAATATTGATAATGATGGTGATATGTAAGGACTGTCACCGCTGGCTTCTATCAAGATTTTTCTTTGTTCATTTTGCTTCCATGTATGAACTTCTTAAGTTGTACAATCAAATGTGAACAATTTCAAAGACTTAGTGAAAATTATCTATTTCTAATTCAATGCATCTTGCGTATTATATCCAAATTTGTTCAAATTTGTTTTCACATCGTTATTCATTCAATTCTGCATAGAACTACAAAATTTGGAGGTCACACACTCGAGATCATCCGTCGGTACGTATTCCGAAAGTCGAAGGATCGCATAGGAGAAGGGCTAGTGGGTTGTTTAGCCCTAATGGTCGTTGGTCAGCCATCAGGTCATCGGGCAACTATCTGATAATCGGGCGGCTATCTGACAGTCGTCTGGCTTTCATGCAACAAATGACCAACTATTAGATGGTCGATCGACGGTTCTCTAGTGATTCTTCCCTTTTTCTGTCTTGATTTACGCATTATTTAATTGCAGCTTCTTCCTACAACTTTTGTGCACCTTTTCTCTCATTTCTCAAGGTCTCTTTCTTCACATTAACACCTCTTCGTGTCATTCAACATGTCTAAAGCTTCCCTCTAGATCTTCCAGCCCCTTCTAAGGCTTTTGAGAAATGAGGACTGGAAACGACTCGAGCTTGTCAGTCTCTACCATCTAAAGTTCCTTTGTCACATTAAGCTCGTCATCCCTTTTTTGAAGAACTATGCAACCTTTTGGGATCCTCACAATCACGTATTTTACTTCAACGGGCAGGAGCTTTGCCCTCTGTATGAGGAATTCTTACCCATACTTGGTCATCACTTATCCAGTTCTGAGAGCCTTATTCTTCTCACTATTCAAACACCATCAACAACTGATCTTGCCCATTTCTTCAACTTTTTGACTTCCACCATGGGCATTCACACTAGGGGTGGTAGGGTGACATTATCCTCTATCGTGTCTTTGCTTGGGATGATGGACAAGGCTTCGTCTGGTTGGCTTCACCTTTCCAATTCTGCCTTTTCGTACAGTTTCTACTGGTCTCACCAATGGTCTCGGAGATCCACATCTTGTGATCGTCATTCCTCAAATGGGACCCAGTTTCATGACTGTTTCCTTGATTCTGGTCGAGACTTTGACTGAAATGGACCGAGTCAAAGCTGACCCAAGTCAATAGTTTGGTGACAGTCTTCTGCTTCTTTAGGTATGTGGTTTATCTCATTCCTCTTCTCTTTTTTTTTTCCTAAACTGCCCTTTTCTAGGTTTTCGACTTAGCGAGCTTGCCTTAACTTTTGCCTAAGTCGCCCTTTTCGTGTTTTCAACTTAGCGGGCTCTTTTTTTTTTGCTCATGCCCTAATTTTTGCCTGAATTGCCCTTTTTTGGGTTTCTAGCTTGGCGGGCTTGCCTTAATTTTTGCCTAAGCTACCCTTTTTGGGTTTTCAGCTTAGCAGGCTTTTTTCTTACTTATCTTTCTTTGTTTCTTTTCCTCATATTTGGTTATAAGAGTGATTGTCTATTCTAGCACCGCCCGAAGGGGATATTACTTGTTATAGCCCTCGACTTCATACAAGAAGGAGATTGAGAGATGTTCTTCTTGGATTGACTGGCTTTGAGTCATTCCTGATGCTCAGATTCACTGGCACTGTCCATGGTGGAGGCTAGAGCATGTCATTGTAAGGACATATATTACATGTGTGCCTCTAGTGGGTTTCACCCACAGTTCATTCTATGATCCTGCTAGGTTGCATCGACAGTATGGTTAGAAGTAAAGAATTGTGGATTCATTGACTGCTTTCGATCCTAGAAGACTATTTGCTCATTATCTAGAGCGTGTGAGAGACTCTTGGGCACATCGCTCCATTGAGAGGAACCTATTCCATGATCTTGATTTTGAGACTAACGACCGATACAAGGATTAGGTGACCTTTTAGGCTTCTATTCCTGATCCTGTTATTCGAGCCAGACAGTGCCATGAGCGATACAGTGAGCCTATTTGTAGTCTGTTAAAGATACAGAGGCAACATTATTAGTTCCTTGATTGGCTTAGATGTTCGATGTTTCCTTTTTGTTGTTATTCAAAATAATAAGACATTTCAAAAGGCATATTTATTCCAAATAGTTTTATTTCATTCATAAAAGTACAATCTTTGTTCTTCGAACAATATGTGCACAATGATACAACTCTTGTCATTAATCAGTCATTTCTAGTTTTCAGATTAACTATTTTTCCTCTCACTCTTATTTTTTTATACATAATATTTCTTCAGCATATCCATGTTGATAAGCTCAGTGAACTCATTTCCTTCTATATATGATAAAATGACAGCTCCGACGGACATGACTTTTGTCACAATAAATGGACCTTCCTAGTTGGGTTTAAACTTCCCTCTTGGATCAAACGCAACTGGTCTTTCTTGCCTGAGGACCAACTCTCCTTCTTTGGACTTCCTTGCTTTTATTCTTTTGTTAAAGGCTCGAGCAACCCATTTCTGGTATAACTGCATGTGATACCTAGCCTTCATTCTATTCTCATCAATCAAGGCCAGTTGTTCATATCTGTTATGAATTCACTCCTCTTCAGGAACTTCTACTTCAATCAGAACTCTCGCTGATTTCATTTTTGTCTCAATTGGTAGGACCGCTTCTTAACCTTATACTAATGAGAATGGCATCATGCTGGTTGAACTTTTGGGTGTCGTTCTATAACGCCATAGCACAAACAACAACTTCTCTGTCCATTCTTTATATGTTTGTACTACATTGGTCAACATCTTCTTGAGGTTTTTATTAGTTGCTTCTACTGCCCTATAAGCTTATGGTTGGTATGGAGACGACTTATGGTGTTCAATTCTATACTTCTCAAATAAAGCCCTAGTCTTGGCCTAAAAATGAGCCCCTTTGTCAATCACAACATGGTGTGGTACAACCAAATCTGCATATGATATTCTTCTTAATGAACTTCGCCATTTGCTTCGCCCTTAACTTAGTATATGACTCAGCTTCTATCCATTTGGTGAAGTAATTGATCGCCACCACCACATATCGATGTCCATTAGAGGCTGACGGCTTTGTTTCGCCTATAATATCGATGCCCCATGTAGCAAAGGGGCATAGTGCAGTCATCCCTTATAGCTCCAAGGGTACTTGATGGATCAAGCTTTCATTAATTTGGCACTAGTGGCACTTCTTCACAAATCAGACATAGTCTGTCTCCATAGTTAGCCAGTAAAATCCTTACCTCATGATCTTCTTTACAAGCACTAGCCCTTTCATGTGTGGCCCACATACACCACGACAGATTTCTTGTATAAGTCTCTTTGCTTCTTTCTCATCCACACACCTTAATTGCATCCCTTCCGGTATTCTCTTATACATCATCCCCTGATGACAAGTAAATTGTTGGGCTAGCTTACGTAACACAACCTTATCCTTCTCGTTGGCCTCCTTAGGCAAACTCCTCTTTTCTAGATATTTCTTTAAGTCGTAGAACCATGGCTTCTCATCCACTTTGATCTCTGTTACATAAGGTTCCATATAACAAGGACCCCATGCATGTGATATCACTATTGGTCTCACCAATAATTCTTGTGTGCTTGGCCATATTGATGCCAACGAAGCCAATATGTCAGCCATCTGATTCTCACTTCTTGGAAGATGGGTGAAGGTATACTTCTTGAACCTCCCAATCAACCTTCTGACGTGTTCAAGGTAGGATCTTAGCTTTCCTTCTCTTAAATCCCAATCTTCGTTGGCTTGAGAGATGACTAGTTTTGAATCTCCCATTACTTCCACTTTGTCAATGCCCATAGTGATCACAATCTCCAGACCAAAGCTTCATATTTGGCCATATTGTTGGTGACTCTAAACTTTAACTTTTTAGCGAAGGGAATGACTTCTTCAGTTGGTGACATTAGAATAACTCCTATTCCAATACCATTGCAATTAACAGCTCCATCAAAGAACATTCTCCATCCTAGTACCGAGATTACCCTCAGATGTTCATCTGGGAACTCCAACTCCTATGGTTCATCATCATCAATCGGGTTCATAGCCAAGAATTTTGCTACTATTCTTCCTTTCAGCACCTTCTTGTGACATACTCAATATCTAATTCTGATAACTGTACCAACCATCTCGCCAGTTTCTCCACCAATAGTGGTGTCTCATAAAGATACTTCATTGGATCCTCTTTCGAGACAACCTTAATTTTGTAAAACTGAAAATAGTACCTCATTTTTTTGAAAGCCAAACCATGGCTAAACAAGTTTTCTCTACATAGCTATACTTTGTTTCGTATGGTAGTAACTTTTGACTGAGATAATAGATGGCGTGGTCTACACCCTTCTCGTCTTCTTATGCTAGCATAGCACCAATGGCCTCCTCCTCAAGAGCCAAGTAAAGAATTAAATTCTTTCTAGGTTTTGGCTGTATCAAAACCGATGGGTTCTGCAGGTATTTCTTAATCCTTTTGAATGCTTCTTGGCACTGATCATTCCATTCTACCGGTTGATTCTTCTTAAAAAGCCTAAAAATCGATGCACAAACAGTTGTCAATTTAGAGATGAATCGACTGATATACTAGATCTTTCCAAGAAACCCTTAGACTTCTTTTTCATTCTTAGGCTATGGCATCTTCGTAATGGCTTTCACCTTGTTTGGATCCACTTTTATCCCTTTCTTGCTAATTACAAACCCCAGCAACTTCCCTGAGGTAACTTGGAAGACATATTTTTTAGGAATTAACTGCAACTTGTATTTCTTAACCCTTTCTAGGAATCTGTCCAAGGCTTCAAAATGACCTTCTTGAGTCTCAGACTTCACCATCATGTCATCTACATAAACTTCTATCTCCTTATGCATCATATCGTGGAATAAAGTTGTCACCATTCGTTGGTAAATAGCCCCTGTATTCTTCAAATTGAAGGGTATCACATCACCCTGGCGGTAGCGCTATCTACCAACACATCGATATGAGACACAGGAAAATCATCCTATGGTAAGGCCTTGTTCAAGTCTTGGTAATCCACACATATTCGGACCCTTCCATCCTTTTTTGGTGCTAGCACAATATTGGCTAACCATTTTGAATACTTCACCACTTCTAGAAACTTGGCTTCAATTTGTTTAGAGACTTCCTCTTTGATTTTCTGAGCCTACTTTGGCCTCATTCTTATTAACCTCTGCTTAACCGGTTTCACATGCAGATAAGTCAGAATTGTATACTCAGTAATGCTTCTATCAATTCTGGGCATGTCGTCATAGGACCAGGCAAATACTTCTTCATGTCTCTTTAATAATTTTTCAAATTTCTCTCTCTTTAAGAGTTGTATCAAGCGCAATGCATATGTTCTTAGGTTTTTCGATTGTACCAAGATTAATGTCATGAGTTTAAATGGTATGAATTTCAAATATGCTAGTGAAATGCAAATTATGATATACGACGACATTAGAAAAGACATCAAACAAGTAAGCAAAATTATTCTTCGTTGCATTAAACTTTGAAACATAAACAATGTCCTTTTCTTCGAAGAGATTGTGTACAAACATATCTTCATAAGATACACTTTTAATTCCTTCCTCAATGAAAGTAGCAAGGTCGACGGATGGATCTATTGGCAATGCTTGTTCTTAGGGCTTCTCCTCCTTAATGGTCATCTTCTCCACCTCTCCTACCAAGTCATCCCCCTTGGAGACTCCTACCTGAAGGATATCTCTGAAGATCTCAAATCTGAGGTTTAGCATTCCCTTGAAAATCCATGGTTCAATAGCCCCGACATACTTCGTATCTTGGGCCTTGACAAATTTGATGAATTCCCTTTATTAGGCTCAAAATCTTCTTCTTCCCCTTCAAATTCATAGCTCAATCCCTCTTCTAGCGGTCTGGCCTTTGAATTTTGGAAAAGATGGTAGGCCGCGTCCATTTCTCCCAAGTCTAGTTCCTGGCATGCACCTTGGTTTCTTCATTATTTCAACAATGATTGGGCTGACTTCGTCAATCATGGCTACTTGAAATCCACCCATGTAAGGTATTTCTCCAACCTTTACACTAAAAGTAGCTGTTGCAATTGTTGAGGTTGCATGAATGGTTGCGATCTCCCCATCCATGTTGAATCAAATTTTCTGTTGCAAGGTGGAAGGAACTCCACCAAGTGGATGGAACCATGCTCATCCCAACAAGGCAGCAAATGTGACTGGAATGTCAAGGACTATAACTTTGATAGGTCCAGTCTTCACTAAAGCTTTGAAGATTCCTATAGCACTTCTCTTCGAATCATCATAAGCCCTGATCACCATATCACAAGACTTAAGCTCATCTTCACTGACTTCGTACTTGTGCAATATCTTCATAGGCATAATATTGATGATGGACCCATCATCCACCATGATATAAGGAGACATTTTTCCACCAATCTCTACAGTAATGAATAATGGCTTATTATGGTTTCTCCTTTCGAATGGTAGATATTCATCCGTAAAGGTGATTTCTCCTCTTTCTCTTACCCTATTGGGTGTTCCTCTAGTCAAGGTGGTCAGCATTTCACTAATAGTGGTAGTCATCGATATCTTTATCTCCACCAAGGCCTTTGCCATGGCTTCTCTATGTTTTTGGGATGATATAAGTAGATCCCAAATACTAGCGTTCGCTTGAGTTTTCTTCAATTATTTGATCACTTGGTCCTTTTCTTCTTTAGCTTTTTCATTGGCAACTTCTTTGCCCTTCTCAACTATCTTCTTAGTTAGTTTCTCTTTTTCCTTCTCATGGTAAAATCTACCACTCCTTGTCACTCCTTGGACATTCTCTCTCTCACCCCTGAGTGTTTCTCCCTCATGTGTTTCTTCCTCAATTCTCATCTTTTCTTTTTCATCACTACTAAAGTCAGCCCAAAAGTTTGGAAGGGTCTTGACTTGAGGGATGTCATCCCAAATTTTCATAACTCTCACTTTTTTACACCTTCTAGGCAAGCTCTTTCTCCTTACAAGACTCTCATCTCACTTCACTTTCCTAGCTTCACTACCCTGCTTCACCTTGAGTCTCCTAGGTGGTGGGCCTTTTCTAGCCATCCACTTCTTGGCAAATGAGCTTGATAACATGGGCTTCTTCTTGATAGGTGTCATTACAACTTCTTCTTCTTCGTTCTCTTGGGGCTACTCTTCTTCTTGGTCATTGAGATTCACAAGTTCGGGTTATAAGCTTCGCTTGACTCCCTTCATTGCAATGTTGGTGCATCCACTTTTCTTGATGTGAATCTTGACTGCGAGAAAAAGGGACTCATCTTCCACCCTCTCAATGATCTCCTTGGGCTCTTCTTCTTTGGGCTTTCCAATCTTGGGCTTATTTGTTGAGACCACCCTTCTAATGGATTGTTCTAACTTGAACTTCTCCCTTCTCTTGGCTCTCTTGACCCTGCTTGATCTACACTCCTTGAAGGAATTTATGAGTTGCTCCTCAATCAAGCCTGATCCAATCATGTTGGCTGATAAAAGAGATACCTGATTGTAATTGGGCAAAGGGTTGCTCCTTGTGTTAGGCTTATATGTTTATGGGGAATCTGGCGCTTGTCAATCAAATCTTGAATCTCATAGTGGAGGCGAGTGCAATCGTCAGTCTTGTGACTAGTCACTTGATGGAATTCACATTTCTCTCGTGATGCCTCCAATTCCTTGGCAATGGGTTTGAAAGCTCTCTGGGTGGTAACAGCTTGAAGACCCCTTCGGCTCACAACCTTGCAAAGATTTTGGAAAGTGGCCTTCCTAGATGACTAAAATTTCTTTCTAAGGCAATTGCCTTCACCTCTACGTGCTTCGTGCTAGGCCCACTGGGTTGGTGGTACTGCTTTTGACTTCTTCCAGGATAGTTATGAGTGCTTCTCTTCTGTCTAGACTCCAATTCTTCTATTTGGATGCCTGAGTAATACAAAGCTTCAAATGTTTTGATAATGAAACTCGCCAGTCTATCACTGATGAAAACATGGGCCCATTTATGAACCATCCAAACCTGATCCTTCTTTGCAGGCCTTGTGGTCATCTTGACAGCTTTGGCCCTCCAACGAACTAGATACTCTGAGAACTTCTCGTTAGGCTTTTGTATGGTCATCTCCAAATCCCTTAATGTTACCCCCAGTTTGGTATTGTGGCAGTACTATTCCATGAATTGTTGAGAAAGTTCCTCCCAATCTTCTCGAACTCTATTTGGGAGTTCATGATACCATTCTACTGCATCGTTTTCTAAGAATAACATGAAATACTTCAAAATATGCTTTTTCGTCAAAAGAGTGGTGGCCATGATGGCTACATATTGTCTCAAACGTGTTTTGAGATTCCCCTCTCCATTGAACTTTGGCAAGTCTAATAGACGAAACTTTGGAGGCAAATCTGGGTCTACCATAAGCAAGATGTCATCTAGGCCTTCGACCCTTTAGCCCCTTTTTCTTTAAAAGGGACTAGACCTTCTTTATGTCTTTGGCCAACTACTTGACCGATTCAGGTTCTTCACGATTGATTGAGCTTTTCTCCCTATTTCTACCTTAGCTAGTCTCACCATCACCATCACCATCACCATCGCCATCGCCATTACCCTCGAGTAGCGGCTGATTCATGCGGTTAGGCCCATTTTGAAGTGCTTCAATGAGTTGGGCTATTTGTTGCTGGAGTGTGGTCACTTGGATCATTTCTGCATTGTTGTTGTTGGGCGATGCCATTTCGTCTTTTTGTCTTATCAAACGACCACCTTATCTACCTAAGCAATGATGGCTGCAAAACAAAAGTGTTAATGCCATGCATGCATGCATGTATGCATGATACGATGCATGCTTGTACAAAGGCATAGACACGCTTTCAACCTTCCAACCTTATTCCTCCTACACACGTGAGGTCAATTTTAATTTCCTAGGTTTTTTGATCTCATTCCTAAGACATCATCATAGGATGTGGGAATGCGAGATCCTCTCTCTAATTCTAACATTCATGTTGACATTGGATTCTTTATGATTATCATAACATGGTTTTCAAAACATCATGATAAACTTAACTCATGGCACATGTTCCCATTTCGTTCTTTTATGAGTGACTTGACATGTGGCATTTTTTCATGGTTCTATGAGATTTCAAGTTGATGTTATTCTAATCATGGGGAATTTACATCTATAGACATGCATTTTAACATGGATTTTAGATGTTCATCCTATTGAAAATTTATAAAGTCAAGTACATGGGCTTGAGCCTTAAGGGATCCAATGGTCTGGGCTTTTTCAAGCGAAAATAACCCTCTTGGGCCGGTCTCTTTTTATACCAATTCGATGGTAAGTGCTCAAAGGTGGTGACACTAACATGAGTTGTCTAGGGGTCGAATGGAGCCCAAAGGCTTCTCATGCCAATGTGACACGGCTAGTTTAGGCATTTCGTGCTCATTGTGTGCAAAAGAATAGTGATGCAAGGACTCATTATATCAACACGAGGTATTAAAATTCGGTATTCCCATCGAAATCAACTTCTCTTATCCCTAGTGGAGTCGCCACTTTGAACGAGGCTTTCATCCCATTAGAGTGTTTGTGACCACGACACTGTGTCAAAGCCTTTTTCGAGATTTAAGGGAACACAAATGAGCCATGGGCACGTTTAGAGAAAGGGGTTGCCACCTAATTATTAAATTGGGAATGAATGGGGGCAATCTAATCCCCTGCTTTGGGACCTAAACTACCCTTATCCCTTCAGAGATGGGTTCGAGAAGTTAGGTACGAGTCCTTGGATCTGCCCGGATGTAAATCTGGCCTCCACTTGGGACATACCAAATAGAAATATCTCGTATTGTTACTTTGTCTGCTTAGTGTTGTTCGTTTTATACACATTTTTGATTTTTTTCTTTTTTAGGCAAGTGAGGTGATTATTCAATCAATGACAGTTGTATATTCGTATAAAGAAAGGAGGAGAATGGATTACATTTCCTTTCAAATATGGGGGAATAGGAGAGAATTACAACAACTATTATTCAAAAATAAAGTAAATTCTATATTTCATTCGTACAATCCATCGTATATATCATAGTTATTCAAGTCTAGACTTGATAGATAATGAATTTCTCAACATCATTTATGAGTCTATTCAGTGTCTATCAAGTCACTACATACATATTCATGTTATTCGAGTATTCATTCCAAGTGATGGTCCCTCACCATCAATGTGAGTCCACCATCACTTCATGGCATCATACAATCACACTTCTAGTCATGATATATTCATACATACATAAACAATCAAACAAAGCCATAATCTAATATCATGGCATTCTAACCTAGATTTTGATAAATTCTATCATGGCAATTCTACCTATAGCTATTCTAGCAAAATTTATATCAAGTATCTGGCATTTCTAGTCTAAAACATGATTCTCATGGCTTATTCTAGCCTAATTCATGGCATTCACGACATATTCTTGCCTAATTCAAACATCCAATATCAACCATGGCATTCGAGGGCAAAACAGTAATTCTTACCTATTCTATGCTATTTCTTATCTTTCATCCAAACAAATGAGTTTTCTTATTATGATTCTAATCGTGTGCTCTTAAGCATGATTCTAGACATGTTTTCATAGTCATGATTCTATGCATTCGCAAAGAAAATAAATTGCTAAGCGTGATTCTAAAAAAGGAAGGATTGCAGACTTACCTCGACACGCTTATCCATCTTACAAAACAAATTGGGTTAGAACAATTCATAATAACCCTAAACATGCTCCTATGCATATAATAAAATCCTAAACATACTTTTGTAGGCAAGAAAGTAAAAGAGATAATAGGAGGGAGGAGAGAACTCTGCTTTCAAGACATACTCTTTTCGGGTTTAGAGCAATAGAACACTTTAAAAAATATTTATATTGGAAAAGACTTCTTAAATTCTCAAGTGTGCCTTCAACAGGGAGAAGAGATGATTGTATTTGGCAATCGATGTATCTTGTAAAGTGAAAAGAGGGGGGTTTATATAGGAGAGGGGTGAAGACGAAAAAGGAAGTTTTCTAAACAAATTTCCAAAAATAAACCAAAGAGGGTCGGGTAGTCATCTCCAGATAGCCGGATAGTCATCTGACATACAACCAATCATTGGTCAATAGCCAGGCGGTTGTCAGATGACTGGGTGGCTGTTTGATGGTTGGCCAATCAATATCTCGTAGGCCTTTTTTTGTGTTTTTTCAATGCAGTCCTTCCAAACCTTTGCTCCTTCAATCACGTATAACTTCTCAAGTTCAACTCCAATTTGTGATCCATAAATTTCTACGCAAACTAGACATCCGTAGCTTCTCAACATATATGACTCATCATTAGATTCCTCCTGGATTAGTTTATGTGATTTTTCAAAGTCATGTATTAGTTTTCGAGGCCTTTCACCAACTATTTCTTACCCTTCTCTTCTTGACTCTCATGAGCATTTTGGTCATTTCTTTTGCTCGACATTCATCTTCATTTTATCATCAAGCCTTAAAAATTCGTTGTCTACACTTATTTTTCCAGAACATTAACTTTAGTCAATCAGTTGAAGGCTAATGGTGAGGAAATTAGAGATCTCTAGATTGTTGAAAAAAATTCTTCAAATGTTTACATCACAGTATGAATACAAAGGAACAGCTATAGAAGAATCTAAAGATCTAAGTACCATGACGGTGGATGAATTAATGGGTTCAGTCCAAGCTCATGAGCAATGGTTGGATGAAAAAGCAAAAATCGAGGTAAAGGAAGCACTGCAAAGTCAACTAAATCTACAAAAAGGATCAAAAGCTTCTCATAACAACTTTGATTCAGATCAAAAAAATCAAGGTGCTTAAAATAAAGGCCAGAAAAATAATAAATTTGGATACGACGGCAAAAAGGGTAACAAATCATGTATTCAATGTTTTAATTATAGAAAATTTGGCCATTGTTCATACGAGTGCAGATCAAAAAAGTCAGATGGGAAAAGGTTTCATGCTAATGTTGCTGAGAACAATTGGGAAGATTTAGATACTCTATTGATGACTTTTAGTATGGCAGAGGAAAACCGTAAAAATAAATGGTTTTTGGACATAGGCTGCAGTAATCACATGTGTGGAAAGAAAGAGATTTTCTCTGAATTAGACGACTCCTTTATTTCAGAGGTGAAATTTGGGAATGACACAAAGGTGCCGGTTATAGGAAAAGGCAAAATCTCCATTAAGTTGAAGGATGGCTCTACGAATTATATATCAGATGTGCCTTATGTTCCAAGTCTTCATCAGAATTTATTAAGCATGGGGCATCTGTCAGAAAAAAGGTATGGCATATGGATCTATGACAAATTTTGTACCATCAATGACAAAAACAAAGGGCTAATCGCGAAGGTAAAAACGTCTACCTATTATTTCCATTAAATATTATTAATGAAAATTTACCTTGCTTTAGTTCTACCATTGATGATAAAAATTGGTTGCGGCACTTATGATTTGGGCACTTGAATTTTGGAAGTCTAAAATTACTTGCTACTAAGAAAATGGTTTATAAGTTGCCTTCTGTTAATTGTCTAGATGAAGTTTACGAATCTTGTGTTTTGGGAAAGAAGCATAGAGATTCGTTTCCTGCAGGGAAATCATGGAGAGCCAAGAAGCCGTTGGAGTTGATTCATTTAGACTTGTGCTTAGTGGAAGTTCCTTCAAATGGGAATTGCAGGTATTTTATTACCTTCATGATGACTTCAGTAGAAAGACTTGGGTTTATTTTTTGAAGCAAAAATCTGATGCTTGTGATGCCTTTAAAAATTTTAAAGCCTATGTAAAAAAGCAAATTGGGCATTTAATCAAAATTTTGCGAACAGATAAGGGTATTGAATGTACAGTTTGTGATTATTTTATTAAAAAAAGAAGGTATTGAGCATTAATTGACTGCTAGATACATGCCCCAACAAAATGGGGTGACAAAATGCAAAAATAGGACAGTGATGGATATGGTTAGGTACATGTTGCATTTGAAAAAATGCCCAAAAGTTTTTGGGTGGATGTTGTTTCTGTGCTATTCATGTGCTCAATAGGTGCCCTACAAAAAAAGTCTTTGGAAAAACACCTCAAGAGACTTGGAGTCATAAAAAGACTAATATTAATTATTTAAGGGTGTTTAGTTGTATTTCATATGCCCATGTGCCAGATGTCTTGAGAAGGAAGCTTGATGATAAGGAAGAAAAGTGTGTTTTTATAGGCCATAGTCAGGCAACCAAAGGCTATAGGCTATATAATCCAGAAACTAGAAAGGTGATTGTCAGTCCTGATATTACTTTTGATGAACAGGGTGTCTAGGATTGGTCTGATGAAAGGGAGAAGACATCATAAGTAATTATTGAAGCTGAGTAACAAATTGATGATCTTGATGAGTCATCTACTAATGAGGCATCTAAAAATGGAAGATCTCCATGTCCTACAAAGTCATCTAGATGTCCTTAATCCTAGCATGTTATGCCTGCTTGTTTGCAAGATTATGTTGTGGTTGATGATAATGACCTAAGTGATGAAGATATTATAAATTTTGCATTGTTTGCTGATTGTGATCCTTTAACCTATGAGGAAGTAGCTCAGAGTGATTGTTGGCTTAAAGCTAGGGGTGTTCATGGGTCGGGTTGTGTCGGGTTTTGCCCTACCTGACACAACCCGAAACATGATCGGGTTTGGAGTTTTGTACCCGAAATTGGGTTTATGAAATGTGGAACCCGAGACCAACCCGAATGATCGGGTTGGTCGGGTTGCATTCCAAACGCAAGGGTGCGTGAGCAGAGCAATTGGTAGTAAAATTAAAATTAATTAATTGAGACATAAACGGAACTTGTTAGCATATTCATTTTGCCCAGATCATATGCAAATTTCGTCACTAAAGCTGAAATGTAAAGCTGAAATGTACATAGGCTTTTTTCATCACCAGGATTCTTACTCAAAAAAGTATTTCATTCTTTTAATCATCTTCAACTTCATCACCAGGATTCTTACTCAGAAATTCTGTCTGTTCTATTCAATAAAATTTAAATATATCATATGCAAATTTCGAGTAAAAAATAGAGCTGAAGGCAAACTTTCTCACATTCAATATACAAACCCACATCGGTAAGAACATCGGCAATAAATCCAATATAACAACCCACAAAACAGCAAACCAAGAAAATTAAATTAGCAACTTTCTTACATTCAAACCCAGATCCACGAATCTCAGCCAAGCCAAGATCGAATAACAGTCATGTTTTTAATTAAACAAAAAAACAAACCTAGAGGCTAAAGGACTATCGTCGCTAGATCTGGATCGGATGAGCTCTTCGCTTGAGCAGTCAACGTGACAGAGGAGAGAGGCATCAACGTGAGCAAAGCAGGTATCATATCGTCGTGACTCCTGGATGAGGAAGAGCTACGGAGCACGGTCGTTGGTTGCTGGAAGTCATCGAGGAGGGAGCGGAAGGCTGGAGCTTGGAGACGTCTATGCTTGAGGGCTGGCAACCGTGGAACGGTGGAGACGTCTATGCTTGAGGGCTGGAGATGTCTCTTTCTTCCCAAATTAAAATTCCAAATTCAATTTTGATTGCATATTAAGGTTCTTTAGGTTAGAATTGGGAAATTTTCCCTTTTATAGTTGTGATTCGGTAAGGTAATGTGTATAATAATAAGGTGCAACACCCAATAACATACTGCCACGTGTCAAATTCGATTTAAAAAACACAGTAACTAATCGGGTCGGGTTTTTTCGGGTTTCCTGAATTAAACCCGATTACATAAAACCCGAATAATCCAACCCGATTTCGGGTTATTTACCCTATCAATCGATTTTGAACCCGACCAACCCGACAAAACCCGATCGGGTTGGGTCGGGTCGGGTCGGGTATTTTTGAACACCCCTACTTAAAAGCAATGGAAGAAGAAATGCATTCAACTAAAACAAATAATACTTGGGAACTCACTAATCTTCCAAGTGATAAGAAGCCAATTGGTGTCAAGTGGGTGTACAAAACCAAGTTCAAGCCAAATGGAGAGGTTGATCACTTCAAGGCTAGATTGGTAGCAAAGGTATACAAGCAAAAGCCAGGTATTGACTACTTTGAGGGTTTTTGCACCAGTTGCTAGACTTGATACTACTCGCATGATAGTTTCTCTTGCTGCACAAAATATAAAAAAGGGCTAAGAAAACAAAGTTTACATATTGAAAAAGTCCTTGTACAGTTTGAAGCAAGTACCATGGACATGGTACGCTTGCATTGATTCACATTTTACTAAGCATGGTTTCCAAAGATGTCCTTGTGAGCACACTTTGGATGTCAAAACTAATTTGCAGGGTCCTATTATTTTAGTGTGTTTGCATGTGGATGATCTTATTTTTACAAGGAATAACTTTGTGATGGTAGCAAATTCAAAACTGTAATGGTGAATAATTTTGAGATGACTGATCTGGGGTTGATGTCTTATTTTTTGGGCATTGAAGTGCTGCAAACAGACAATGGCATTTTTATGTGCCAGAAAAAATATGCCAATGATATTTTTAAAAAGTTCAAGATGGAATCATGCAATTCGATTTTAACTCCAATTGAAGAGAAATTGAAGTTTGTGTCAAATGTCATAGGGGAATTTGTTGATACTACAAGTTTTTAGCAATTGGTAGGGAATCTGCATTACTTGACTTCCATCAAACCAGATATTGTTTATGGAGTTAGGCTTATTAGCAGATTCATGTAGTTCTCACTTGCAGGCAGCAAAGCGTATTTTGCGCTATCTTAAAGGTACGCAAGGTGATGGTATTTTCTACTATACTAATAAGATTGAGCTTGTTAGATGCATAGATAATGATTGGGTAAGAAATGTTGAAAAGAGAAGAAATAATTCGGGTTGTGCTTTTCATCTTGGTTCAGGGGTATTTTCTTGTTCATCGAAGAAGCAATAGGTGGTTGCTTTGTCAACAGTTGAAGCCCAGTATATTGCAACAACCAACGGTAATACTCAAGCTGTGTGATTACGTAACATGTTGGATGAATTGAAGCACAAGCAAGAACAACCTACAACAATTTTTTGTGATAATAAATCAGCTACTGCATTGACAAAAAATCCAATTTTTAATGGAAGGAGCAAACATATTGACATCCGTTTTCATTACATTCATGATCTAGTGAAAAATAATGAAATTGTTGTTATGCACAGCGGAAGCGATATCCAACAGAACAACCAAATGCACAACACAAACTATGCTAGATAATTGAATATAATAGCAACTAAAGAGGCAACCAATCAACCAACAATGCAGAAATAGAAAGAACACCAAGATTTAACAAGATTCGGTATAAATACTTACGTCCTCGGGCGCCGCTGAAGAAACTTTCCACTATCTCCAAAGAGAATTACAAACTTTTGGGCCACAATACAAATTTCACAACTATTGGGCCAAACTGTAATTACCCGAATAGTTGGGTCAAACTGTAATTACCCAAACAATTGGGCAATACTACAAATACCCAAAATAAAGGGGGAAAATATTACAAACTTTAAGGTCCTTAATAAAAGACCCTTAAACTATGAGGTCTTATATGTAAAACCTTACAAATAGAGGGGGTGGAAGAGAATTTTTAATAGGACAACAAAGTGAGAAGACTTGGCTTTAATTTATAAGCCCAAGTCACTCCAACACAAAGACTCCCACTCCATGTGGGATCTTTGCACACACACAAGTAATTGGCTAAAGAGCCAATACTCCAACAATTCTCCACCTTGGCTATTTAGCCAATCCACCGCAATACTCTTCTTTTTTCCACATTCTCTATCACAGCTGCAACGCCTCCAAAATGCGCCCTATGGTGCGATCAAACTCGCACAATGTTGATCAAGTCCAAACAATGACTGAACTTGATCGTTGTCACAACCTTAGTCAACATATCTGCGAGATTCTCGGTAGTCTCAATCTTCTGAAGTAAGATTCTCCCTTCCTCAATGATCTCCTGCACAAAATGATACCGAACATCAATATGCTTCGTACGAACATGGAACACTGGATTCTTCGCTAAATGGATAGCACTCTGACTGTCAGAATAAAGACTAATCTTCTTCTGCCCAATTCCCAATTCATCCAGCAATCCCTGTAACCAAATAGCTTCCTTCACAGCCTCTGTCATAGCCATATACTCTGCCTCTGTAGTAGACAAAGCCACTGTAGACTGTAAAGTAGACTTCCAACTCACTGGTGCTCTTGCAAGAGTAAACACATAACCGGTTGTCGACCGACGTTTATCCAAATCACCAGCATAATCAGAATCAACATAACCAATAGCATACTGACCATGTATCATCCCTCTCAAAGACTAAGCCAACATCTACAGTTCTCAACAAATATCGTAGAATCTATTTCACTGCTTGCCAATGTCCTTTGCCAGGATCATGCATATACCTGCTCATAACTCAAATTGTATTAGCATACGGAACTCGAGACATATACTCTTGTTCCTCATCTGCACTAGGAGATAAAGATGCACTGAGCTTCATATAAGGAGCAAGTGGGGTACTTACAGGTTTTGACTGCTTTTTAATGCCAAACCGCTGTAATACCTTCTTCAGATATTGCTTCTGAGTCAAACAAATCTTGCTTCTCCCTTTATCTCTGCTAATCTCCATGCCTAGTATCTTCTTAGCTACTCCCAAATCTTTCATCTCAAACTCTCGATTCAACTGAGTCTTCAACTTTACAATTTCTTCCACATTCGTCGAAGCTATCAACATATCATCAACATACAAGAGTAGATAAATGAAAGTACCATCATGTAGCCTCCGAAAATACACACAATTATCAAATTTGCTTCTTGTGTACCTCTGACCCATCATAAACCGATCAAATCGCTTATACCACTGTCTGGGAGATTGCTTCAAACCATAAAGCGATCTTTTCAGTTTGCATACCAAATTTTCCTTACCAGCGACTTTGAATCCCTTTGGCTGAGTCATATAGATTTCCTCTTCCAAGTCACCATGTAAAAATGCAGTTTTTACATCCAATTGAACTAGTTCCATATTCATCTGAGCTACCAAGGCCAACAAAATTCTAATGGAAGAATGTTTCACAACTGGAAAAAATACCTCATTATAGTCAATTCCTTCCATTTGAGCGTAGCCTTTAGCCACAAACCTTGCCTTGTAGCGGACGTCATTCTTGTCAGAAAATCCATCTTTCTTTGCGTATACCCATTTGCACCCAATTACCTTTTTACCCTTCGGTAGTTGAGCTAGCTCTTAAGTTTCATTCTTTTGAAGAGACTGTATCTCTTCTCTCATAGCTGTCTTCCATTCATCAACTTCAGAACATCTGACTGTCTCTCTATAAGTGGAAGGAACATCAGCATCTACAATTGAAAGTGCATAGGCCACCATATCAGCAAATCGAGCTGGTCTGTGAATCTCACGTCTTGGCCTATTAACTGCAATAGATTCTTGTTGCTGTTGAGATTCCTGAGTAGAACCCTCTCCATCATCTCCCAAATCTCCCTCTGTCACAAGAGTATCAACATCTGCCTCAATAGATCTAACTGGGTTTAATGTCGTCGTTTCAAACTCCACCTGCTGCTGAGTATGCTCCACCTGCTGTGGAGTACCATTCACCTTTGTCTAGTTTTCTGATTTTTTCAACATTGAAGACTCATCAAATGTCACATCTCTGTTGGATACAATCTTCTTCGAACTAGGACACCATAAACGATATCCTTTTACTCCTTAAGCAAATCCCAAGAAAATTGCTTTCTTGGCTCGAGGATCCAGCTTAGATTCTTTCACATGATAATATGTAGGAGAACCAAAAACATGTAAAGAATCATAATCAGAAACAAGTTGTCTAGACCATACCTCCAATGGAGTTCTATCACCAATAGCAGTTGAAGGTAGACGATTAATGAGATGACACGCATAAGTCACAGTCTCAGCCCAAAATTCTTTGCCTAACCCAACATTAGACAACATACACCGAACTTTCTCTAGCAATGTCCGGTTCATGCGTTCTGCCACCCTATTCTGCTGCGGTGTACCTCTAACAGTAAAATGACGTATAATACCTTCATTTCGACACAATTTCAAAAATTGATCACTGCAATACTCACCACCATTATCTGTTCTGAGATGTTTGATCTTCTTGCCAGTCTGTGTCTCAATCAACTTTTTCCACTTAAGGAAAACATCAAGTACATCATCTTTTGATTTCAAACAGTACACCCAAGTTCTTCTGGAAAGTCATCAACAAAAAGAAACAAAGTGGTGCCTACCTCCCATAGATGCGGTTTTAGTAGGTCCCCACACATCTGAGTGAACATAATCAGGAATACCCTTGGTATTATGAATAGCGGTGCCAAATTTCACTCTCTTCTGTTTTTCTAGAACACAATGCTCACAAAAATCTAGCTTCCAAGTCTTTGCACCTTTCAATAAACCTCGCTTCACCAAACTGAATAAGACTTTCTCACCTGCATGCCCCAAACGCATATGCCACAGTCTCGTAATCTCTAAATCTGCATCATTATCAGAAACCATAGTAGCTGATCCAATAACCGTATTACCATTATAATAATACAAGTTGTTCCTCCTAGTGCCTTTCAATACCACAAGAGCGCCTGAAGTGACCCTCAGAATACCATCTCGAATAGATATACCACAGCCTTTAGATTCTAAGGCTCCCAAAGAGATGAGATTCTTCTTCAACTTCAGTACATACCGAACATCTGTCAGAACTCTTGTCAGTCCATCATGATTCTTCAAACGGATCGAACCTATCCCAGCAGTATGGCAAATATCATCATTACCCATATACACAACTCCACAATCAAGCTCTTCAAACTGAAAGAACCATTCCC
Source organism: Boswellia sacra (assembly GCA_013180625.2). NCBI lineage: Eukaryota > Viridiplantae > Streptophyta > Magnoliopsida > Sapindales > Burseraceae > Boswellia > Boswellia sacra. The sequence goes on from SNVD02007728.1 coordinate 137,218, forward strand.
TATGTGGACACATATGATAAGTACAACCCGAATCCATAATCCACTCATCAGAAACAGAAGTGGATGGATGACCAACTAGACATATATCTGAATCACTATCATCCTCACGCTCAACAACACATGTATCAGAAACAGCCTTGCCCTTATCTTTCTTTTTCAAATTAGGACATTCTTTCCTCCAATGCCCTTTCTCACGACAAAAGGCACACTCATCTTTTCCTAATCTACCCCTCGACAAAGATTTTCCCTTTTTTCCTGATTTCCTACTTTGACTACGCCCTCTCACTGTCAATGCATCTACTGACTCATCCCTATGTTCCCTTTGATCTTTCTTACGAATTTCATAATTCAACAAAGCAGAACAGACTTCTTCAAAAGACAGTTTTTCTTTTCCATGGATAAGAGTAATACACAAATGATCTAATTCATCCGGAAGTGAGCCAATCAATAGCATAGCCTTAATTTCATCTTTGAAGGTTTCATCTAAGTTTAACAAATCAGCAATTAACTTATTAAACTCATCAATATGAGAACTAATGCTCGTTCCTGGTTTCAACTGGAGATGGAACAATCTCTTCAATAGGTACAACCGATTCTCATTGCTTTTCTTCATATATTTGTTCTCCAGCGCCTTCCACAATTTGTTTGCAGATGTCTCCTTAGTGAATGGATACTTTTGTTCTCTACACAAGCAAGAGCGAATCATCCCACAAGCTTTTATATTCAGCCTGTCCCAATCTCTTGCACTGATATCTTCTGGTTTTGTTTCTTCCAGAACAATATCGAAATCTTGCTGATACAACTCGTCTAACACCTCACTCTGCCATAAGCCAAAATTATTTCGGCCATCAAATTTTTCAACATCTATTTTTGCATTTGTCACAGTCACTGTCTTCTTAGGTACAGTTGACGATGATGCCATTACTACCTCTCACAAATAAGCTCGATACACAAATCACCAATAACCAAGCTCCAACAAACTATAATATTCAATAACTAGCAATCCAAATTCAATAGCCCAGAACAGTAGCGAGTGCTTTAATGAAATAGCCACTAACTACCCAAAACCTTCGGCTCTGATACCAATTGTTATGCACAGCGGAAGCGATAACCAACAGAACAACCCAAATGCACAACAAAAACTATGCTAGATAATTGAATATAATAGCAACTAAAGAGGCAACCAATCAGCCAACAATGCAGAAATAGAAAGAACACCAAGATTTAACGAGGTTCAGTATAAATACCTACGTCCTCGGGCGTCGCTGAAGAAACTTTCCACTATCTCCAAAGAGAATTACAAACTTTTGGGCCACAATACAAATTTCACAACTATTGGGCCAAACTGTAATTACCTGAATAGTTGGGCCAAACTGTAATTACCCAAACAATTGGGCAATACTACAAATACCCAAAACAAAGGGAGAAAAGTAAATATTACAAACTTTAAGGTCTTTAATAAAAGACCTTTAAACTATGACGTCTTATATGTAAAACCTTACAAATAGAGGGGGTGGAAGAGAATTTTCAATGGACAACAAAGTGAGAAGACTTGACTTTAATTTATAAGCGCAAGTCTCTCCAACACAAAGACTTCCACTCCATGTGGTATCTTTGCACACACAAGTAATTGGCTAAAGAGCCAATACTCCAACAATTGTGATTGAGTTTTGTCCTTCAGAAGATCAAGTTCTAGACATCTTTACAAAGCCACTTAAATTCGATAATTCTGTTAAGCTTAAGAAGAAGTTGGGCATGATGAATGTCATAGAGCTTGGTTTAAGGGGGGTAGTGTGGGATTTTAAACCAAGTTGTGGGAATGGTTTGGTTAGTTTGTTGGGTTGGTTATAAATTTTGTTATGGCTTTGGTTTAATTTTGTTATTGTTTTAGGTCAATAAGAAATTTTGTTCTATTACGTTTTTATTTCGGTATTATTATTTTATTCCAATTAGGTCTCATATGAATGGGCTTATTTCATATGATTTTGACAGATTATCAAATTATAAACGATTCATTCCTAATTATTATTCTCTGTTTTTTTTCTTGAGTACGTGAAAGCTTGAGAGTATCATTATTATCTCACGATTTCAAAGCCATTAATAAGTAAACTTTTTAATTACCGACATTGAAAGATCATAAATAATTAAAATAATAGCCATTGAGGCTTTCCATATCTTTAAATAAATCTTTCCCATTCTTCTATTTATATGACCATCACTTCATCCACTTAACTGCGACCCAGTTAATCTCTTATCCATCCAAACCCCAAATTGTATCTTTATGCATATATATCAGTGGAGCTGGTAAGAGACATATTATGAACATATAAATTATAAGTTGATAAAATGGGGATAAGTATGCAATTACTCATTACAAGTACTCTATCTAGAGATGAAAAAATTCACTATATATAAAAATCAGTCACCAAAAAAGTTTATTTACTTAACCAAAATTTTGTTTTGTTAAACTTCTTTAGTTTATTTATTTAACCAAAATTTTGTTTTGTTAAACTTCTTTATTACTTCATCGGCAATATTATTTGCACATTATTAAGGAAACTAGAAAGAGATCAAATGAAGAAAAGAGCTGATATACTCAAAATTAATTCAACTTAATCCCAATATAATAAAAGATCTATATGTGCCCTTGTCACATATATATTTGATATATAATCCTCTGAGATGCTATTTAAGTATTATTTTCTCCAAAATAATAACAATATATAATAAATTAATAATCAAAGATAAAATAATTCATGTCATTCTATAACACTAGAGGAAGCAAGCCAGCCTGACGCCATATTTAGATTAGAGCAAACCTTGTTGGAGCAGACAAGCTTTTGACAGTATCTGGGCTATTTGGCAAGCGTTTCTTGTTTGTCATCATCTTGTGTTTGGGGGGGTCAGTCCAAATTCTTCTATTTCCCTAGTTGTAATAAACTCTTGATTAAATAAACACAACCCTGCTAATATTGTCACTCTATTTACAGTAGAATATGATGAAAACAATTAGACACTAACTAATTGTTTGTTTGTCTATGTTGTAAATTCTCTAGACAGGTATCAGACAAGTTCTTAGGACTTTTGACAACATGGTTATGAGCACTAGGGTCAAGTACTTCACATTTGATTTCCAAGCTAGCTCTAGCTTCAATTAAGTTTCTTGAAAAAGCTTGAAGACTTTTCTTCTTTCAAGTATTATTATCATTATTTAGGTATCTTAATTTTGGGAGCCAGGCTGTGAGCATTCTCTTCAGTACGATCTATATATAATTAAGTAAACATTAAAATATTAATTGATTACGAAGCATATATAGGGATCTTCCATAAGTCGTATTAGGTTGAGCTGGAGAATCTTAAGACAACATTTGAACTAGTTGACCATGTTGGAAACTAAAATCGAAAATTTGACCAACATATTTGCAAATTGTCGTTTGTTTAATCTAGATGTAGATGTCGATGTTCTTTACTGTGCATGGTTATTATTAAGGAGTAAAATTAGTTGTATTAACATTGTAAGATATGATTTCATCTTTTTCCTTTTTCATTACTGTAATTGAGGGCTGTCACCACAAATTGAGGGAGTCGATTAAAGGAGTTGATTATAATTATTTGTATATATTTACTCATACATGGACTGTATAATATACAAAAAAAAAAATTCAATTCCTTTAACTTTTATTATGGTATTAGAGCAAGGTTTCTTTGCAGTCTGAATTTCTTTAGTCATTCCAGCAAATCTTCTAGTTTGTTTGTCATTCTCTATTTGCTCATTCCATTAATTTTGTTTAACACAACAAACCTTATCATACTGTCAATCATCTGACAATGGCAGACAATTTAGAAAAGTCACTTTCTACCTTTCAAGAAGATTCAAATCATCCTTTGTTTCTTTATCACTTTGATCATCCAGGGGTTATGCTGGTTTCTCAACTTTTAAATGAAGACAATTATAATCCTTGGAGTCTAGCTATGACAACTGCATTGAGCACAAAGAACAAGATCAGCTTTGTTGATAAAACTATATTAATGCCAACTAATTCCTCTAATCTTCAATAATGGACTCGATGCAATGATATGGTAAAATCGTGGTTGTTAAATCCTTTATCAAAAGAAATATCTTGTAGTGTGATTTATTGTGAATTAGCATATGAAATCTGGTTAGATTTAAAAGAAAGGCTTCAACAAGTGAATGGGCCACATCTCTACCAGATTGAGAGTGAGATTCACAAATTGGTTCAAGACACCATGTCTGTAGCAACTTACTTCACCAAATTGAAGGGACTTTGGGATGAACTTGATGCACTTTATTCTATTCCTGCTTGTTCATATGGTACAATAAAACAAGTTCTCACAACAAAATTAGAAGACTTTAAAGTTTCTAATGGGTCTAAATGAATCTTACTCAGCTATACGTCGTCAGACTTTATTGATGGATCCATTACCAACTGTCAATTGAACTTATTTACTTGTGCTTCGGGAAGAGTGCCAATGTACAGTGTGTTATGCACAGCGGAAGCGATAACCAACAGAACAACCCAAATGCACAACACAAACTATGCTAGATAATTGAATATAATGGCAACTAAAAAGGCAACCAATCAACCACAATGCAGAAATAGAAAGAACACCAAGATTTAACAAGGTTCGGTATAAATACCTACGTCATTGGGTACCGCTGAAGAAACTTTCCACTATCTTCAAAGAGAATTACAAACTTTTGGGCCACAGTACAAATTAACTATTGGGTCAAACTGCAATTACCTGAATAGTTGGGTCAAACTGTAATTACCCAAACAATTGGGCAATACTACAAATACCCAAAACAAAGGGGGAAAACAAATATTACAAACTTTAAGGTCCTTAATGGAAGGCCCTTAAACTATGAGGTCTTATATGTGAGACCTTACAAATAGAGGGGGTGAAAGAGAATTTCCAATGGGACACATAACTTCTCCCATATGGCCTCCTTTTATAAGCCCATATGAGACTCAAACTTTGTAACTTAACCAATGTGGGATCTCTCTCCTACTTGCATATGACCCACACACAAAAAATCTCCACCTTGGCGAATGTGCCAACCCACCACAAATTTCTTCTTTTTTCCACATTCTCTATCACAACTGCAACGCCTCCAAATGCGCCCAATGGCGTAGTCAAACTCGCACAATGTTGATCAAGTCCAAACAATGACTGAACTTGATCGCTGTCACAACCTTAGTCAACATATCTGCGGGATTCTCGGCAGTCTCAATCTTTTGAAATAAGATTCTCCCTTCCTCAATGATCTCCCGCACAAAATGATACCGAACATCAATATGCTTCGTACGAACATGGAACACTGGATTCTTCGCTAAATGGATAGCACTCTGACTTTCAGAATAAAGACTAATCTTCTTCTGCCCAATTTCCAATTCATCCAGCAATCCCTGTAACCAAATAGCTTCCTTCACAGCCTCTGTCAATGCCATATACTCTGTCTCTGTAGTAGACAAAGCCACTGTAGACTGTAAAGTAGACTTCCAACTCACTGGTGCTCTTGCAAGAGTAAACATGTAACCGGTTGTTGACCAACGTTTATCCAAATCACCAGCATAATCTGAATCAACATAACCAATAGCATACTGACCACATGTATCATCCCTCTCAAAGACTAAGCCAACATCTACGGTTCTTAACAAATACCGTAGAATCCATTTCACTGCTTGTCAATGTCCTTTATCAGGATCATCTATATACCTGCTCACAACTCCAACTGCATGTGAAATGTCGAGTCTTGTACACACCATAGCATACATCAGGCTACCAACTGCATTAGCATACGAAACTCGAGACATATACTCTCGTTCCTCATCTATATTAGTAGATAAAGATGCACTAAGTTTCATATGAGGAGCAAGTGGGGTACTTACAGGTTTTGACTGCTCTGAAATGCCATACCGCTGTAATACTTTCTTCAGATACTGCTTCTGAGTCAAACAAGTCTTGCTTCTCCCTCTATCTCTGCTAATCTCCATGCCTAGAATCTTCTTAGCTTCACCCAAATCTTTCATCTCAAACTCTTGATTCAACTGAGTCTTCAACTTTGCGATTTCTTCGACATTCGTTGAAGCAATCAACATATCATCAACATACAAGAGTAGATAAATGAAAGAACCATCATGTAACCTCCGAAAATACACACAATTATCAAATTTGCTTCTTGTGTACCTTTGACCTATCATAAACCGATCAAATCGCTTATACCACTATCTAGGAGATTGCTTCAAACCATAAAACGATCTTTTCAGTTTGCAAACCAAATTTTCCTTACCAGCAACTTTGAATCCCTCTGGCTGAGTCATATAGATTTCCTCTTTTAAGTCACCATGTAAAAATACAGTTTTTACATCCAATTGAACTAGTTCCATATTCATCTGAGCTACTAAGGCCAACAAAATTCTAATGGAAGAATGTTTCACAACTGAAGAAAATACCTCATTGTAGTCAATTCCTTCCTTCTGAGCGTAGCCTTTAGCTACCAACCTTGTCTTGTAGCGGACATCATTCTTGTCAGGAAATCCATCTTTCTTTGCATATATCCATCTGCACCCAATTACCTTTTTACCCTTTAATAGTTGAGCTAGCTCCCAAGTTTCATTCTTCTGAAGAGACTGCATCTCTTCGCTCATAGTTGTCTTTCACTCATCAACTTCAGAACATCTGACTACCTCTCTATAAGTGGAAGGAACATCAGCATCTACAATTGGAAGTGCATAGGCCACCATATCAGCAAATTGAGCAGGTCTACGAATCTCACGTCTTGGCCTATCAATTGCAATAAATTCTTGTTGCTGTTGAGGTTCCTGAGTAGAACCCTCACCATCATCTCCCAAATCTCCCTCTGTCACAGGAGTACTATCATCTGTCTCAACAGATCTAACTGGGTTCAATGTCATCGTTTCAAACTCCACCTGCTGCTGAGTATGCTCCACCTACTGTGGAGTACCATTCGCCTTTGTCTAGTTTTCTGATTTGTTCAACATTGAAGACTCATCAAATGTCACATCTCTGCTGGATACAATCTTCCTCGAACTAGGACACCATAAACGATATCCTTTTACTCCTTAAGCAAATCCCAAGAAAATCGCTTTCTTGGCTCGAGGATCCAACTTAGATTCTTTCACATGATAATATGTAGGAGAACCAAAAACATGTAAAGAATCATAATTAGAAACAGGTTGTCCAGACCATACCTCCAATGGAGTTCTATCACCAATAGCAGCTAAAGGTATACGATTAATGAGATGACAAGCATAAGTCACAGCCTCAGCCCAAAATTCCTTGCCCAACCCAGCATTGGACAACATACACCGAACTTTCTCCAGTAATGTCGGTTCATGCGTTCTGCCACCCCATTATGCTGCGGTGTACCTCTAACAGTAAAATGACGTACAATACCTTCATCACGACATAATTTCAAAAACTGATCACTGCAATACTCACCACCATTATCTGTTCTGAGATGCTTGATCTTCTTGCCAGTTTGTGTCTCAATCATCTTTTTCCACTTAAGGAAAACATCAAGTACATCATCTTTTGATTTCAAATAGTATACCCAAGTTCTTCTGGAAAAGTCATCAACAAAAGTAACAAAGTAGTGCCTACCTCCCATAGATGCAGTTTTAGTAGGTCCCTACACATCTGAGTGAACATAATCAAGAATACCCTTAGTATTATGAATAGTGGTGCCAAATTTCACTCTCTTCTGCTTTCCTAGAACACAATGCTCACAGAAATCCAGCTTGTAGGTCTTTGCACCTTTTAATAAGCCTCACTTCACTAAACTGAATAAGGCTTTCTCAGCTGCATGTCCCAAACGCATATGCCACAGGCTCGTGATCTCTGAATCTGTATCATTATCAGAAACCATAGCTACCGATCCAATAACCGTACTACCATTATAGTAATACAAGTTGTTCCTCCTAGTGCCTTTCAATACCACAAGAGCGCCTGAAGTGACCCTCATAATACCATCTCCAATAGATATACCACAGCCTTTAGATTCTAAGGCTCCCAAAGAGATGAGATTCTTCTTCAATTTCGGTACATACCGAACATCTGTCAGAACTCTAGTCAGTCCATCATGATTCCTCAATGAGATCGAACCTATCCAAGTAGTATGGCAAATATCATCATTGCCCATATGCACAACTCCACAATCAAGCTCTTCAAACTGAAAGAACCATTCTCTATGTGGACACATATGATAAGTACAACCCGAATCCATAATCCACTCATCAGAACCAGAAGTGAATGGATGACTAACTAGACTTATATCAAAGTCACTATCATCGTCACGCTCAATAACACACGCATCAGAAACAACCTTGCCCTTATCTTTCTTTTTCAACCTAGGACAATCTTTCCTCCAATGCCCTTTCTTACGACAAAAGGCACACTCATCTTTTCCTAATCTACCCCTCGACAAAGATTTTCCCCTTTTTCCTGATTTCCTACTTTGACTACGCCCTCTCACTGTCAATGCATCTACTGACTCATCCCTATGTTCCCTTTGATCTTTCTTACGAATTTCATAATTCAACAAAGCAGAACAGACTTCTTCAAAAGACAGTTTTTCTTTTCCATGGATAAGAGTAATACACAAATGATCTAATTCATCTGAAAGTGAGCCAATCAATAGCATAGCCTTAATTTCATCTTTGAAGGTTTCATCTAAGTTTAACAAATGAGCAATTAACTTATTAAACTCATCAATATGAGAACTGATGCTCGTACCTGGTTTCAACTCGAGACAAAACAATCTCTTCAATAGATACAGCCGATTCTCATTGCTTTTCTTCATATATTTGTTCTCCAGCGCCTTCCACAGTTTGCTTGCAGATGTCTCCTTAGTGAACAGATACTTTTGTTCTCTACACAAGCAAGAGCGAATCAACCCACAGGCTTTTATATTCAGCCTATCCCAATCTCTTGTACTGATATCTTCTGGTTTTGTTTCTTCTAGAACAATATCCAAATCTTGCTGATACAACCCGTCCAACACCTTACTCTGCCATAAGCCGAAATTATTTCAACCATCAAATTTTTCAACATCTATTTTTGCATTTGTTAAAGTCACTGTCTTCTCAGGTACAGTTGACGATGATGCTATAACTACCTCTCACAAATAAGCTCGGTACACAAATCACCAATAACCAAGCTCCAAACAAACTATTATATTCAATAACTAGCAATCCAAAATCAATAGCCCAGAACAGTAGTAAGTGCTTCAATGAAATAGCCACTAACTATCCAAAACCTTCGGCTCTGATACCAATTGTTATGCACAGCGGAAGCGATAACCAACAGAACAACCCAAATGCACAACACAAACTATGCTAGATAATTGAATATAATTGCAACTAAAGAAGCAACCAATCAACCACAATGCAGAAATAGAAAGAATACCAAGATTTAACGAGGTTCGGTATAAATACCTACGCCCTCGGGTGCCGCTGAAGAAACTTTCCACTATCTTCAAAGAGAATTACAAACTTTTGGGCCACAGTACAAATTCCACAACTATTGGGTCAAACTACAATTACCCGAATAGTTGGGTCAAACTGTAATTATCTAAACAATTGGGCAATACTACAAATACCCAAAACAAAGGGGAAAAAACAAATATTACAAACTTTAAGGTCCTTAATGGAAGGCCCTTAAACTATGAGGTCTTATATGTGAGACCTTACAAATAGAGGGGGTGAAAGAGAATTTCCAATGGGACACATAACTTCTCCCATATGGCCTCCTTTTATAAGCCCATATGAGACTCATACTTTGTAACTTAACCAATGTGGGATCTCTCTCCCACTTGCATATGAGCCACACTCAACACAGTGTCTTCTAACAAGAACATGATTCCAGAATCGACTGCTCTCAAGAACTTCAAACACACATGACATTAGAGATTACAAAAATATAGGAAAGAAAAAGGAATGTCCCAAGTGTGATCATTGTGGCTGGGTTGAACACACAATTGAAAAATGTTATCATATCCATGGATTTCCTATAGATTATCAAGGTCGTAAATCAGAACCAAAGAGCAACGTAAATCATGTTTCTTTGGAAGAGAAAGAGCAAGTCAATGGTTTTTCTTTCACTAAAGTGTAGTATCAACAACTCTTGAACCTTTTGAACAATGCCAACAATACTCCTGCCATGGCAAATCATGTAGGTAATACATCTAATGTCCAATCTGTCAGGTAAAATTTTTTGCATCTCTTCATATTCTAAAAATACCAAATGGATTCTTGACAAAAGCCATCGATCACATGGTTTATTCACCATCATTTTTAACTTATTCATTTCTAGTAGAAGGACAAAGTTTTAAATTGCCTAATGGTTCATTAGCCTCTGTAACATATGTTGGCTCTATTATTTTTTCTTCATCCTTGATCTTAACCAATGTCTTATGTGTTCCTTCATTCCACTTTAATTTGATATTTGTGAGCAAACTTACTCGAAATTCTCATTGCTCAATAACCTTTTCTGCTCATTCTTGCATCTTATAGGACCAATGCTTGAGGACGACGATTGGGATGGGAACTGAACGGGATGGTCTATATTACCTTATTGATGCTAAAGAAGCTATATGTCAATCAACAACTTTTATTTCTTCTCAACTTTAGCATCGTCGGTTAGGCCATCTTTCGAATAAAGTTTTACATTTTCTTTCTAATAATGGTTAAGAAATAAATTCCTCACATGTAGAAGATTGTTTAGTTTGTCCTTGCCTAAACAATTAGGACTAAAATTTCCTTTGAGTTATATATCCTCTGTTATTCCATTCCAATTGCTACATGTTGATATTTGGGGAGGTTATAAGACATCTTCTTTATCTAGAGCACATTATTTTCTTACTATTGTTGATGACTATAAAAGATGCCTTTGGGTCTCTTTGATGCACCATAAATTCGAAACTAATCACTTATTAAAATCTTTTGTCCAACTTGTTGAAACTCAATTTTCTTCACAAGTTAAAACCATACGAAGTGGCAATGGTCACGAATTTGATAAGACTGATTACTTTTCAAAAAAGGAATTGTTCACCAATTAAGTTGTGTTTCTACCCCTCAACAAAATGGGATTTCAAGCGAAAGCATCACCACCTTCTTAACATGGCTTGTGCTCTCCTTTTTCAAGCAAATTTGCCAAAACACTCCTAGGGGGATGCTATATTAACAACAACTTATTTTATAAACAGAACTCCATTTATTTTATCTAGAAAATCACCATATGAGATGTTATTTAAATGTAAACCTTCTTACACCCATTTGAGAGTATTTGGATGTCTCTGTTTTACAAATTTGATGCCCGTTCTATTCATTGTATATTTCTTGGTTATCAATATGGACAAAAGGGGTATCGTGTCTATGATATTCAGAGTCAAAAGGTTTTCACCTCTAGAGATGTTATATTTCATGAAGATAAATTTCCTTTCTCTAATGTGACTAAATTATCTAGTGATGCAGTTTTGCCTATTCCTTTTGATATCCCAATAGATAATAACGTCTCTAGTTCATCTAAACCTCCAACTTCAAATGAAATTGATTCTTCCAATACACAACGCAAGTTAACTCGTTCCACTAGACCTCTTAGTTACTTGCATGATTTTCATCTTCAATATAGGCTCTCATCACGGATCATTCAATCGTTGGAATCAACAATGACAACATCCAATGGTAATACTTACCCTTTGTCTAATTTCTTTCTTATGATCGATTATCCCCATCTCATCAAGCTTTCACAACTTCAATTTCTCTTGAAACAGAACCAAAGAATTTTTTTCAGGCTTTTATAGATTCAAAATGGAGAAATGCCATGCACTTAGAAATTATTGTTGTTGAAGCTAATAAAACATGGACACTGACGCCATTACCATTCGACAAGAAATCCGTTCGTTGTAAGTGGGTTTATAAAATAAAATATAATCTTGATGGTTTTATTGAACGGTACAAAGCCCGCTTAGTCACTAAAGGATACAATCAAATTGAAGGCATGAATTACAAAGAGACATTTGCTCCTATTGCAAAATTGGTTATAGTTCGAGTTTTGCTTTCTCTTGCTGCTGTTAGAATTAGCATCTTCATCGATTGGATGTCAACATGCTTTTTTGCATGGCGATCTTGAGGAATATGTACATGGACCTCCCTCCTGGTTATGGACAAAAAAGGGTGACAAGGGTATGCAAACTTAACAAATCATTATATGGCTCAAAACAAGAGTCAAGACAATGTTTTGTTAAATTTTCTTTAGCTCTTAATGACGTTGGATATCAAAAATCTAAGGCTGATTATCATTATTTGTTCAAACAGATGGAGGTAGTTTTATCGTAGTTTTGGTGCATGTTGATGATGTCATTTTACTTGAAAATAATTTGCAAAAAATTTAGGAACTCAAAAAGTCCTTGAATGATCGATTCAAACTTAAAGACCTTGGGAACTTTGAAGTATTTTTTGGGGATTGAGGTGGTTCGCTCAAAGAAAGGAATTCATTTGTCACAAAGAAAATATGCTCTTGAAATATTAGAGGATAGATGCTTCGTAGGTGCAAAACCATCCATGTTTCCAATGGAGGAAAATTTGAAGTTCAATGAAATGGATGGGGAACTTTTGAGAGATTCTTCTACATATCGTAGACTTTTTAGAAGATTGATATACTTAACCATTACACGACCTGATTTGGTGTATGTTATACATGTATTAAGTCAGTTCATGGATAAACCTCGCACACCACACTTGAATACAACACAGAGAGTGCTAAAATACATTAAGTAGACACTGGGTGAAGGGATTTTTTTATTAGCAAGTAGTCAAGTTCAGTTACGAGCCTTTTGTGATGTTGATTGGTCATGATCTAGAAATACACAATGATTAGTAACTGGATATTGCATCTTGCTTGGACACTCACCGATTTCTTGGAAGACAAATAAGCAAACAATAATTTCACATTCTTCTGCAAAGGTAGAGTACATGTCTATGGCAGCAACTAGTGAAAATAATTTGGTTAAAATATTTATTGGAAGATTTAAAGGTTGAACATTCACAACCGGTCATTCTTTATTGTGACAACTAGGCAGCCATTCATGTTGCTTCAAATCCCGTCTTCCATGAAAGAACAAAACATACAGAAATTGACTATCATGTTATTTGTGAGAATATTAAAGCAAGTGTCATTCAAATAGCTCATGTGCCTACCACTCAACGGCCTGTCGATTTGTTCACCAAAGCTCTTGGTTCAACTCGATTTTACTTTTTACTTTGCAAGTTGGTTGTTATGAATATACATTCCAACTTGAATGGGAGTATTACGGAGTAAAATTAGTTGCATTAATATTGTAAGATATGATGTTCTCTGTTTCCTTTTCCATTATTGGAATTAAAGGTTGTCACCACAAATTGAGGGAGTTGATTAAGGGATTTGATTTGTAATTACTTGTACATATTTACTCATACGTGGACTGAATAATAGTTATGTAATTAAAGGACTGAATATTCAATTCCTCTAACTTTTATTAGTTATGAATAAGAATTCAAGTGTAAATTCATTACAAGATTCACGCATAATTAATTATATATATATGCATTAATTCTCAAATTTAATTGATCATAGGTAAGGAATTTTGGAGATTAATTGATATAATCAGAATCATGCATGCCTTTTTATTAACCTTACCAAGAAGTAAAGGAATTGTTAATCCTTCTCTTATAGTAGTTAATTTGTTGATATGGTTAAAGATACACTGTAAGCGTCTGTCGAAGCCCAAAAGGTAATCTAATAAAATAAAATAATTTGTTCTCATATAAGGTCCACCAAATAGGGTTTGTCAATCTATAGGGGTTTCCAAATGCATGCATATAATTGTTGTCGTTGTAAACAATCTTTAATTAGGGTGAAGGGGTGAAATCAGGCCTCCAAACCCAACCTCAAGACTTCAGCTAAGCCCAAGATTCTGTTTAAGTATGGGCCAGCCTGTTATTGTAATTTAAAGCCAAAGGGTCATTGTGACTTTAAGCTCATCCCGCTACTAAGCTCTACCATGTTGATGAAAGAAAAGCAGAAAGAGGGACATAGGCGGTGAAGGAGTCTTCAAGTGGGTGAGAGAAAGATGGCAGAAAGCTAACCAAAGGTCTGGAAGCAGCGCAAAGAATGGACCAGTGGATATAAGCTGGAGAGGATCTGATGTGGGGACAATCGACTTTGTACAATGGATTACAGATGAAATTCGAGCAAATAACAGCAAGAGGACGTGACCTGAAGCTGGGCAAAGAAGTCATTCTAGAAAAGGAAGTTGGAGGCAGCCACAAAAGGGCAGTGACAGTAAGAGTGTGGAGCTCGAGATGGGCCTGGGTATGAGCTCCCATTGAGCTCCACACGGAGAGGACATAACTTAATCCTATTTAATTTTTCTCTCTCTAGAACCCCCTTATTTTTTATTTATAAATACTTGCTATTTGATTTTCGCGGGCCAAAATTTTGACTAGGGCGTTGGAGTACCTTTTGGAGGAATTGCCCTAAGAGTTGCTAGAAAATCACCAGAGAATCAAACAAACAGAGGCTGCTTTGTGTTGTCAGAGCGTGTAGAGGAGTAGAAGGGCAACTAGGCTAACTCGGTTTGGGTGCAGTAAAAATCTGTTCCTTCAACTGGCACTGTATGTGGGAACCTTTATGCTGTTTCAGGAGTCAAGGTTTTTTCTGGGGAAACCCAAAACGTTATTGAGCAGGAGGCTATCCTTCGTATCCAACTCTGTGATCGACATGGTGGTCTTGACACGGAACACCTCCAGAATGGAAGAAGATGTAGCTCGCAACCAGCGTCTGGGTGAGGGGATGTTCCGGCCAGAGGGAAATAGAGGAGAGGTCAACACAGTCATGGTGAACCTAAGGAAACAACTTGAACAAGCTAAGAGGGAAAATAGAGAACTCCGTAGGAAGATGGGGGAGAAGAAGTGCGAAGGAGGAGAAGCACATGAGAAGGGTGAGGCTGCAAGTGTAGCTGGCTACAAAAAGACCCCTCCTACACCTAATCAAGAAGCCGAAGAGGAGGTGAAGACCACAAACATAACCCCAGCCTAAGTAAGGAAAAAGCATATGATGTGAACCCTGATATGTTTGATATGGTTATGGAGGAACTGAACCATATGGTGAAGAATATGATGAAAATATAATTACAACCGACCCCCTTAACTCACTTGCCCTCACCGCCCAGAAAATAAGCCAAACCCTGCTTATCGACCACATAAACAGCATCCTAAAGCCAGAAATTTTACCATGCCTATCCTAAAATTATTTGATGGGAAAGGAGACTCAAAAGAGTGCCTTTTTCATTACCACCAAAAAATGTCCCTAGAAACCCTTGATGATGCACTACATTGCAAAGTTTTCCCAACGACTCTGAGGTGGTTTAGGTTGCTGCCACCAGGGTCAATTACTAACTTCAACGAGCTAGCACAGGTGTTTCTCTCTCAATACCTCAAGAATAGAAGGCAATCGAGGACCATCACGGACCTCTATTCCCTAAAACAAGCTCAAGGAGAGAAGTTGGGAGAGTTCATAGCCAGGTTCAACGATAGGCTTAGTTAGGTGAAAAAAATGACTCGCAGGCGGTAGCTAGTGCTTTCATATACGCGATGAGGAATGGAACCAAATTTCATCAATATTTGATTCAGAAGTATAAGAAAGATAGAGGAGATCACAGTCAAGGTAGAAGGATGGATTCGCTCGGAAAGAGAGGAAGCTGCCCAACAACATAGAACTAGCTTAGTAGCAAGAAGGGAACATAACATGGAGTAACTATCTGTAGGATGAAAAAGAGGAAGAATAGAACCTAAAGAAGGAGACCAGAAGTGGCAGAGGCGAGATGTAGGAAGATCAAAACTCCCCCCAAAACCACTAAAGGCTTCAATCATGGAGATTTGGCAAGAGAACAAAGATAGAGGCATTTTTAGGGCACCTAAACCTTTGCCAGAAGGGTCCACCCAGGACAAGAGTGCATATTGCTCATTCCATGAAAGCTATGGGCACTTGATAAGAGATTTCAGAGATCTTAAAACTCAGATAGAGATTATGATCAGAAAGGGGATGTTGACTGGTTATGTGACATAAGACCCAGAAGAAGTTGAGCATGAGTAAGGATAAACCTTACAACAATATGTAACAATGACAGGACCAGGAATAGAGGGGCCTAAAGTAAAGTACATAGCAAAAGTTAATGGCAAAAAACATATTTGTACCATACATGCAAAATCAAGTTATGTATCAAGGGCCCAACCAGATCGGATGGTGGTGACCAAAGCAAATGCAGATTGGGAAGGACTATGACAGAGCAGGAAGGACTTGGGTAAAGGATCTTAGCTCTTGGTCACGTTGGACTGTAAGCAAACTACTAAATCTTATGATACTCTTAGACTTGGGAAATATTATGCTTAATAGGAGGATGCATGTACTATGATTTAGGAAAGTCACAAATGAGTTTTTGTATAATTGTAGTTTGAAAAATTGTGTGGAGCCTTTTGTATGCTCAAAACCCTATGATTCAGATAGGCCCAAAGGGGAATAGAATAGAGTTTTTTGTGCTAAAATTGTGCGAAAATGTTTACCGATTAATTATTTACTTACTATTGACTGTATGCCCAAATCAAGAGGTTCCTATCGGGACCAGAGAATTTAGGGTTCTAAGTGCTCAAATCAGGGGTTCCTATCGGAACCAAAGCATTTGAGTTCTAAGTGCCCAAATCAAGGGGTTCCCATGGGGAACAAAGCATTTGGGGTTCTAAATATATTATGTATGCCCAATCAAGGGATTCCTATTGGGATCAAAGCATTTGGGGTTTTGAGTGTCCAAATCTAGGGGTTCCTGTAGGGACCAAAGCATTTGGGGTTCCAAGTAGGTTTTGAGTGCCCAAATCAAGAGTTCTTGTCAGAACTAAAGCATTTTGGGTTTTTAGTGGGTTTTGAATCCCAAATCAAAGGGGACCTTGGTTAGATCTGAAGGATTTGGGAATAAAGGGGAGTTAGCATATTGAGTGCCAAAATCAAGGGTTTCTTCTCGAAACAAAAGCATTTGGGGTTCTTAGTAGGTTCTGAATGCTTAAATTAGGAGTTTCTGTCTGGACCAAAGCATTTAGGGTTCTGAGTAGGTTCTAAGTGCCCAAATCAGGGGTTCCTATCGGAACCGAAGCATTTGGGGTTCTAAGTAGGTTTTAAGTGCCCAAATCAAGGGGTTCCTATCGGCACCACCAAAGTATTTGGGGTTCTGAATATGTTCTGAGTGTCCAAATGAAGGGCTTCCTATTAGGACCAAAGCATTTGGGGTTTTAAGTGCCCAAATCAAGGGGGTTCCTATCAGGACCAAAGCATTTGGGGTTCTGAGTGGGATCTGAGTGCCCAAATCAAGGGGTTCTTGTCGGGACCAAAGCATTTGGGGTTCTGAGTGCCCAAATCAAGGGGTCCTTATCAGGACTAAAGCATTTAGGGATCTAAATGGGTTATGAGTGCCCAAATCAAGGGTTTCCTAATTGGGACCAAAGCATTTGGTTCTGAATGAGTTCTGAATGCCTAAATCAAAAGGGACCTTTATCAAGTCTCAAGCATTCGGGAACAAGAAGGGTCAGAGTACTGAGTACCCAAATCAAAAGAGACTTTGTTCAAGTCTAAAGCATTTGGGAATAGGGAGGACCATAATACTGAATGTCCAAATCAAAAAGGACCTTGATCGATCCAAAGCATTTGGGAGCAAGAGGGATCAAAATACTGAGGGATCAGAATACTGAATGTCCAAATCGAATGAGACCTTGGTCTGATCCAAAGCATTTGGAAATAAGAGGGATCAGGATACTAAGAACCCAAATCAAGGGGGTTTAGGAACAAGAGAAATGAGAATGCTTGGTGGCTAAATTAAGGGGGAACCTAGAAAGACCAAGCTTTTAGGAACAAAACGGAATAGGACTAGTGAGTGTCCAAACCTAGAGGTTCCTATAGGGTCCAAGGCATTTGGGGGCACTTGGGAACAAGGAGACAGATTACAGTGTACTCAAATCGGGATAGGAAAGATTGCAAAGTGTTTAGAGTTTGGGGGGGCATCTTTAACAGGGTTTAAGCATATGGGTACAAGAGGAGCAGATTGGTTACTAGGAGATAGGCCCTTGTGAAGTCTGGGCAAATAAAGGGAAAGCCGATAAACAAAAGACCCCCAAACTGGGGCAGACCTTTACAAAGCAACTGAAATGTTGAAAAAAAATCATTTTTGAGAGTCAGTAAACCCTATCTAGCCCCAATAGGGGGCATATAAGAAGTATTAACATTGACATCCTAAGGTTCTTTAGAGATAGATTACAAGAGCAAGAGGGGTTATCGGCGGTCCAAGGGTTTAATGGGCCAAAAGACAAAAAGATTAATTTTTTTGCACATGGGCTTTTAGCTCAACTAAGCCCATGTCCAAAAAAGGGGGCAAATGAAGGGGTGAAATCGGGCCTCCAAACCCAGCCCAAAGACTTCAACCAAGCCTAAGATCGTCTTCAAGTAGGGGCCAGCCTGTTATTGTAATTTAAAGCCAAAGGGCTAGTTGTGACTTTAAGCCCAGCCCACTACTAAGCTCTACCATGCTGATGAAAGAAAAGCAGAAAGAGGGAGACGGGAGGTGATAGAGTCTTCACGTGGGTGAGAGAGATATGGCAAAAAGCTTACCTAGGGCTCTGGAAGTAGCACAAAGAAGGGACCAGTAGATATAAGCTGAAGAGGATCCGATATGAGGGCAGTAGGCTTTGTACAGTGGACAAAAGATGGAATTCGAGCAAATAACAGCAAGGGGACGTGACCTGAAGCTGAGCAGAGAAGTCATTCTAGAAAAGGAAGTTGAAGGCAGCCACAAAAGGGCATTGACGGTGAGAATGTGGAGCTCAAGATGGGGCCTGGGTATAAGCTCCCATTGAGCTCCACACAGAGGGGATAGAACTCAATCCCATTTCATTTTTTTCTCTCAAGAACCCCCCTATTTTCTGTTTATACATACTTGCTATTTGATTTCTGCCAGCTAGAATTTTGACTTGGGCGTCGGAGTACCTTTTGCAAGTACCACCCAGTAGTTGCCATAAAATCACCAAAAAATCAGACAAACAGAGGTTGTTCCTGTGTTGCCAGAGCTTGTAGAGGAGCAGAAGGGTGGCTAGAATAACTCGGTTCGGGTGCAACAAAAATTGGTTCCTTCATAGGGCAACAACTAAAAGTCCTTGACCATCGCAAAGCATTGCAAAATAGAAATTGGATCATGTGAATTGTGAGAAATGATTTACTATAGCTAGCTAGGTATCTCAAAAAGGTAGAATGCACAGCGAGTCGTGAAAATGTTGGTGCAAGTTAAGATCTCTCTATTGAGCTAGGGAAATGATGAATAGATAATGATGCCACATGGTATCGCACCAAGTTTCACGATAGGGAAAGTCTAGGGCCGGGTTTTGATATGCGCACATGATTGGTGGAAATCAACACTTTATTCTATTAGAGCATTCATGGCACAATAATTGTTCCAACTTTCTCAAAAGCTAAGCAAGAAATGGTTGCAAACAAAAGAAAATAGTTGTGTCGACATGAGATCTACCGACAGTGCGCGCAGTTGTATATAAAAACTCACTTTGCTCTTATATATTAACCTTCTACTAATTTAGTTTTTAAATATGTTTATAATTCATTAGCATAACATGTATTGATGGTCGATCCACAACTAAGAAATTGTGATGTTTTTATATGTACCTATTGATCATCAAAATCAAGTTATTCATTAAAAATTTTACAACTGTAATTCATAATTGTAAGCAAGAGGAAGAAATTAAGTTGCATTTAAATAATAAATTCATCCAATTAGCATGGCTAATTAATTATATATAATGATGGAATACATAATGTCTTTATAATGAGTAAAGATATTTATATTGATGCTTGGGCACGATTTAAAGAAAATGGAAGTAATGGTGGAGGACATGATTGGGCTTATATGTGGTTGAACAAATTTATGGTTGTAAATGAAGATTCTAATCATTAAATGTTGATGCCCCAAGTCTACAGTTCAAACTAGATATGATCATTAATTCTTCTAGCTAGGAGCTTACAAATTATTCTTAATTTGCGTCTGCAAAATGTAAATCATATACCTAGATCCAGGTCGTAAGCTTCGTCATCATAACATTCTCTTGGAATGATCAACTAAAATTAATTAAGTTAACCTAGAAGGATTAATTTGCATAAGTGGTATACATATATAGAAATAGACAGATTATTAGTTGGAGCAGAGATCGAGACTAAGTTTGGTAGTGTTTAACCAGAGCATGCATGAAGTAATTGGATTAAAATATACAATTAACAACGAAATATATACACGAAAGTCCTTACATGCACATGGGGAGTCGAGCATAAATTTGAAAGCTTGCCCTCAGCTCAAGGGTCACTGCGTGCCTATTACTTGGAAACTAAAATAAACTAAAATACAGAAGGGAGAATTAGAGATGTTGAAGTCGCTGTCTATTTATTTACCATTACGTGTCTAATTTGGAGAGCCATAAGCTACTAAAACTGCCAACAGTATCTATTGACTACTCTCTCTTGCTACCTAGTTTTGGGTGTAATTTAATTTTATATATCTATATAGGGCAGGATTAGCAACTCCTCTAAATTAAGCTGTTTTTTATATTAATTTATATCCCTTAAATATATATAGATTAACGGCTAGGATTTATTATACGGCAAGCGAATATTAATGCAATCATTCAATACACATAGAATGAATAACAATTACGTTAGGCAATTAATGATCTTTTTCTCTTTCCAGTCTTCTTTCTTTTATCTTTACATTGTCTCTCCTGTAATTTAGGTATAATTTAAATTATTGCTTAGAAAATTTTAGGATAAAATAATCAATGAAAATATGTGTAACACATCCATTGTAGATTTGTTAAGTATATATTCAAAAATTAATTAAATATTAATTATCTAATGAGAGTTTTTAACCAATTAAATGTCTTTTCTATAGTTTTCATTCTATTAATACATTAACTATAATTCTTTAGCTCTACATATATAAATACGTAGTCTGCATAATTCTTTTGTTGACGTTTGATTTTTTGTGCAATGGAAAAAATAACAACAACTGTAATAATCAATGGAAATGCATCAATTATTCCTTAAACAAACAAAATAAAATAATCAAGGGCTCTTTTATGGGAGTTCGACTTTGGGAGTTGGCGTTTGAGCGTGCATGTGAGAATGAGATAGACTAATATAGTGCCTATTGAAAATGTAATATTTTCATTGATTATTTTATCATAAAATTGTCTAAGCAATAATTTAAATTATTGCCTTAATTACAGGAGAAAGAATGTAAAGATAAGAGGAAGGAGACTGGGGAAAGAAAAAGATCACTAATTACCTAATTTAATTGTTATTAATTCTATGTGTATTTAATGATTGCCCTCATATTCACTTACTATATAATCAAATCCTAACCATTAATCTATATAAATTTAAGGGATATAAATTGATGTAGAAAAGAGTATAATAGAGGAGTTGCTAGTATTGCCCCTAATATATATAGACAACATAATTGTTCTTAGTTAAAACTAGTTTGCAAGGGGCTTAGATTATTAATACCATCTATTTAATATAGGCCGTTTTTGTAGTTCTCAGTTTATAGCCAAATTTTTACTTCAAATTAACTAAACACACACACACACACACACACGTGTGCATATAACGAAATGGGGTCTTTTTAGATCAATAATGAAAGCTAATGGAGGGCAAATATTCCATTTTGTATTGCATAGTTAGGATCAATAATATAAGTCATTCTAAGTAGCTTAATTAAGAATAGTGTTGTAACCATTATTTCTTTTAAGAACCAAAAAGGGGTCTCCTTAACTTTATGTGTCATGTCTAGGCCTATGGTTGAATATACACACAGTCTGTTATAGTATTATTTTTAAGCTTTGCAACCCAAAAAGCCTCTATTAATAGCATAAGGAGCTATCAACCAGTCGAAATCCTTGTTACCAAGTGATGTTGGACTCGAAACAGAATACACCTTTACCATTTTTTGTAGGTCTTGGGTGTTACATTATGATTTATGATGTTCCTAGAGTTATATGAGTTTCAATTTTTTTAAGCTACCAAGAGTTCAATTTTGAATTCGAGATACTCAAACAACCAATGTGCTATAGAAGATATAATGATGATAATCGCATTTGTCTTGTTATATAGAAGACTTTAATTAGGGTAAAACTAAATTAACAAAAATATTAATGATCAAATCACTTTTTTATACATTATTTGTTGAAACATACAAAAATAATAACTTTTATTAAAAATAATAGTTCAAGATTAGAAGTTAATTTATCCCATTAAAACAAGAATCACATAGCTATTTTTAACATGCGGATTAAAAGATTAATCAAGTAATTGCAACCAACTAATAACCTAAGATTAAATCCTTATTAGTGATGAGGAAATAAACCAAGCCTAGGAAATTAAATAAATGGGCCTAGCTCACCCTACTTAATTGTGGATTTACTTTCTAAAAAAGGTTTGAGAAGCTCAATTAAACAAACAAAACCTCAAACTTACAAAAGGCCAAAATCCAAGTTTGTCGGACCTTGATCCTTATTCCTTGTACATATGAACTTTGTAGCTCCCATCTATTGTTTAATAGAAGGTAAGTTAGATTAGAGGATTAATTATGTGCCTTTCTCCATAAAGGTTACTGACCTTTGTTTCCAGAACTAGTTTTCGAATTTGGAAAATCTTTGATTTAACTTTAGGAAAGATTAATTATCGTGCTTTTATAGTGATTGTTCTATAGTAAGATTGCTTCCCTAGAATTCGTTCTATGCCGGTTTAGGAAGCAAATCAAGGAATCCATATGCAATAAGGAGAAGCTAGATGTGCTATATAAAGAAGAGATTTATTGTCTTTAGTTAGATGATTTTTGGCAAGCTGTTTTAATAGTTGTTTGAGAGAGCTTTATTGTTTTATTAAGCTTGCATTTATGTCTTGTCTTCAAGAGTGTTTGTAGAATACTCAAGTGGGCTTGAGTTATTCACTAAGGGAAGTTGTAATTTGTTAAGAAGGTTCTTAATTGAGGGTAGTGAAGTATAGCAAGTTTTAGGAAGTTGGTTCACTAGAGTTAGAGTTCTTGGAGGGAACGTAGGTTACAACAAAGGTGAGTGAGTGAGAGAGGGGTTCTACACTACTATAAATCCAAGTAGTTTGTGAGCCCAAATAACATAGTAAATTGTAGCTTAGCTACCCATGGATATAGGCTGGTTTATAGCCGAACCACATAAAAGTGGTGCACTTTTACTTTCCTATTAGTTACATTTTACTTAATTGCATACGTGTGTGTATGATGTAACTACATCTATGACTTCCAAAGTTACAATTGGTATCATAGCAGAACAATAACTGAATTGTGTAGATCTTGTTTTTCTTTTGAAGCTATGGATTTTCTCAGGAACGAAGGTTCGATTCATTATCCACCATTACTCGATGAAGACAACTATGGTTATTGGAATGCTAAGATGGAGTTCTTCTTGAAGTCCATTAATGAAAGAGTTTGAAGATCAGTTATTTATGCCTAGTGTCCACCTACTGGTGTTAATGGTAATGGAGAAACAAAAGAGAAACGAGAGGAAGAATGGAATAAACAAGATCTTGAAGAATCTCAATGGAACTCCAAAGCCATCAATACCCTCTTCAATGCTGTCAACATACATTCATTCAATCCCATATCTTCATGCACCACTACCAAAGAAGTTTGGGAGAAACTTGAGAATAAGAATGAAGGTACTGCTTTTATCAAAAGAACTAAGATTATGATGCTTGCTACTCAATTTGAGAATATGAAAATGAATGAGAATGAAACTGTTTTTGAATTTTACTCAAGATTATGTGATATAACAAGTGCCTTAGCCCTCCTTGGAAAAAGGTATGAAGACTCTGAAATTGTTGGAAAGATCCTTAGATCTTTACCAAAAAAATTTCAGGCTAAGGCAACAATTATTTCAACACAAAGAATCTTGATAAGCTAACAATTGATGAGTTGCTGGGATCTCTTCAAAGATTTGAGCTAAATATCATGCCAAAGAAGAAGAATAAATCAATTGCATTGAATGCATCCTCTTCAAAGACATAAACTGATGAAGCTGGTTTAGAAAGTTAAGATGAAGATCAGCTAGTTTACATGGTGAAAAACTACCCAAGTTTCTGAAAAAGAATTTCAAAAAGAAGAATCAAGGCAAAGAACAAAAAGAAGTAAAGTCAATTGAAGATTTTAAGAAATTCAACAAAAAAACAAAAAAGAAAAATCAAGTGCAATGCTATGAATGTTCTGGTTTAGGACATATTAAATCAGAATGTGCAAACTTGAAAAAGAAAGGCAAGGGACTCAATGCAACCTAGAGTGATAGTGACTCTGATAGCAACCCTAAAGATCAAAAACAACATAATGGTTTTATTGTATTTGTAGCATCAGCATCTGATAAAGGAAAGTTAGTTATGTTTGAAACTACTAAAACAGTTCAAACAAAAGTAGAGGCAGCTGAGGAGGATGACAATGAGACTATCTTTGGTCTAAACTACTATAAAGAGTTCCAAGAAGCATATAATGATCTTCACCATGCATGGGAGATTGAAATGTCAAAGAATAAAGAGCTGGAAAAGAAAGTTGAAAAGTTTGAGCAAGAAATTGAGATTATGACTTGTGAAAAAGTCTACTTGGAGGAGAGAGTTACTGAACTTGAATCTACCGTTGAAAATCTGAATCAAGAACTAGTTGAGAAAACTTAATGCTTGAAAGAACACCAAGCAACCATTTGAAGTCTATACAAGGGGTCCAAAAAACTTGATGATATTTTAACTCAAAGGAGAATTGGCTCAAGAAAACATGGTTTGGGGTATAAAGATCACAACAAACCCTAAACTTCAAAGATTGCCTTTGTTAGAGCATCAAGCAACAAGTTAGATATAAGTCCAAAAAGTACAGATTCATCTCCAGCAACAGGTAAGAAAGGTAAAAGCATTTCACCTTAAAGCTCTAAAAGCTCTCATCATAGCACTTCATCTCATTTTGTAAAATCTAACTTAGGTCAAGCTAAGAAATTTGTTCCCATTTGCTACTTCTATTGTGTTAGAGGTCATATTAGGCCTAGGTGTTGCAAACGAAATAATTTGTTGTATCATAATGAAAAATAGTACATGTAGTAATCTAAAACACAATAGGAACTGGTCAAAAAAGAAGTTACTAGATGTAATGTTGCACTAACTATTCTTAATGCTTCTATTAATGACTCTTGGTACTTTAATAGTAGTTGTTCAAGACATATGATGGGTAATAAAGAATGTCTAAAAAATGTCACAACTTGCAATCATGGCTCAATCACTTTTGGAAATGGTGCAAAGAGCAAGATAGTAGGTAAAGGAACTTTGTGTGTTGGCCTGCCAGAATTTGATGATGTTTTATTTGTTGATGGTCTAAAAGAGAATTTGTTGAGTATTAGTCAGATTTGTGATGACAAATACATTGTTGAGTTTAGACAAAACAAATACATGATGCTTGATTCTAAAAAGAATTGCGTTGTAGAAGGAAGTAGGTCCAATAATAACTGTTATTTGCTAACCAAACTGATTGCATTGCATGCTAAGATGACTAACATTGAACTGTGGCATTAAAAACTAGGACACATGAATTACAAAGACTTAGTTAACTAATACTACTGCCATAAGAGGTATGCTTAGATTTGAACAAAAACCCGATGTAATTTGTGGTCCATGATAAAGAGGTAAGCAAATAAAGAGTTTACATGGTTCTAATTCATACCTTAGCACTTCAAAATCCTTGAATTGTTACACATGGATCTCACGGGTCCAATGCAAATTCAAAGCATTTCAGGCAAAAGGTATGATTTTGTGTATGTTGATGACCATTATAGATATACTTGGATTGATTTTGTTAAAGAGAAATATGATGCATTTAAAGTGTTTAGAAATCTTTATGTTAGGTTGGAAACTGAGTAGAATATAAATATTAGAAGGATAGTCAAAATTAGAAGTGACAGTAAAAAAAAAAAAAGTGATCATGGTAAGGAATTTGACAATGAGAGCTATACATATTTTTGTAAACTTCATGCCATTGCTCATGAATTTTCTATTCCAAAGACTTCTAAACAGAATGGGGTGGTTGAGAGAAAGAACAAAACATTGAAAGGAGATCGCAAGGGTGATGCTGAACAGCAATAAGCTCATAAAGAGGCTACGGGTAGAAGCTTTAAATACGGCATGTTTTATTATCAACAGGGTGTTCCTAAGGCTTGGAACAAGTTAAACCCCCTATGAGCTATTGAAAGGAAGAAAACCTAACCTTAGATACTTTCATGTGTTTGGTTGTAGGTGCTATATACTTAATGATAAAGACCAGCTTGGAAAATTTAATGCAAAGAGTGATGATGGGGTGTTTTTAGGCTATTCTGTAAATACCAAAACTTATAAGGTGTACAATTTTAGAACTGAAACAACAATGGAGTCCTCTAATGTTTTTTTTTTTTATGATATTAATAATTTTGTAGAATTTTCATAAGAGAAGATCATAAAAAGTCTTTCAAAGATAGTTGATGGAACAAATCCATAAATTATAGAATTGTCAACTTTAGTCACATCCGGATAACCAGTCAAATCAAGACACACATAACTACGATGTTTGATAGCACAGATTTGAATAGAGAAGAATTAAGGGATGATTCTAACAACAAAGACCCCCCAATCTAGATTCAAAGGCACATCCCATTACCTCATTATTTGGAAACCCTGAAGGAGGTATTAAAACAAGAAGGAAGTTGAAAATTCAGTTAAGTTGTACTTGTTATGTTTCTCTAATTGAATCCAAAAATGTCAATAAAGCTCTTAAAGATGATGCTTGGATTCAAGCAAAGCAAGAAGAGCTTAGTCAATTTGAAAGGAATGATGCTTGGATGTTAGTTCCTAGACCTAAAACTCTAATATGATAGGAATAAAATGGATTTTTAGAAACAAGAGTGATGAAAACGGTCAAGTGGTTAGAAACAAAACTAGGCTAGTTGCTCAAGGCTATACTCAAATTGAGAGAATTGATTTTGATGAGACTTTTGCACCTGTAGCTAGACTAGAATCAATTAGATTGTTGCTTGCAATTACTTGTTTACTCAACTTGAAGCTCTATCAAATGGATGTTAAAATAGCCTTTTTGAATAGCATCATTAATAAAGAAGCTTTTGTTGAGCAACCAAAGGGTTTTGCGAATCCAAAACATTCCACCTATGTGTATAAACTAAAAAAGCATTATATGGGTTGAAACAAGCTGCTAAAGCTTGGTATAAAAGGTTAACGACCTTTCTTCTTGCTAAGGGATGTACTAAAAGGAGTAATGATAAAACTTCGTTCATAAAGCATGCTTCTAGTTATATCATTATGGCTCAAATTTATGTTGATGACATCGTGTTTGGTTTTACTCAACAGAACAAAACTAATAAGTTTGTTGAGCTTATGCAGGGTGAACTTGAGATGAGTATGGTAGGTGAGCATACTTTCTTTCTAGGTTTCCAAGTTAAGCAACTTGGTAATGGAATCTTTATTTCACAAACTAAGTATGCTAAAACTTGGTAAAGAAATTTGAAATGGACAAAGCTAAACCAATGAGAATACCTATTACTACTAATCTCAAATTGCCAAGAGATAATGTAGATAATGATGTGGATTCAAGTCTATATAGAAGGCATATTTGAAATCTGTCGTCCCTCACTGCTAGCAGACCTGATATCAGCTTCAATGTTGGTCTATGTACCCATTTCTAGTCATGTTCGAAAGAACAACATCTTGATGTAGTGAAAAGAATTATCAGGCATGTTCATAGGACAATAAATTTTGAAACGTAGTTTTCTAAAGACACAAATTCATGTCTTGCAGGCTATAGTGATGCTAATTGGGCTGGGTATGTAGATGATAGAAAAAAGTGCTACAGGAGGTTGTTTTGGTCTTGGGAATAATCTCATTGCTTGGCATAGCAAGAAACAAAATTCAACCTCTTTGTCAACTACAGAGGCTGAGTATATTGCAACTGGTAGTTATTGCGCACAACTCTTATGGATTGAAATAGATGTTATATAATCATGGTATTGATCAAGAATCCATGGCAATATTTTGTGATAACATTGGTGTAATCAATATCTCCAAAAATCCAATGCAACATTCAAGAACTAAGTGATAGACATAAGATATCACTTCATTAGAGAGCTCGTTGAATCTAAAATAATCCACATTGAGCGTATTTCAATTGAGAATAGATTGGCTAACTTGTTTACTAAAGCACTAGGTACAAGAAGATTTGAAAAAACTGACAAAAGCCAGTGGCAGTTTTCAGTTATTTGAGTGATTTCTGTGTGCAATTATGATAATAGTATATTACGAGGTAATTTTTAACTTAGTATATTATGAGCTAATTTTTATATAATGCTGTTTAATTGAATAAAAAATTATGTTCAATACAGAAAGGGCTACCTGTATGAGATGAGTGAAAGCCATCCTTTGAGAGCAATTTATTTGTATTTTGGAAATATGTCTAAATTCTCCACTTATTTGGAAAAAGGCTACCACCATACAAGTGTGAAGCTACTATATTTTGCCTTAAACTATTGAGATTAATCTTTGTGGATTAAGGAGATATGCGAAGGTTGACCACTCAAATGGGATTTGGATGTGTATTATGCAAAAAAAGAAAAATCAAACAACAATTTAGTTGATTAATTAAGTGTTATTCAACTCTAAAAGTATACTTTGTTAAAACGGCTCATATGATGTTAAGATGCTTCAGTCACGTCTATAATTATGTTCAATTACATTGATATAATTGTGTGTATGTGTGTTAAGTTTTTATTTGAATCAAATTTTAAAATCCTTGTTATTTGTCCAAGTGTCCTAGGAAGCCATGTCAACCTTGTTGATTTGAATGTTGAGATTTTGTACAAGTGGCAGGAGTAGACAGTTTTTAATCAAGCTTATTAATGCACATTAATGCAATTAATTATGATAAAGGCACAAATATTTGAAATTTAAAAATCAAAGATTAAGAGGGAGATTGCAATTTTGTTATCATAATCTTGTTAGGGATTTTGGTTGAAAACCTTTCATATTTCCTATTTCATTATTATTACTAACAATTAGTGCAAAGTCAATATTCAAAAACTCTACTAGGGTTTGTTATATCGAAGATTTCAGCTTTCAATAATAGCTCACAAGCTCAGATCACAGTCAAGACAAATTCAACAACCTGAGGACGAGACATCATCACAAGAGACTCTCACAAGAGACAGCATTAGAGGAGTCTCTTGCGTATGCAACTCAAGAAGACAATCCAGAAGACAATACTTCTCAAGATTCTCACGATGAATCCAGTTCATAATCTATTGAAGACAATGACCTAGCTAAGAGTAGTGATGTTGATGTACTAGTAAACTAGTTGCTTGATTTCCATCCACTTTATGAGAATTTTGGCTCTTGATGAGAGAAGTTTGGTTCTGCTGAAGCCAAACAACCCTTTGATGATCACATCTCTTTTCGTGAGATTCTCAAGGAACGATTTGTCAAGATTGAATGCTTTGCTTAATACAACCTTGAAGAAATCTAGAGGATCTCGATAAAATTGGTAACTAATTTCCAACTCCTTGTTTTTGCTTAAATTTAGGAATTTTATGCCAATATTAAGGATAATATCAATGATTCTAATCACATTAGGTATCAAACTATGTATTACAGAGGAAAGAACATACACTTCTTGCTGAATGTTATTAATGATTATTTGGAAATTCTTAGAAGCAAGAAACATGCAACCGATAGTGTCACAGTGGCCATGAATGTGATTGTAAAGGAGTTAACTAGCAGAAAAAGGAGGGTGAAAATCAGATTCCTCAACTTTATTAACACTTAACTATAGAGTGTTTAACAAGATAGCTAGCTACAATTGGACACCTTTAACTCATCAGTCAACTATTAGTGTTGATAAGGCTGAATTTTTGTTTTGTTTTGGTTTAGAGAAAGAGATTAACTTAGGTAAATGGATGTATGATTACATCATTACTATTGCAATGAACCATTCTCTTAGGTTGCCTTATCCTTGTTTGATCATGGGAATATTAATAAGGAATGGTGTTCAACTTGTTTGAATTTGTTCAATATTTAGAGGTGCCTCTTACTACTGGTTTTATGAAAAGAATAAAGAGTAAGTCATAACCAGTTGTTGATGATGGAGATATTGAGGATGATGAGGATAATGAAGAAGAAGAAGGGGAAGAAGAAGAAGAGGAAATTCAAATTCCTGCAAAGAAGACAAGAGTGACCAACAAGGCTTCAATGAAAAAAATGTGGAAGTCTTTACTTACTGTTGCTACTAATATTTTTTATATTTTGTAGCAATAACAGCTAATTCTTGCTAATCAAAAAAGTTTGATCACTAAGCAAGAAGCACAAGACGCAAAAATTTATACCTTGTTTGACTTGTTGTACAAACAAGATCCTACATTTGTGCCTTCGTTTTTAGCTATACAAGAACCAAAACCTTAAAATAATCAAGCTAATCTTATACAGATTCTACAGTCAAGTCTGTTAATCCTCCACCTACAGCATATCAATCTCTTCAGAATCAAATTGAAGAAGCTACCTCTATTGAAGCTATTGATATCAACCCTAATGCCGATATAAATCAAGCTAAAGTTGCTGAATCCTTACTGGTTATGTTTGATAAACATGAGACTAGTGCTGCAAAAAAAACAAGGTAGATTCAAGAAACAGTTGATGTTGTTACATATTCTTCTTCTGAGAATTCCAAGCAACAAATGCCTTCCAAAACTTCACGGTATAAGACTACTTCTAGTAGATGAGGAAAACCTTGGCTCTAAAAAAGATTTTTAAGAAGGTCCAACAGGATTCAAAAGTAACCAGCTTTGACACTTTGTGAAGAAAAAAGGGAGAGTCAGAGTTTAATAAATTGGGAGTTTGATAAAGTGAGAGTAGAGAATTTTTTTTTGTTGTTGTTGATATCTTTCCTGCTTGCTTTAAGGGGAAGAAGATACTTGAAGACGTTTCTTCATATTGCTTACTTTTGCTATTTGCTGACCTTTGTTTAAATTTCTGTTATTTGTTTTCTGCGTGTTTTAAAACTTCGATGAACTTATAGTAACTACAAATGATATTTGTAGCCTTCTAATGTTTTCAGTTTGCAAGTTATGTGTTACTGCACTTTATGTAGTTATTTCTATTATAACTTGTTTTATGCAAGTGTATACTTTATTTTAGTTTTTGTGTTTTTCTCACAAAATGCCAAAGGGGGAAATTGTTAGGACCATGCCATGTCATTGACGTGTACTGGCCTATGTGGCATGCTGAGTTGGTAATTTTTGAGAAATACAAGAAAAAATAATCAGTTTACTATTTTGCATATTTATTGCTTTAAATATTTCCTATTTTGGTCATTTTCTATTTAACTATCTTTAGTTAGGAAAATCCTTATTGACCTTTGTTTCCAGAACTTGTTTTCAAATTTGGAAAGTCTTTGATTTAACTCAACTTTAGGAAAGATTAATTATCCTATTTTCATATTGATTGTTCTAAAGTAAGAATGCTTTCCTAGAATTCATTCTATGCAGGTTTAGGAAGCAAATCAAGGAATCTTTATACATTAAGGAGCAGTTGGACGTGCGATATAAAGAAGAGATTTATTGTATCCAATTAGATGATTTTTGGCAAGCTGTTTTAAGAGTTATTTGAGAGAGCTTTATTGTTTTATTAAACTTGAGTTTAGGTCTTATCTTCAAGAATGTTTGCAAAATACTCAAGTGGGCTTGAGTTATTCACCAAGGGAAGTTGTAATTTGTTAAGAAGCGTCTTAACAGAGGATAGTGAAGTGCAATAAGGTTTAGGAAGTTAGTTCACTAGAGTCAGAGTTCTTGGAGGGAGCGCAGGTTACAAAGAAAGATGAATGAGTGAAAGCGGGGTTCTCTACTATTGTAAATCCAAGTAGTTTGTGAGCTTGAATAACTTAGTGAATTGCAGCTTGGCTGCTCGTGGATGTAGGCGGGTTTATATCCGAACCATGTAAAAGTTGTTGTGCACTTTTACTGACACGACTGGCCCCTAGCTAACACGAGCGAATCGTGCCTAAAACTGTGTTAAGAAAATTTCATTTCTTTTAAAATATGCTACTTTAAAAAAATTTGGCAGAGTCTCCCCTGTATTTTAGACTAATCCCCTTGCCAAGTACACAACTCAACACTTCCAAAATATTTGCATAACTACTAACTTCCTTTTTAGGACCTTGAGTCCTCTATTAAAACAAGGTTATCTTCAAAACAGTCCTTAAGATAAAATATGGCCTCCGGCCTTAAATATAATTAATTTACAATTCAAAAAGCCTACAAGTAGGATTTTGGTATAAGTTTCCTCAAAAACTCATGCATGATAAGTAAGCAAAAGTCTTAAAAACTAAAACAAAATCCTTGATGTATATACAGTATCAAAAAATACACATATGCAAAAAAAAAAAATCATCTATAATAATGAAACAAGATATCAAAAAGAAGGCTCTCAGAGCATTATCAAGTAGCCAACCTCAAACAGCTATTGGCATTCCAACTGAACATTACAATCTCCTGGGAAAAAAGGGTTTTTTTTTTAAAAAAAAAAGAAATAAGGTGAGTATAACCTCAGTGAGTGGGATATAGTCATTAAAAGATAAAAATTTGCATAAGATAAAATAATATATCATAACAATTAAATAATTAAAATTATGCTTTACTAACATTGATTAGAAAACTACTTAGAAAAGATATAAAAACGAGGAAGCAAATCTTTGAATAATTTATATGCCTTTCACATAATCTAAATTTTAATACAAAAATCTTCCAAGGCATTTCTACTTGCATTCAACATTCAATCCGATAAATGTATTAACTACAAGAAAAAACAAATATTTGACTGTTTTTAGCCGTCAAATATGATCATATTTGGCGGTTATTGCATGTCATATATGTCACCGTCAAATATGATAATAGTCGACAGTTGGTCAAACAGTCAAATATTCACTGCAACAAATAGTCAAGTTTATATACCATTGGAATTCAATTTTTAGCATTATTTGACGGTTTTTGGAAGAAATATTTGACAGAAACCGTCAAATATGACAAAATTAACGGTCAAAATTTTTAAATTATTGTTAATAATATTTGACAGTAACAGTCAAATATGATGAACCTAACGGTCGAATTTTTTTCATATTTGATTGCTTTTAACCGTCAAGTATATGAGCATAGAATAATAGTTGACTCTTCTTTGACAGACAAATATTATTATAAAATGGTATTTTTAATACTTATCCGTTTTGATACTATCAAATATGACAAAATTTTGGCTCATATTTGACTGTTTATTAATACTAGTCCGTTTCGATACTGTCAAATATGACAAAATTTTTTACTCATATTTGACTGTTTATTAATACTTGTCCGTTTGGATACTGTCAAATATAGCAGAATTTTTTGCTCATATTTGACTGTTTATTGTCAAGTTTTTGAGAATAGTATTTTTCCTAATTATCATATTTGAATGTTTTAGACCGTCAAGTATGAATATATATATATATATATATTTATAAATATTTTTTTAAAAAATTATTTATATTATATAGTCTTTCTTGAAAACATAATAATTTTATTAAACTTTAAAATAAATAAAAATTTATCTTTAAGATCATGTATACATAAAAGAAAAGCTTAAACACAATACAAATAAAATTTTAAGAATATATGGGACTTTATATGAAATGTAGCACTTGAAAACAGCCTATTATCAAACTTTAATTGCTTCTTACAATTGAGAAAAGATATTGACATGCAAGGCCTTCTTAGCCCTTGGATTTTTTCTAATTTCATTGTCATAGTAGCCCCTGAAAAATGGTTGAATGCATGCCTATCAGTTCTATTAAAAGTATGTGTAATCGTTCCAATGCATGCCTACCAGTTCTGTTACCTATTATATTAGCAAGAATACAACATATCAAGATTATTTTGTTGATATTCTGCATATATTAGAACAATAACTAGCTCAAACATTGCAACAGCAATAGCATAAACTCTAGGGCTCAAACATAATTTAGCAGTCAATATGTCATTCTAACTTGTAATCAAACAGAGCATATCAGTACACATGAGATGCCAACTGATCATGATTCACATACTTATTACAAACAATACCGGTCATGATTGATCCTTACCATATAAATGTCAAAGCAAAATGTGAACTTCACATGGCAAGAGTGCAAGAAGGCCAGAAAGAATGTGCCACTATGCAGAACAACACCTCTTAACCTTGACAATTTTGATGCCAAGTGCAGTGTTAGCCCACTGCCAACTGACTATCCTTATAGAATTAAGTCTGAAGACACTGATAAACTGCCTCTATATCAGCAAATGTATTGGATTCACTTGGCTATACATTACAAATACACAAAGTGAATTAACTACTTATATAGCAACCAACACGATAAAACTGTGAGAAGATGATCTAACATATAAACGAAGTTATCAATAAAAAATAGCATGAATCTGACTAGAGAATTTAGTAATGTATCTGCCAAATTTAAGATAAATTCCTTTTAGAATCTAGATAATTCATGTGTGTGCTTCATAAACATGAAAAGCCAATACATAGCAGAATCATCAAAATGCTTGGCACAAATTTAAAAATCATGCATGAATCTCAAATTCAAACTGCCATTTCAGAAGGCAAAAATAGGTCTAATTTTGGTTTCTATTCTGAAGATCAATCCCAAAATAATGACCCATTTCTCAAACAAGCAGCCAGAATTTTAAAAGATTTTAGATACTGTCCTACAAAATGCCAAAATCTGAAATTGCTACTATGATATCAAACATCATACAATAATTCAGTTAAGCAAGGGTAACACATTCGTTTCTTGATATTACTATATGATAATTACAAATAAATAAGTAAATTTATTGAAAGAGTGAGTTTCATAGTAAGGCAACAGCAGGAAGAAAACAATAAGGATCAAGATAAATGATGACAAATTAAATGGATTTTGATTCCCAAATAGTTTTGTTCACTTTCATTAAAAATAAGTGTGATTAGACTTCTTAACATATGGCACCTTTATACTTATATTTCTTTTCTAATTAACTAAACAAGCATCAGAAAAAAGGCATACCCATTTTCCCTGACAGAACGCCTTAAAGCAGCTCTTGCTTCTCTTGGCTTTCCCTCCTTTTTCTTCTCCATCTCTCGGACCTAATTTAGAAAATGAGGAAGAAGGACAATCAGAAACACAACACAACACACAAGGAACACAACATGAAGGTTTATACTAACCTTCCATTTAAACCTATCATCCAACATACTTTTCTAAGCATCTGTTAGCTTGCCAACATATCTCCATATGTCCTCACCTAGAAAGGAAATAAACAACAGTGATAAACAATAGCCAAGTACAAAGATAAGTTAAAAAGGAATATACTTATAAGCATAGAAGAGAACACTCGCAATTCAAAGGTAAACTCCAAACAAAGACAAATGCAGACCATCTATTAGAAGAATAAAAGCCAACAAACTGAAGAATAGAAAAAAGGCCCTTTTTTTTACTACTTTTATAGGAAACAAAAGATGTGTATTATTCTAGAAGAAAAGAGACAAAAGTGGACCAGATGTCAAATATATATGTTTAAAAAATCAAAATAAAATGAATTCGGGGTATAAAAAGCTGCATAAAAATGAATGCATGTACTCTTGGCGTCTTTGAAAAACTAAACTATATAACACAGGCCTATAACCTAGATTATGGCAGCTATGTAACTTCATGATATGACACACCTAAAATCTTGTAACCAGTTGCCAGTGTATTGAGGGCAGCTTTTCTTATTTCACCATCACATTCTGCTGTCAAGCTAGCAACAACTTGCAAAGATTTTAATTGTCCACTAATCTGCAAAAAGAGAATAGATGTAAGCTTCCAGAAGACATTCAAATGTGTAAAACAAAATAAATAGCTCTTTAAACACCTCAGCCCCATGATGGTCAATTAGGAATCCAACAAGGTCAACACATTCTATCCGAGTACGGTTGTTTTTAGAATGCAAGCCCTCCAAAATAAAGGGGAGTGTTTTCGACACAGAATAATATTGGACAATTTGTTTTGTCAGTTCCCGTAATTTTTCTCGCACTTTCTTAATGTTGTGCCCAAACTGAAACAAAAGACTACAGAAATCAGCATATGAGATCAAATGAGAAATATTGAAATCCATTCAAGCACCTTTTCTATCAAACACGGGAGAAAAATGGCTGCTTCTAATTCAGTCAAAGCGTAGGCTTCATCTCTTAATGCATCAAAAAGTTCAGGAAGAAATTCCAACACCTATTTATTCCAACAGAAGATTAAAGTCACCATATCTTGTAAAGCACTTATTTTTTAGAATCCAAAAAGCCCAAAAACATTAACAAATAAAACTGATGATTGAAGATAGAAACCAAGTGAACCTTCAACAAACATGTTGTGTTAGATTTACAGAACTGCAAAACAAACCACCTCAAAGTATATCCAAAACTTGAATAAGTTCCTTCCGTATAGATGGAAGAGCCTGCAATTAAAAATTATCATCCCAAGTAAGATGGCATATTGACAAATTTGAGATAACTCAAGAATAGATTCTGACAACATCACCTTCTGTAGCATCTCAAGCCCATCAACCTGCTTCTTGAAATCTATAAGCAAATTTTTTGCTTTGGATAGCAAAAAATGTCCCTGTTGACTGCATTGAATATATAAGAAAGCAATTGTTCAAAAAGCAGATTTCTCCACAACTCTGATAAACTATCAAGGAAACAATCAGATTATATTTTAGACTGTAGCATTGAAGATATATAATTTATTTGAATTCTATCCATGGCTTAAAATGGGTCAAAATTTTAAAACAGATAAAAATATAAATTTAATGTCAAATTTCAAAATCCTTTAAAATAGGAATTGCACCTCCGTAGATGTAACAAGTGCTGCTCCTATCATCCACCAGCCAAACCGCTCCTTGTTATCTATGAGTAACTAAAAAATACATAGTTCTGCCGAACACATAGAAACTAATTTCGGGCATTATAATGCGGGAGAACACTTTAACCAGTGCACATTCAAGCCACTCAATCTCCTTAGTTCGATTTCACAGGATGACTTATCCTATAACCAAAAAATTAAGTGATCACAACACAACCACAGATAATGTGATTTTTATTTCAACTTAGAACGTCTATTGAAGATTCATACTAATCAAATCAGGCTCCAAAAACACAATAACACAGCTACTACCAGTCCAGTGAAAGAAACATGGCAAAAATCATATGCAACTTCAGCAGGAAAAAAACCAAAAAAGGGTAAAGCTAATAGATAAATTCTCTAAAAGAATTGGTGGAATAAGAAACCAAGCCTAAAATTGAAAATTTTAGAAGATAATATGCCAACTGACATTCTGGGGTCTCCTAAGCAGTTCCAAAATATTAAACATTGTATTGATTTTATGAACAATGATTTACCTCAATCTTTAGAACTTCCTTTTCCAATGCGATTTTAAGCCGCTCTATCTCTTGCCAATTTCCAACACCAAGTCTGCAAGCAGGTACTAGTGAACAAGCTTATTTATTGGATCAAAATGCTTTGAGGTCAGGCTGTTATGTATTAAGGACTAAGCACAACTAAGAGAAGTCCTACACTACACTAAATAGGAACTTTTGGTATGACTCCCTAGTTCATAAACCAAATTTCAAATTCCTGAAAAAGGTCAAAACATGTGCCATGATTTGCGACCCGTAAAAAAAGAATTTCCTGGAGTGTTGAGGACTATGGCGTAGTTGTGTCTAGTTGAAATAAGATTCTTCCCTTTGATACAGTTAACTAGATCATTTCCTTTAAAAAAAAAACCATCAATTATTGAACACAATATAATGCAAAAGTAAAGTACCTCATATGGCCAACCATCAACTGTAGAAAAGGCATGTGCTTCTTGGATGTTTAGCCCAATATCAGCTAGTAAGGATGCCAACTGAAAATTTTGCACAAAGCATGACAATGGGGACTGAGAACCATTATCACATAATCAATTCTCTCATCTTTAATGGATAATATTTTTAACACCATTCATGCATAAGATGGAAAGTTCAATGTTGAGCAATCTAGTTTTAAGTTTGGAATCAAAACTAATTTGTTACCAAACTTAATAACTTGGAAGATGTTCACTTCCCATCAATCTCACAAATAAGCACACCTGTAGGTATGCATACATGTGCATGCACACACAAAAAGAATAAAAATATTTAGCACGTTTGCTCATTCTGAACACTAACCTCAGCGATACAAGCAGCAATTCTACGTGCAGTAAAGTTCATAGGGACATAGGCATGAAAGCATAATTTTATGTACAAAAAACAACACTCCAACTATCAATTAAAGCGAACATATATATTTCCCAAGTAAGAATAATAGGACAATAGCTTGCTTACTTTCACAAGAAAACCTATCACATACCTGACCGAGAAGTTTTGGCTTGTCGTCTGCTGAAAAAGTAATTTCATTCATGGGCCTGCATCAATGCCATTTAAACACAATAAGAATCTCAGTAACCAAATCCATTCCATATGGGAAAATTCATTTGAATAAACTATATTGGAAATATTTGCATTCAATGGTTAATGAATAATAAGCATGTATATATATATATATATATATATATATATATGCATGATAATATATTCCCAACCAAAACTGAATATTGATATCAACAACAATAAGATAGTTGTAATTTTCCAGATGAGCTATATCATTACAAAGAAATAAGAAGTAAAAGGACTAATTTTTACTGTCTTCAAGCATGTTATAGTTTAAATAACCTAATCAAGATTCTGATCTGTCAACTATTCACTATGATAATTTTGCAACTATTAGCAAGATTACATTTTAAATTAAAAGGTGAGTGGACTAATTGGTAACCGTGAACATGAGCTAATGTATGACAATAAGCAATTTATGAAGATTCAAGCATGGCTTAGAAGCTTGGGGCTTGATGAAGCTTTGAAAGATAGAGGAAAAGTTCCTAAAGATTCAACATCAAAGAAACAAAGCAGCAGAAAATGAAGAGAGTTGTGTTAGCTCTGTAGTGATGCGCAGAAAACTTGTAAATGCAAAAAGTTTGCAAGTGCTGAAAGCTTGTGGTGCAGAAAACTTATGTGCAGAAAACTTGTGAATGCAGAAATCTTATAAATGTAGAAAGTTTGTAAATGCAGAAAACTTGAAAATGTAGAAGCTGTATGCTGTTAATGCAAAAATTGATTACAGTAAGTGTAGAGAATTACAAAAACAAATCTGATTGCGTGGAGATAGGTTGTGATATCAAGAGGTCAATGTGTCAAGGTGTCTACTAGTAGAGATGTCACCTGTAGAGAAGTAGAATTTTGTTTTGAAAGCTGTAACACAAAAAATTTAGCCTAAAATTAGTGGAAATGCTGATAGAGTTGAGGCTGAGGTAGAGCTACAAAATTCTGAGAATTCCCTAAGAGAAGAGGCAGAGGTATGACATAGAATAGACACTTGATGAACCTTAAGTCTAAACAACTTCCTACTAGCAAGAGAGCTTGGTAGGAGAAAGAGGGAGAATGCATTAAGCTTGAGTCAAGATGGAGAATCGATGAAATTATGACTCAAGCTAATGTATGACAATAAGCAATTTGCTGCTCTGTTGCTCTCAAACTACTGCTGAAATTATTTTGCTCTTTGTTCGTAGCCATCTTACCGTGTATTTGTTTACTATTTGTTGACTATTGCTATCTTCTCTGTTTTGCCCCTGCGGTCAACTACTTGTAATGCTATTTATATTGATGTGGAGTGAGTGTAGCTAACAAAATCTTAGCTGAAAAACTTGCCATAATAATGGAAAATTTTAACTGTTATTGTTCAACTTTTCTTAACATTTTTCATATTTTCAATAGTAATATAGCAAAAACCATTTTATAACACTTCAAAAGTAGAAAGATATACTACAAGAAAAATGATCATATTTGACGGTCTTTGACCGTCAAATATGTATATATTTGGCGGTCTTAAAAGCGCCACCAATGGCACCGCCAAATATAGTCAAATTGATTATATTTGACGGTCGGTCAAAGTGCCAAATTTGTATTTGACTATACTTGACGGTTTTTGACCGCCAAGTGTAATAGGCTTAAAAATAAAAAAAAATACTTGGCGGTTTTTGACCGTCAAGTATAGTGGTTTTTGACCGTCAAGTATAATAGTTTCAAAAATTAAAAAATGTACTTGGCAGTTTTTAACCGCCAAGTATTTAAAAAAATTAATATATATATATATATATATATATATATATATAATCCAAAGCTAGTGATGCAATAAACTATTATACACCGAAATATTATATAGAAGAATGATATAAAAGCATCAACTATGCTGAGTAATTTGAAAACTTGAGCATTTACAGCTGATTACTTGCAACAACACTCAGCACAAGTACAACAGGGCTTCTGTTAATATTTCAAGATATCTTAATCGATATCAAAAACTTCAAATAGAGCCTCAATTGCATTTATCCTCTTTTGGACCACATAAACAAATTGCCCAACAGTTAGATCAGCTGGAACCAGATATCTGCATCCATCATTGCATGAGAACACCGAATAATATTATCATAGTTAATATGTAGAAAACCAACATTCATCTAATAGTCGCTAGAATCTAAACTATAAAAACTATCATTTCAAATAGAATCTAAACTGCAGAAACTATCATTTCAAATCTAACTTTTGAGCTTTTTTTTTTTTGCAGTGAAATGGTGACATTGGATCAGATAGCCCATCAACATTATGTCTATTGAACACTGGGTCAATGCCTATAAGCAGAAACACTACCTTTCAAAATGTCATCCACTTGAACAACTTTTCATTATCGTGAGAAATTTTTCAAAATATCAAAATTTGGCTGGTGTTGTAGATGTGTAGTAGTTTAACCACTCCCACAAAGATTTAATTGCGACTGACAGAAACATCCCCCAACTCTTGAGAACAAATGCATAACGGCCACACACAAAAGTACACTTGGCTTGAAATGTTTAACACTGGATATCTAAACTAGTAATGTTTCTAATTTTAACACACATTCTACCAGAAATTTATTGTTATCTTCAAAAGCAAAAAAAAAAAAAAGATATGTGACTAACTTTTTCTTGTCAATATCAGGAATGTCACTTCTTTCAACCTTCTCCACAATTACCTATGTGGCCAAAAAAAAAAATAATCACAAAAGATGATACTGAACACAAGCATTACAAGTACAAGAAAAACAGAGTTCAATATTCACAAGAATGAGTTGCAATTCATACTGGTATTCTATCAGGATACTTCTCCCTGATCAGGGCAGCCTCTGCCTACCTCCTCTCTAGCATTTAGAAGAATCAACATATTTAGAACAATTACAAACAAACTAAGCACTCAGTTGAAACTTAGGATATCTCATCTATAAATACCAGCAAACTGGTAAGCATAAGCAAAATGTAGAGTCACAAGGGTACATAGAATCAGGAAGACCTACACATGTGAAAAACAAATACCAGCAAACTGGTAAGCATAAGCATCAGTCTTACAGTGTAGTATAAACATATACTAATACAAAATTAAACATTTCCATACATAAGCCTTATGATTGCTGCAACTTTAATATAGAAATCAAAAAACAATGTGTAGGAAAGCGCAAAATATAATCGCAAGCAAATGAGGTTTCACAATGCCTGGCATCCCTACCCAAGTAAAAATACTAAGTAGAATATTTACCTGCAATCTAATTGGTTTCAAACCAAGTAAAACAAGGCGTTCAAAGAGAGATTGGGCAAGCCAGCACGTGCTGCTTTCTTACACATAATGACTGGACCAAGCTGGCAATGATCACGGACAAGAACAACCTGGTATAAAAAGTTCTAGTCAGACGCTAAGCACAAAATAATGCCATGAATAGAATCTTAAATTTAATGCTAAGTACCTGTTTTGCCCCAAGAACCAAAGGGATAAGACACTCAGGTTCTGTTGCCTGTGTAGATTCGTCAATAAGTACCTAGAAGACAGGAAAGCAAGTAAGTCTACAAGAATTTAATAATGATCAGATGCTAACAAAAGATATTCCTCAACCTGGCGGAACCTAAAATTTGCCAATCGAGGATCTCCAGCACCAACACATGTGCAACAGATGACATTAGCACTCTGTGAAATCTCCCTTTCTGTTGCCCGCTTAAGTGCTTTGTATTTTTTTCTCATCACTGCTAGACAACTCTCCTGTAATTTGTTTGAATAAAAAAATATAAAGAGGGAAAAAAATAAAAAAATAAGTAAAGAAGAAGAAGTAATATCATTAAAATAAAACCAAACTATGAAAGTGTGTCACCAAAATATCAAAGTCCCAACAACACAACTCACATTACAGAAGAGATACAATCACATTGCAGAAGAGATACTACAATGAATTGTGAGCCAAAAGACTTTTTATACAGAGATAAACCAATTAATATAAATTAATACAAACCCAAATAACTATAACCTTGAATCAGCTACTTTAAGTGGTTATTAAGGGCCAAGAAGTACTTTTAAACTCCAGACAAATGCCCCAACAAGTATTCATCGCTAAATCTTTGGAAGAAAAGCACATAAAGTAACAAAGCTGACCTTGTTCATCTTTCAACTGCTATAACTTGTGAAGTTCACTCTTCTCAGATGTGTCAAGATGTCAAACCTAGAATAAGAAGCCATCAGTATGACTCATGCTAGGAAGGCTAACATAAATAATCACCAGAAGACATTAATTTATAACGAGACCAATAAGTTAACAAACCTGATAGTGAAGGGTTAAATGCTCAACTGGAGAGCTTACAGCCTCCCTTGATTTTGCACATAGTCTAACAACCTTA
Source organism: Boswellia sacra (assembly GCA_013180625.2). NCBI lineage: Eukaryota > Viridiplantae > Streptophyta > Magnoliopsida > Sapindales > Burseraceae > Boswellia > Boswellia sacra. The sequence goes on from SNVD02007728.1 coordinate 180,327, forward strand.
AAATTTCGCAAAACAAAAATATATACACATATATACATTAAATATGGGACTGATTTTGCACATAGTCTAACAACCTTAAAATTTCGCAAAACATAAATATATACACGTATATACATTAAATTTATACACATATATACATTAAATGCTCAACTGGAGAGCTTACAGCCTCCCTTGATTTTATTCTTTAAATCCAGCTCAAATATAGGACTGATTTTCACAAAATGATAAAACACACTTAGATTCACAAAACTTGAATGTATCCTGATAATTTTTTCCACGTTTTTGTTCTGAAATTCACATGTTCATTACCAGTAATTATTTCCAACACCAGACAGCTTCAGATGAAGTGAAACATACATGCATTCATAATTTAAATAATTTACAAATAATAACTTCAGGTATAGATATAACAAGACAGCCGAGACGAATTCTGGTTTTTGCAGGAGACAGAGCCGAGTCGCCTGGAATCGGGTCATGATGGAGCCCATTTCTCAGAACCTGCTTGTCTATAACTCCCGATTCACCATATATCCACACAATTCAGTAAACCCCAAATCAAAGCAACCCAAAAATAAAATAAAAGACAAAAATTCTGCATTAATCTAAATGAAAAACGTTACATTTTTCTACTGAACAGCTTCTGTGCCAATCTGCTCGAGAGAAGGAGAACTGGGTATTGACTCATTCGGTGCGTCATCTCCAGAGGAAGAGGAGAAATGGGAATTGTTCAATTTCGATGAGGAATAACAAGACAGTCGAGACGAGTTCTGGTTTTTGCAGGAGATGGAGCCGAGTCGCCTGGAATCGGGTCGTGATGGAGCGAAAAAATCGACTTTTGGTGAGTCAAAACGGGGGAGGCGAGAGAGGAGAGGAGAAAACCTGAAATGGGTATTGTTGAGATGGGTTGGAGAGGATGAGTAGAGAAGCCTTTCCATGGCTTCTTCGAAGATTTTGGAGTGGAGAAGGAAATGTAAAGTTGTTGAGAGGATAAAGTTGTTTGGCGGAGAGAAAAATGAGAAGTTGTTAGGACGGCTAGGGTTTTCATTTTCTTTATATAGGATTGTGAATTTCACGGAAATCCATCTCTATTAAAATTTATCAAATTAGTACTCATATTCAGTCCCTATATTTCAAAATTTTTCATTTACACCATTAGACTAATTTTTATAACTTTTAGAGCACTAAATGTTTTAATTTAATTTTTAAAATAAATTATAATAATTTTTTGCATATTTAAAATGTTATATTATTACAAAACAATTTTTTTTGATATTTTTAATTGCTTAATTTTCATCAAAGCAATTAAATAATGTGATTTTCATCACTTTGAAATTAAAAAATAATTTTATTTATTTCATAAAATTTCTACATTTATAAATTCATTTTTATAAAATTTAATATTTAAAAATTTATTCTTTTCATACATATAATAATGTTATCTTTAATTTAAAGATTTTTAAAAATTATTTTTAATTTTAGATTAAAAATAAAATTATATTGTTTAATTATATTTAAATAAATTTATTGAAATTTAAAATATTATATTCATATATTTGAAAGAAAAAATGAAAAGAAAGAGGAAAATTTGAGAAGGAAAAGAAAAAAATTATATTTTCACATACTTGTCAAACTTTTATACAAATGTGATATATATGTGATTGAATAAAGACAAAAAGTGACAAATAAGATGAATTAATAGGTTTGACTTTTAAGACATGGTTAAATTTCTCACTTTTTTAAAAAACTATCAAATAAGAAAATTGTGAAGTGACAAATATGCAAAAAATTCTTATAGTGATGATACATTATCTAATCCCAGATCAGAGACCAATTAGGGAAGCATACAAGGCATGCACACAAACTCCTAAAAGTTACTGCCTCACGGATGGACAATGATTCCAAAATCAAAGTAATGAAGGTTTAAAAATTGAAAGAGCTTATAGGTTTAGAGGAAAAACATCAGTGAGAAACGTTGTGTATCATGAAAAGAGAATTTAAGTTTGTGATTTCTCTGAAATTCTATAAAAGTGCTTTTATAAAGAGAAAAACTGGGCAATGGATGCTTGCTTTCACAATACTATCTATATTTGCGTCAGAAGAATGGCAAGCTGCTCTGAGCTGTCTCTCCATGCTCTGAATAGCGTTTGAACACCGAATATCTGCCTTTATTAATACATTCCTTTTATAATCCTGCATCAGTGGCCAATGCAACTCAATATCGGTAAGTAAACAAGAAATAAAACATGCACATGCATATTACAATAATGAATACCAGCCTCTTAACATCGACAATAATAAATATGTACTCAACATTCTGATAATCTCTTCCTCATCCAGGCAAAATTCTTTGCACGTTATTAAAAGAGATAAAAGTAAAGGACCGCATTAACTTATCTAAAAGTTATGTATATTTCAGAATGGCAACCCGAATCTTTTTAACTAAAAATGGTTAAGTCATGATTCATAAAGGACTTTGTTTCGTTTAGTGTTGCAAATAAAAGTTACCGCAAAAGCTTTTCTGAAGAATTTTTGGAGAAGCCCCTCATATTTCTTCTTCGCTGCACCAACTCCTACAGCACCAACATTATATGCAGCCAGTGATTTTTGAACAGCTTCTTCATAAGCTTCCCTTAATGCCTGAGAGCATTAAAATTAGAAAATGATAAAGACCATCGAATACTAGAATGCACCTTCACTTACTTCTTCAGGTGACTTTGACCGATCAAAAGTGGACATATAAGTCTCAGTGGCAGAATCATATGCTTTTCGGCACTCGGCTTCCTCAACACTTTGCAAGATTTATCGGGGAATAAGAACAAAAGAAAAGAATATTTGTATAAATTTCATTCAAGCTCTATGTTTGTATTTCCTTTCCTCTATACTTGTAACTGTATACTAGAAATTTAAGAACAGGGTGATAAAATCATCCATCATTTATTTATTTACAAGAGCTGAAAGGATTATATTAGAGAGGAAAAAGAGAATTACACAAGCGAATTAGCTTTCCACTTAAGTGTCAGATCGCCTCTTGAAGAGGTGGGACAAAATCTACACAATAAGTTCTCTAAACTTTTGCAGAAGTAGAATTTGAGCACTCCCTAAAGACAATCATTCTCAACAACAGCCCTATATATGTCTGCTGAAGGTGCCTAGATACACTTAAATGCAAGTGCATTTCATAAGCAAAAAAGAGGCCTCCAACTTTTTACTTTTTTAATTTTTGGCTTGGAGTAGACACATTGAATTTGACATAAAACAGTGATATGCAGTAAAGGATGCTCTTAATGGCAGAATTACATGCTTCTCCTCAAATTTTGGGAACGACTAACTCAAACAACCTTTTCCTATGAAATTTATTTAACTTAAGAATTTTCAACTTATCGGCAAGAAATGAAGATATTGTACAACCCATGCAAGGAAAGTAAATTTTGGGTTTTGTAATACCAAAAAAAAATCTAGGCAACTCGATAGGCTTGACATCTGTCACCATCCATATCCACCATCACATTTGAAAGTGCATATACGGAAGCAATACAATAAAGTTTAAGAAACCCTAACCTGCCATGAGGAGGATATTATAGGCACTGCACCGTTATTCAGAGCATCTAGGTAAGATTGAGTAATACCAACAAGAACTGGACCTGTCATTATGGTAGCCCCAACTTGCTTAGGTCTTGTTCTCTCAAAAACAAATCTTGTCAAGGCATCTAGCCTAGCTCTAAATTCAGGTCTCAATCTATCCAACTACATACAAAACTAAGGCTTTCAGTTCACCATTAACGTAATAGAAAGAGAAAAATAAAACTCATTAGAAAACAGCCACAAGAGAGAGTAAGACAGCATTAAGGTACTAACCAATATTTGATCTAGTCTTTGGAGATCATTTTCATTTATTTAAAGGCCTCACAAGGGTGAAGCATTCTCTTAGAGCTTGAATAGAATCACAGATCTATCAGTCATCATTGATATACGATTAGCATCTCCAACAGACATGGAAAACATGAAAACTCCAATGCTCAACATGAGCCAAAACATTCATGCAAGAAGCCAAGAAATGCAAGTCCTTCAGACTAAAACAAAATGGGAGTCTATTAAGCAGAATACTTGAAAGAAAGTTCCATAGGACTTGGAGATAGTAGTGAAGGCGACTCTTAAAATATAGCACAGCATGGATTATCAATCTTATCCAACATCTACAGTCTCTAGCAACTTTTTTCCTAGCATTTGATTTAATAGTACTATGAAAAGAAAACCTAGAGAAACATAGCATAACATAAAATTACTCTGTGAAATGCATGATGTAGAATGAGTTCATCTGGAAAATTATCCAGACCACTTAGATGACCAAAGTGCACAAGAAATACAAAGCCTCAAACCACCCCACAACCCCACAACAACAAAAAATAAATAAATAAAACACACACACACACACACACACACAGAGACACAGAGGGAAAAAAAAAAGATAAATGTCAATTTTTGCAAGATGATACAAAATATAGCATTACTAATCAGCCCTCCTAGACTTGGAGACAGAAAATGCACAGTCAATTTAGCAATAAAGAAACTCGAATCTCTTGAGGCTACTCAAACCAGAGACAAAACAAAACTGCCAAAGTGCAATACATCTTTATTACTATGATATGTAAACGCTGAGATGGTCAAAAATGGTTGGTTTGATTAAGTAACCTATAGCCATTTCTCAGCAGTTCATGGCTAAACAAAAATGGATGGGGCAAGAATTTTATCTCATAGACGGTCAATAATAACTTCGTATTATGGGCAATACATTCTTAATGTTTAGACTTAATTAGTTCTAATTTTCAAGCCAAAAATTTTTATTAACTCATTCATTTTGAGAAAAGATACCTGAGAATTCACGTCTCAATCAAGAATTTTATCTGTTAGATTCAAGAAGCAACTTAACACCAGGAAGCAAATGACATTCAGGTTTGTAAAAGAGACGCCATCTACAGAGGACTTGGGAAGGTACCATTCTCCCTTTGCTCATTCCATTTATCTATCTGGAAAACATAAACAATATAGAGTCAGCTCAAAGAGCAAAATTCACATAACAAAGTCAGCCAGCAAAAGATAATATTGAATATTGAAAAGATAATACTGGAAAAATCCTACATTTCTTCCCCTTTTCCCTCGCTTTCTCATCAGACAAACAAAAAAATGGAAACAAAAATCAGCAACAAATCACAACAATAATACAATTTTCAAGTAAAATTATTAAAAAGAAAAAGGAAATTACAATCTTAAATTGTCATCGAGAAAAATCTTCAACTTGGAGTCAGCGTCCTGGCACGCTTTCTGCATGTGCGAGAGCCTCTCTTCCAGCTCGTAAATAATCTGATCCTTCTCGTACAACTTTTGCCTCATCCTCCCCATCCTCGCCTCCAGCTTCAACACCCGCGACGTGATTGCCATCGACCTATGGGAGAACATGAATATGCCTACCGGCTGTCCATTGGTTAGAAGAGGGATGGGTTGTTGAGATTCATGTCTAGACGATGCAGAAAGCTCAGGATCTTCGCCCTGCCACTGGCGTCTTGCCTTGCTATTTCCTTGGGTATAATTGAACTCATTCTCTAGATCATCAATATCATCCTCTTCATCATCTCCCTCAACTCGAGGACTCCTTAAAATATCAAACCCGATTTAGCTTTGTTCTCAACAATATGAATGCAAGGCCCATTAAGAAGTAGGGTACAAACAAATTATAGAAAAAAATCAAACCTATGTGCCTCTTATATCTGGTCTTGCACTGGGGGCAAGACTGAGTTCCATCTTTACGCTCATATTCATAACAAGGCCTGCAGACTGGGAAGGCACACTCATTGTAGGCAACAAAGATATCACCAGCGGCTGTATGTCCAACACTATCACCATAGATCTGGCATGTCTGGCCACTAAGATTCTTCAAGGGCTTGGGCTATATTTTCCATAACAATTCACAGGTGAGTCACTCCAAAATGAAGAACAGAAAAAACCCATGTTCTGATCTAATTGCGCTGAAATTCACAAGGCTTATAATCATATAACTACAGGTCACAAAGTTGGAAAATGAAAAGACACAACTCAATCTTATAATTGAAGCCCTAACTGTTGCATCAGCAACCAGGATTAAGAATAGAAATGGAGCAATTAAGAATAAGAATAAGAACATAATTTACTTACTTATTTCTTATCCTCAAACAACTAGTGAAAATTACTGAATTAGAAAGTAAACATATGATTTGACATCCTTAAATTCAGCTATTGAAATTACAGCTAAGATAAAAGACTAGCAAAACTGATGAAAACACAAAGACACTAGCGAGATCATAGCAAAACAGACCTTAATTCTTAAAATCTACATGGAAAAGAACCTGAAACTGACTAAATAACCACTTAAATCCAAAACTTGTTATATAAACTCGGTCACACGCATCTATACTCTCATCTAAAAAAAAAAGTCATGAATAACAATTACAAACTAATCTACAGTTGGTTTCTAGACTGAAAGTCAAGCTAAAATCTCCAGATCAAAGTATATGCACTACACATTTCTGCCAGTTGAGAAGCCACTTTCACACAATAAAGAGACACTCACTTAGATCTAAAGACTGAAACGGGGAGTTAGTCATATAAACACTGACATTCAATCACCATCAGCTTTCCAAATTAACAACAATACCGAAAAATAAAGCTCCAAAGTCACTTTCGCACCGTTACCTTCAGATCCAAACATGATAATCAAAGTGACACAGAAAAAGCAAAAGAAAAATGTATTAGTTAAAGGCACAAACCCCGCCATCAGAATCGTGTCAAATCCGAACCAACTCATTTCTCCGGTGAGAGCCGGCAACCATACCACGGTTTGCTTTCATGTTGTGGAATCGTGAAAATACGTTGTCATTTAGAGTGATCATTATGCCATCTTTGCTTGCCGTATCACCGCCAGTACCTCGTCCGACAAATGAAAGTCTGGGCCTCCATCACCACTCCCTCTGTTGTTCTGCGACATACCGGATTCTCTCCCTCACTCGAATTAAAATTCAAAAAATAAAAAGTAACAAAATAGCTGATTTTATTGAGTTGTATTTGTGTATTGAGAACGATGAATGCAAAGTGATGAGTGATGGGAGGGAAAAGCATCGATCAATGAAAACTAAGAAGAGTGAAAGAGGAAGAGAAAGCGGCTAGGGAAAAATTAGAAGAGGGAAGCTAAAAAAGATGGAGGGAAATGGGGAATATATCTAAAGTAGCATTTATGTAAATAAAATAAATGTCAGTAGTGTCAAATAAATTAAAAACGCGGGTTTACTTTTTATAACATCATCATTTTTTACTCTTTTTAAAAAAAAACCCTCAAATATGTTAAAGTTAATGTGTCAAATATTAAAAAATTTCTTGTAGTGATTAAGGTTCTAAATCTCATGAAACTCATTCCACATTTTAAATTTCTAAATCATCATAGTTCCACAAATCAAGTACCCAAACTAATCTGACTGATCATGACCTAGCAGGGTTAGGATCACTCGGGCTAAGATACCACTATATTGATCCTACGAATGCACAGAGCTGCCCGCAAAGGGCTAAACGTCCAGATCACACGACCTAAAGCCTCTAAGTGTGCCTGAACGAGTCCCAAAGACCATTATAAGTCTACTATCTAAATGAATTGGGTACCAGCTTAGTAAAGCATAAAAAAAATCAATTCTTTACTTATAGTTGTATCATTATTTTAAAGATAATTTAGGAAATTCGTTTTACAAATCTCTAAAATGTTAAACAGATCTTTCTAATAAACCAAATAGACAAAATTTGGTAAACTATAAAATATACTTCATACAAGAATAAAAGAATATAGATTTACTAAACGTAATAAAGCTTTGCTAATATATATAGAAATAGGAACTTATAATTCAATTATTGGTAAAAATATATTTTCCCTACTCACAATCTCGAGGATCAACTTATATGGCAACCCCTTCCTCGATCGGATTCAGGCCTGAACTTACAATCGCAGTCTCACCTAGGGAAAAAGCAAAATAATAATACGCTTGAATAGTACCCAACCACATAATTAGATAGAAACCCCACTTGTAGGAACCTTAGAGAAATAGACTAAAAAAATTTAATATCTCTTAGATGATATTTCCAAGAGTTATAATAGGCTACAATAATTCACAAATATTCTAAAATCACCAAATCTAAGGAAAAGTTTCTAAAATCTAATTTAGGGCAAAAATTGAATAAATGGGTATAAATCAAAATACTCTAATACTCACTAAATATTCTAATTGAATGAGAAAGAATCTAATTTCTATCAAAATATAACAGAAACAAGCCTAATCATGCATAGAAATCTCATCTCTCTCTCTAGATAAATTCCCACATGTCCATAATTCCTCTCTAATGCATATCTAAAGGTAGAAATCAAAAGACACAATTATTTGAACAAGAAGGTGGGGGAATTACCTCAAAAAGCCCTCCAAAACCGAGAAAATTTCCACTTGTTTAGCCTAACCCCACCCCTTGTCTTTCTCGGCTATTCCTCTCTATTTCTTTTCTTCTTTTTCTTTGCTTTTATTTTAATTTGTCCCTTATATAAATGAGATAAATTTAAAGAAGGTGAGCTAGGGCTATTTTTAATTTTCAAATGGGCCAAGTCTTATTAAACTTAAAAAAATTCCATGGGCCATTTCAACACTACTCCCTAAAAAAAATTTCGTCCTCGAAACTTTTAACCTGAGAGAAAGAGATATGGGTACTGAGCTCGCACAACGTCTTCTCGCTTCCAAGTAGCTTCTTCCTTCAAGTGATTTCGCCACCACACCTTAACCAATGGAATAGTCTTCGCACGAAGTACTTGCTGTTTCCATTATATAATCTTTAATGGTCCTTTTTCAAAAGTCAAGTTTTTTTTTAATTGAATTAGCTGCTTTTAAAGGATATGTCTTGGGTCATACATGTACTTATGGAGCATAAAGACATGAAATATATTATGTATCGTTGACAACCTCGGAGGCAAAGCTAAGCAATAAGCAACTGTGCCCACACGCTCTATAATCTCATAAGTCCCAATATAGTGTGGACTTAGTTTCCCACGTTTTCCAAAATGAAGCACACCCTTCCAAGGAGATATATTCAAGAACACTTTATCTCCTACCTGAAATTCTAGATCTCTTATACGCTTATCAGCATAACTCTTCTGTCGATCTTGTGCTGCCTTCATCTTGTTTCTAATGATAACTATCTTTTCATTTGTATCATGTATAAGTTCTGGTCCCAACAATCTCCTCTCACCCACTTTATCCTAACTTATTGGTGTTCTACATTTTCTCCCATATAGAACCTCATAAGGTGTCATTTCAATACTGGATTGGTAACTGTTATTATAAGCAAACTCCATTAGAGGCATATAAACATCCCACTTGACTTTAAACTCCAATACACAAGCTCTAAGCATGTCTTCAAGAATTTGAATGGTACGCTCAGATTAACCATCTGTTTGTGGGTGAAAAGTTGTGCTAAAACTCAATCTTGTGCCTAAAGCTTTTTGCAAGCTAGGCCAAAATCTGGAAGTGAAACGTGGATCTCTATCTGATATTATTGACATGTGCACCATGAAGACGTACTATCTCTGCTACATAAATACTAGCTAGCCTATTCAATGAATAAGTAGCCTTGACAGGTAAAAAGTGTGTAGATTTTGTAAGATGATCTACCACCACCCAAATACTATCATGACCAGCCATAGTACGTGGAAGTTCTACCGCAAAATCCATAGTAATGTGTTCCCATTTCCACTCAGGGATAGGAAGTGGTTAAGAGAATCCCGTAAGTTTTTTAGTGCTCAGCCTTGATTTGTTGGCAAACTAAATACCGAGACTACAATTTCCCGCTTCATAACTTACCACCAATAATGTTCTTTCAAATTGCGATACATCTTAGTACTTCCTGAATGCATTACGTAGGCTAGAAAGTGAGCTTCCTCTATAATCTCTTTCTTTAACTCTTCAATATTGGGCACACAAAGTCTATTTCCCATAACTAATGCTCCGTCATCTCTAACCACAAAGTCTGATCGTAAGCCTTTTTTCACCTCTTCTATCAGTTTCATTAATTGAGGATCTTGTACTTGTGTATCTGTAACTTTATCAATTAAAGTAGGTCTGACATATAAATTGGCTAGCAGCACACTTGAGTCATTTACTGTTAACTCAATTCCCAAAGACCTCAATTCAATCAATAAAGGTAGATATGTCACCTTCAAATAGGCTATAGAGCTTGAGGATTTTCGGCTGAGTGCATCTGCTAACATATTTGCTTTACCTGGGTGATAGTCAATTGTGTAGTCATAATCCTTGATAAGCTCAATCCACCTCCTTTGCCTAAGATTCAATTCCTTTTTAGTGAACAAATACTTAAGGCTCTTATGATCTGTGTAAATTTGACATGTTGCCCCATACAAGTAATGTCGCCAAGTCTTAAGTGCAAATACAATTGCTACCAACTCTAAGTCATGGGTTGGATAATTTTGTTCATGCTTCTTTAGTTGTCTTGAAGCATAAGCTATCACCTTCCCGTACTGCATCAAAACACAACCTAACCCCTATCTAGAGGCATCACTATAAATCACAAATCCCTCATTGCCGGATGGAAGAGTAAGTAGGGGTACAGAAGTTAATCGTGTTTTAAGCTCTTGAAAACGCCGCTCACAAGCATCAGTCCACTCAAACTTCACTTCCTTACGAGTCAACCATGTTAATGGGACAACAATTTTGGAAAAATCCTTAATGAATCTCCTATAATAATCTACCAAGCCAAGGAAACTTCTAACTTCTAACTTCTATTACATTGGTGGGTCTCTCCCATTTAACAAGAGGTTTTACCTTCTGAGGATCTACATATACTCCTTCAGCTGATATCACATGTTCCAAAAACACAACTTTGTCCAGCCAAAACTAACACTTGCTGAATTTGGCATAAAGTTGTTTCTCCCTCAAGTTTTGCAAAACATGCTCCTCCTTGTCTCGAGAATACACCAATATGTCATCAATAAACACGATAACAAAGTGATCCAAATAAGCATGAAATACCCGGTTCATGAGGTCCATAAAAGCTGCTAGAGCATTAGTCAACCCAAATGGCATTAAAAGAAATTCATAGTGCCCATAACGAGTTTTGAAAGCAGTCTTAGGTACATCAGCCTCTCTAATCTTGAGTTGATGGTAGCCTGAGCGCAAATCTATCTTAGAGAAAACCTTTGCACCTTGCAACTGATCAAACAAATCATCAATACGAGGGAGAGGATACTTGTTACGGATTGTCACCTTGTTCAACTGTCGATAGTCTATGCATAACCACATCGTTCCGTCCTTCTTTTTAACAAACAAGACCAATGCTCCCCATGGTGAAACACTAGGTCTGATAAACCCCTTATCAACCAACTCTTGCAATTGAACTTTTAACTCCTTTAACTCTGCTGGAGCCATTCTGTATGGTGCCATGGAAATAGGAGTGGTGCCCAAAGCTAAGTCAATTATGAATTAAATCCCTGTATCTAGCGGTAAGCAGGGTAAATCTTCTGGAAACACATCTGAAAATTCTTGTACGATAGAAATGTCTTCTATCTTTGCTTCACCCATTGAAGTGTCGATCACATGAGCTAGGTAGGCTGAACACCCCTTTTCAAATAATCGTTTAACTTCAAGGGCAAATATTATGCAAGTAGAGAGGATACATTGATCTCCACAGAAAATAAATTCAGGTGTTTCAGGTTTTCTAAACACCACCTCCTTCTTGAAGCAATCTACAAATGCATGGTGGGTTGCAAGCCAATCCATTCCCAATATCACATCGAAGTCTCGAATATCTAAAGGAATTAAGTTTGCTAACAGATCATGATTACCCACTTTCACAATGCAATCCTTGGGAACATTTCCTACTAAGATGGAATCCCCGATAGGTGTGGCTACTGCTAAAATACACTCCAACGGTTTCAAATCTCTATCAACATGCATAGCAAAAATACATGAAACAAAAAAATGTGTAGATCCAAGATTAATCAAAATGCGTGCCTCACGACCAAAGATAGTCAACGTACCAGTAACCACCTCTGGTGTGGCCTGTGCCTACTACTGAGTCATGGCAAAGACTGTTACCTATCGAACTGGCTGACTACCCTGTTGACTATTACTATTTCTTGAGGTATTAGTCTGGTTTCTAGCTAAAGAAGTAGATGTCCCTATTTGAAGCCTTCTAGGTCCCCTATCTTTCTGAACAAAGTTGCTTCCTTGAGTTAAAGCAGGACAGAATTTCTTGATATGTCCTTTCTGACCACAATGTAACACCCAGGTTTACAAATCAACACTCTCGCTCATGAAGCTTGCCACAAGTCTCACATAATGGGTATGGAATCATTCTAGATTGGTCATCATGTTGTCTATTCCCCTTTCTACCAACCTGCTGATCTCTAGAATTACTTCCCATATATTATTGCATAACTCCCTGTCCAGAACTCTGTTTTTGCCCCTCTGGGAACCTTGTCTTTGAGTACTCTTATAACTATCAGAATAAGCTGAATAACTGCCCCCTCTCTTGCTTGGTCAGTGGCTACCATCATCAACTAGCCAACTTTGATGACGTTTATGGCTTGAATCAGCTCGGTTAGCATCCCCCAAATTTCTCTCAACTTTCATAGCAGCTTGGACTAACTTACCAAACTCACCATAACTGTTGGCAACAAGTAAAACTCTGATTTCTCTACATAATCCTTCTTCAAACTTTCTACACCTTTCCTCCTCATTAGCCACAATAGAAGGAGCAAACCTGGAGAGCTCTAGAAATTTCCTCTCATACTTCTCCACTGATCTGGACCCTTGAACCAACCTTAAGAACTCACTACGCTAGATATCTTTGTACACAGTAGGGAAGTAGTGATCAAAGAACTCCTTTTTGAACATAGCCCAAGTAATAACTTCATGTGACAGATAACGGCGCTGAACTGACCCCCATCAGTGGTATGTTCCACCCTCCAATAAAAATGTAGCAAAAAGCAACTTCTGCTCATCAATACACCCTGTAACTCCAAAGATACACTCTAACTTGCTTAACCAAGCCTCTGCACTAGTAGGATCAACATTACCATCAAAGCTTTAACTACCCAACATCCAAACCCTCTTAATAGTGTTCTCTTCCCTAACACGCCCTTGTTTTTTAGCAACAGTAGCAACAAGTTGGGCAAGTGCATCTACTGACTGTATAATGATAGGAGGATCACGGTGGGTCCTATTCTCATTCCCTCTCGCATTTGACTGTTCTTCATCTTCACGATTATGTTCATTTTCCCCCTCACCTTCAGGTGGTGGTGGTGGTGGTGGATGATTCGCAGTTTGGTTCAGTCCGCCCATGGCTCTAGTGCGAGGCCTGCCTATATGTTGGCTCATGATGACGCCTACAAAATATAAATCTTCTTTTATCATTACAAAACCATGTATATGCAAACATGAGAGAGTTAACAAAATCTTAAAAACCATGTTCTGATACCAAGTTGACATGACCCGCCCCTAGCTAACACGAGCGAATCATGCCTAAAACTGTGATAAGAAAATTTGGCAGAGTCTCTCCTGTATTTTAGACTAATCCCCCTGTCAAGTACACAAAACTCAACACTTCCAAAATATTTGCATAACTACTAACTTCTTTTTTGGGACCTTGAGTCCTCTATTAAAACAAGGTTATCCCCAAAACAGTCCTTAAGATAAAATATGGCCTCTGGCCTTAAATATAATTAATTTACAATTCAAAAAGTTTACAAGTAGGATTTTAGTATAAGTTTCCTCAAAAACTCATGCATGATAAGTAAGCAAAAGTCTTAAAAGGAAACTAAAACAAAATCCTTGATGTATATACAGTATCAAAAAATACACATATGCAAATAAAAAAATCATTTATAAAAATGAAACAAGATATCAAAAAGAAGGCTCTCAGAGTATCATCAAGTAACCAACCTCAAGCAGCTATAGGCATTCCAACTAAACACTATAATCTCCTGGGAAAAAAAAGGGGTTTTTTCTTAAAAATAAGAAAATAGGGTGAGTCTAACCTCAGTGAGTGGGATAGAGTCATTAAAAGAGATAAAAATTTGCATAAGATAAAATAATATATCATAACAATTAAATAATTAAAATTTCGGTTTACTAACATTGATTAGAAAACTACTTAGAAAAGATATAAAAACGAGGAAGCAAATCTTTGAATAATTTATATGCCTTTCACATAATCTAAATTTTAATATAAAAATCTTCTAAGGCATTTCTACTTGCATTCAACATTCAATCCGATAAATGTATTAAGATTCTAAATCTCATGAAACTCATTCCACATTTTAAATTTCTAGATCATCACAGTTTCGCTAATCAAGTATCCAAACTAATCTGATTTATCATGACCTGGCGGGGCTGGGATCACTTAGGCAAGATATCGCTGTATTGATCCTAGGCATGCGCAGAGTTGCCCCCAAAGGGCTAAACGTCCAGATCACACGGCCCAAAGTCTCTATGTATGCCTGAACGGGTCCTAAAGACCGCTATAAGTCTACTATCTAAATGAATTGGGCACTAGTTAGTAAAACATTAAACAAATCAATTCTTTACTTAGAGTTGTATCGTTATTTTAAAGATAATTTAGGAAATTCGCTTTACTTTTAAATCTCTAAAATATTAAACAATTCTTTCTAATAAACCAAATAGACAAAATTTGGTAAGCTATAAAATATACTTCATACAAGAATAAAGGAATATAGATTTACTAAACGTAATAAAGCTTTGCTAACATATATAGAAATAGGAATTTATAATTCAATTATTGGTAAAAATATATTTTTCCCACTCACAATCTTGAGGATCAACTTGTGTGGTAACCCCTTCCTCGGTCGGATTCAGACCCGGACTTACAACCATAGTCTCACCTAGGGAAAAAGCAAAATAATAATACGCTTGAATAGCACCTAACCACATAATTAGATAGAAACCCCATTTGAAGGAACCTTAGAGAAATAGACTAAAAAAATTTAATATCTCTTAGATGATATTTCCAAGAGTTATAATAGGCTACAATAATTCACAAATATTCTAAAAGCACCAAATCTAAGAAAAAAGTTTCTAAAAATCTAATTTAGGGCAAAAATTGAATAAATGAGTATAAATCAAAATACTCTAATACTCACTAAATATTCCAATTGAATGAGAAAGAATCTAATTTCTATCAAAATATAAGAGAAACAAGCCTTATCATGCATAGAAATCTCATTTCTCTCTCTAATTTCTCTCTCTATATGAATTCCCACATGTCCATAATTCCTCTTTAGTGCATATCTAAAGGTAGAAATCAAAAGACATAATTATTTAAACAAGAAGGTAGAGGAATTACCTCAAAAAGCCCTCCAAAACCAAGAAAAATTCCGCTTGTTTAGCCTAACCCCACCCCTTGTCTTTCTCAGCTACTTCTCTCTATTTCTCTTCTTCTTTTTCTTTGCTTTTATTCTAATTTGTCCCTTATATGAATGAGATAAATTTAAAGAAAGTGGGCTGGGCTATTCTTAATTTTCAAATGGGTCAAGTGTTATTAAACTTAAAAAAATGCCATGGATCATTTCTAAATTTCCTTTTAGTTATGTTTTACTTAACTATATATATACGTATTTATCTAACGTAATTGCATCCGTAGCTTCTAAACTTATTGTTGCTGTTGTTTGACTAAACTATCACGCAAGATGTTTAGTTATCTAGTTGATTTACTAGATAATTCGATAATGCTAAATACTTGTTGAGCAATGCTAGATATTTATCATATAATGTATCCAACTGTTAAGTTTAGATGTTTATCAAATAATGTATTGAACTGTTAAGTATTACATCTTCATTTAGGGTACTCAGGATAGTTTTAGGAAACTTCTTGTTAAATCAAAAGCCTCTGGAAACTTATTGTTTTTAACTATTTTCTGAAGTCGTTTAACATACATATGAGAAGAGTCTTGGGTGGGACAACATAGAATTGTTCAATAAAATTTCATTACACAATTATGTCGAATTTTTATAATTTTGTCCTATTTAAAAGAACTAAGTTGTTTACGATAAAATTAGTAAGAAAGTATGCAAAGCAACTTTTGCAGAAATTGTAACATTTACACGTAAAATAGGTAATAATTAGATGTAAGATGATCAAAGTGCCTGGGTCTCATAATTTGGCTTTTGTAGCGTGCAAAGATGAGAGGATTCTTGTCCTTTTTGTTATTTTTTTACCATTAACTTATGTCTCCTATAAATAATTGGGATATTGCATTTGAACACGAAGTCCGATCGATGTCAAATGGAGACTCAATCACTAGCAAACATTTATGAAATGAAATAACTAGAATATGCCTCTTTTAGTTTCTTTGTTTTTGAAACAGTATCAAAATCCTTTTTCGCTTTTATTCTTTTATTTTGAATATTTCCATATTTTTCACAACTTTTTGAACCCTCTTTTGAAGGGAGATTTTCAATGATTTTTTTTTTTTAAATAAAAAGATTTGGCATCAAATGGGGAGGTAACGACAATGTGAAAATGTGTAATTGGTGGAGGTGAATCATTTTCCAAGAGCGTTGACGGTCTATACAAGGGCCAACAATTCATATATAATAGATAGGACAAATCCTGTGTCCCCAAAAGTTTTATGAAGTAGTAGTTTCCTCCAAAGGTTTGAGAAATTTATAAAAATATCCTTATAATTTTAACTTTTTTGTCTTTTAGTTTAGGTTTTCACTAAGAGCTGTTCAAGAGTAAAGGAGAATTTTCTTGTTATAAACAATCTAACTTGAACCATGAAAAAAAATAATGGAAATGAATGCTATTGAACAAGTCATATTGATATTCTTCTTTTCACATGATTCCATTCTCATGCGTATACAAATAAAAAAATGATGAATGTCGCCTTCCTAGGTTAACAACAACAATAATAAGAATAACAGATTTAATGAATACTGCAAGAAGATAAAAAGCAAAGAGCCTGTATTTATGAAAGTAATGAGCAATTGAAAGTTACAAATTAAATAGACATCTAGTACTAATATATAAATTTAGTAAATTGTTATGAATAAAAAAAACCGCATATTGGCCACACTATCACATGTAATCATGACATTTAAAATTTTTAGCACTTGGTTTATTTTTTAAACTAGCCCTTTAATTTAGGTTATTTGAACAATTAATTGAAAGAAAGAGGTTTCAAAGTGAGCTATAATATCTTAGGGAGGTAAGTGTATTTATCTGCATAAAAAAAGAGTTAGGTAAGCTATGACGAAAGCAGAGCAATCCAGTACTACCTTTGAGTGGAGGAGACAATAAAAGAAAATAGAAACCCACAAATGAGCGTTTTAACTTGTCCAACACTTACCGAGAGCCAAACCAATGACCCACCCTCTTACACATATTAACGTCCAAAAATTGTCGCATGTGGTATGATTCACTTCTTCCATTCAATAATCCATCGATGCCCTCTTGGAACTTGGAACCTTGAGCAAAAACCCTTTTGCTTAATATAACTAACGCTTCTCACACTCTGTCTTTTTATTACAAACATTTATGGACAGGTTCTCTGCGCATAATGGACTTGGGGCTGAGAGAACTCCTCTGTTGGATCGTGGAGTAAGCTTTTCAATCACCCATCTTTGCCTTTTCCTTGCTTTTCTTGTTTAAGTTTCCCAAGATTGAATTTTGCCGCTTTGTTGGGTCTTTTTGGAGAAGAATTTTGAACTCCTCGGCTAAATTTTGTATTTTTTATTATTATTTTCTTTTATGATGGGTTGTTTTGTTTTGTAAGGTTTTATTATCTTGTTCAGAAAAGCTTTATTCTTGTTGGGATGTGGTTTGGACTTGATGCCTTCATGAGTGTTTGATCAATTGTGTGTGTTTGTTTGAATGTAGAATATGATCTTTTAAAGCTTATTGGTCCATTTTTCCTCTACGAAGTGTTTGTTTTATGTAACTTGTCATGACTAAGTGCTTACTCTGTGCTTTTAGCGTGGATTTGTGGCAATTATGTTATGCTCTCAACCATTTACATTTTCATTCTTATATAGGGGAGAAGGAAGAGAAACGATGCTTCAACAAATGGTGAAACCACAGACCTTGAGCATGGGGATGCAGTACCCGTAAGTGTGGCTTCTGTTCAATCATGTCGATTTTGATGTAAGATTACTGGATTATTATGAGTCAATGACTTGTTCTTGAAATTTCAGGCTGCAAATGTGGGGTTCGGTAGAGTTCTTGCACTTGTAAGTAGCCTAATCCTGGTTTTTAGTGTTGGAAGTCGAACTTGTTATTGAAAATTTTGAAGTTGTTGACATTGTATCACATTCCAGGCAAAACCTGATGCAGGGAAACTGATCATTGCTACCATTGCTCTTCTGATAGCATCTGTGTCAAGTATCTTGATTGTACGTGTTCTTTGTATTGCTTCTCTCTCTTTTCTCAAGTTAAATTTATAATTAGTTTCGCGGTTCTTAACTTTGGCTGTTAGCTTTTATCTAAACATTGAATCAATCATGCAGCCAAAATTTGGTGGGAAAATAATAGACATTGTCTCAGGAGATATCGGAACACCTGAACAGAAAGCTGAAGCTTTAAATGCAGTCATGAACACCATCGTGGAGATTTTTCTGATTGTTGTAATCGGGTATGATAATTTGCTTGCTTTCATTTGATGTATCTGCTTGATTTATCAGTAAAAAGGTTTGCTATCTTATAGGCTATGATTCATCAGGCATGTCTCTGATCTAGGAAATGGTTTTTGTGAAAATGTTGAAGACATGACACTACTGTCCACCTGTGTCTGACACTTTAATGTAAATCTAATGGAGCTCCACCTTCATTTGCTTAAATTGTGTGTAACAGTTTGAGGTTATGAAACTTATACAACGAAACACAACAAAATCATAATTTAGAAAGTACATTCACATTATAACGGTAAATAAACATGCATGTGCTAGTTTTTTCAGAGTTGCTGTGTCTAGGACCCTGATAGCAAATGTGTCATTCTAACTGCTTCAGCAACTTCAAGAATGGTAATTACTTTAGAATTGTTGTGAGATGTGCTCCAAGCTTTTATAGTAGAACTTCCAAATTTTATAAAAGACATGGGACATTTACTTTCTGGAGCTTGCCTCTTGAAAGCCTAAATTATTAAAAGCAATTCCTGTTTTTTATCCTATTCATATTGATGGCAGCTCTTTTTTTTTTGGCTTTTTCATTTTTTTGTTATTTATTTATTATTATTATTATTTTTTTGACAGGTCAGTCTGCACAGCATTGCGAGCATGGTTGTTTTCTGCTGCAAGTGAAAGGGTTGTTGCTCGGTTGAGGAAGAGTCTATTTAGTCATCTTATTAACCAGGTAAAAGAAATGATTACTTTTGCAAACTGTGGTGATTTCTCTAGCCACTCATGCTCTGCTGTCTCTTTCTGTTCCACCTCCAGATAATATGAAGTAATCACTAATGTTTACAATGATTAATGAGATTCCAGGAAATAGCCTTCTATGATGTTACACGCACAGGGGAGCTTCTAAGTAGGCTATCTGAAGATACACAGATTATAAAAAATGCTGCCACCACCAATCTGTCTGAGGCACTTAGGAATCTATCAACTGCATTTGTTGGCCTTGCCTTCATGTTTGCAACATCATGGAAGTTAACATGTAGGCATAAAATTATTGAAGCAATAATGCATATAAGCTTAATGAATTTCATTGATAGTCCAATCTTATTGCTGTGGTACATATTATATGAAATCCTTGTTCGTAGTGTTGGCTCTGGCTGTTGTCCCCGCTATTTCTGTTGCTGTTCGTACATTTGGTCGCTTCCTTCGTGAGCTTTCTCACAAGACTCAAGCTGCTGCTGCTGCTGCTGCTTCAATTGCTGAGGTTTGTATATGCCACTGAAAACTGTTAACTTATGAACTGTACATATATATTCTGAGTAATCCGATAACCCCAATTTAGGCGATTCTCTAAAAATTTCTCCACAGTATAGTGAAAATTATTTATAAGAACTGCTAAAAAATAAGTTAATATAAGCATTCTAAAGCGTATGGATATGTCAATTAAGTGGGTGGTAGTTGTCAAAAGAAAATATAGTTGTGTGATTATTTAAATTTGACAAATTTCTGCAAACAATGGTCAAAAAGAATGTTTAAGAAAGCTTCTAAATGACGAGTACGGTAGTAAGGTGGCATCAAAGAAGCTATGAGCATGTCAGTTACTAAAATCCCTTGTCTTTAAATTGTGCTATTAATTCGTGTGAATTGGAGCTACAAATCTGATATCATGCAGCAAGGGGTTAATTTTAGTGAGGGGATTGTTGAATGTCTCTCTGAAACATTTAAACACAATTTTCATTGTCTAGTTGTGCACAAGGAAACTATAGGCTAAGGTTGGGAAGAAAGTAAGCGATATTCCGTTATGAAAAGAACTGAGGCAAACTACATAAAAATATCATGCAAAGGTTCCTTTTGTAGCATGCTAAGAATACAATTGTAGAAGCTGCAACCAGTGACTGTTTGGAAAAGATGGTATTCTATCAAATCAAGGAGTTTGATGCTCATAATATCTTTCATTTAGAAATTTTTTTGAAGACCACTCACACCTATAATTATTTATCTAGCATTATAGCATTTGACTGGCAATCACACCCATACTGTGCAATTGTTGTTTAGGAATCTTTTGGCGCAATACGCACAGTAAGATCTTTCGCGCAAGAAGATCATGAGATATCACGCTACTCCGAGAAAGTTGATGAGACGCTAGAGCTTGGAATTAAACAAGCTGTGAGTTACCTCCTGTTGTTTGATCCATATTTCTTGGCATTATTTATGATCAAATTGTTTATTGCTATAGAGAGTGGTTGGACTATTCTTTGGTGGTCTAAATGCAGCATCAACAATATCAGTGATCATAGTAGTGATATATGGAGCTAATTTGACAATCACTGGTTCCATGACCCCTGGTGCACTTACATCATTCATTCTTTATAGCCTCACAGGTAATTCATCTTTGTTTAATGCAAGCAAATGATAGGTTGTATAGTTTATATGTAAAGCGTTCATATTACAATTGGATAAATTTTCATATCATCATTATTAAGTGTCCCAAAATTCTAGTTTCATTAAACACATTCAACTATTTTCACTTGCAGTTGGATCATCTGTATCTGGACTGTCAGGATTATATACAGTTGCAATGAAAGCTGCAGGAGCCAGCAGGCGGGTTTTCCAGCTTCTGGATCGAGTCTCATCCATGCCAAAGCCAGGAAATAAGTGTCCATTGGGGTAAGTTCATTAGATTTTCATTCCTCAATTTCTTCTGCATCTATCGTCTATAAGTGTTCTATATGGTGGAGAGGAAGGCAACACTATTTGTGATAAAAGATGAGTATGTATCATTGAGAAAGCAGAATGCCAACAGTTCTTATTTTCTTGTGGGTTCCTGAATTATTTCCCTCGCAATGCAAAAAGCATTATGTTCCTTTGTCACTGAATATTATTGTATGGTTATATCATTATCGACGGCATCATAAATGATAGAAGTTGCAAAGAAAATGCATAATTTGCCTAAAAGCCTTTTATGTATACATGCCCTACTTAGGGTGTTTAAATGTGGTAACTTTTGTTTTAATTCTAGTGATCAAGATGGGGAAGTGGAGTTAAATGACGTCTGGTTTGCATATCCATCTCGCCCTAACCATACGGTACTTAAGGTAATTCTCTTGCTCAACTACTTAAATGTTGTGGTTAATTTGTGTACCTAAATGATTTCTGCTAGAAAGTTTGATGTCTTTTGTTAACCTTTTCAGGGAATAACATTCAAACTGCTGCCTGACACAAAAGTTGCTCTTGTTGGTCCTAGCGGTGGAGGAAAAGTAATACGTCCTTGTATCAGAGAAGCTCCTTTCTGTGTTTACATTCAAATATTTACCATCTTATATTTCAAACCATTTAAAATTTCTTATATGTTGCTTTGCTGCAGACCACAATAGCAAACTTGATAGAGAGGTTTTATGATCCAATCAAGGGAAAAATTCTGTTAAATGGAGTCCCCTTGGTGGAAATATCACATGAACATCTGCACAGAAAGGTAATCTTGGTCGTCTTTGTATTAACCACAAACACCCAATTTTTCATAATAATTAGTCCCTTTGATATACAGATCAGTATAGTGAGCCAGGAGCCTGTTCTTTTCAATTGTTCTATAGAGGAGAACATAGCTTATGGATGTGATGGCAAAGCAAGCAGTTCTGATATCGAAAATGCAGCTGTAAGACTTCAACATCATCCTCACTTGGCAGACATACCTTCACCTTGAACATGGGTTCTAATTATTTTGATGATGGCAATTGCAGAAAATGGCCAATGCTCATGAATTCATATCAAAATTCCCGGACAAATATCAAACTCATGTTGGAGAACGTGGTGTGAGACTTTCAGGAGGACAAAAGCAAAGAATAGCTATAGCTAGAGCACTGCTGATGAACCCAAGAATTCTCCTTCTGGATGAAGCCACGAGTGCTCTGGATGCTGAAAGCGAGTACCTAGTGCAGGTGACTTGCACCTTCGAAAACCACTTTTTAAGTCTTCTACTCTAATCCTTTAATACAGCTAAATTTTTATCTTTTACAAATAACTTTCTTTTTTTAATCTTCAATTTATAAATTTACCTTTTGTGCACTTTATAGGATGCCATGGATTCTCTGATGAAGGGAAGGACTGTTCTTGTTATAGCCCATAGGCTATCTACCGTCAAAAGTGCAGACACTGTAGCAGTTGTTTCTGATGGTCAGATTGTTGAAAGTGGCACTCACGACGAGCTCCTTAGCAAAGATGGTGTATACACTGCATTAGTGAGGAGACAACTACAAGGACCCAAAACTGAAATCTAGTTTCAAGCAATTATGTATTGATAAGGGTAACAAAATGCCATGTGTACAAGCTAGGTAGCAAAAAGGTCAAAGTTATTGACAAATTAATGCCTATCTTAGATATATACAGGTGTATCCATCATATTATTGGTGGCATATCATACCCTAAATTACTTCTTAGGCAGAACTTCTTGATAAAATGGGGCACTTAGATAACACTAGCCGATGCCTGATCATCCTATGACTAGATACCACCTGCCCATTTTGTATCCAGAATAAAATCTGCTAGGTTGTGTCCTGAACTTCACAGTTAAACTGTTGGCATCATTAGATTTATACTCGGTTCTGTTGCACTTCAAATATTTACTTTCTGTTTCGAGTTAACTAAAAATGATTCACCGGTGTTTGAAGCACTGCTTGCTTATGCCAGTGGACACCGCTCTTGTTTATACGATGCTAGCTACGAATACTGGGACCCAGATCCTGAATGGTCTTATTTGAAGAAGTCCATCCATGAAAACAGGGTAAAACCAACTCCGTTAGATTTTACCCTTGTCATGAACTTATTGCAGATGTCAAGGTGTATGAACAAGAGCCAATTCTTACAAGCATAATTAGAGAGGTCAAGGCGTTTTAATAAGTCAGGCTTCAGATGACCAAGAAATAATTCCCCAACAGCTCAACTGGGAAGCCATGGAAATTTGTATACAGGTTGATGTAGTAAAAATCTAATTGTGAAAAAGGGAAATGCTATTTCTCTCATGAAACTTAAGAAAGAGAAAGTTAACAGTAAAAAGTTTCACAAATTTCCTCTGATTATTACCATCACAAGACATAATTTACATTTTTTGGTTTATAAAATAACAAGAGGTTGAAGCCACCATATAAATATGGGGTATCAAAGTAATCAAATTAAGCAATGCTCCTGAACTGCAGTATAGAACAAGTTAAAAAATGGTATATAACCCTATGTTATTTACTAAAGATGCAGTTATACCTTAATTCAGGAAGAAGAAACATGATGATCAAAGCACGTTGCAAATGTGCTCTACCAAATAGCTGCCTTGGTATCTCAAACTCTCAATATCTTGACAGGAAGCAGAAGTAGTCATCGGGAACATAGAAAAAGTTTATTCAAACTAGCAAAATATGCAAACTGGAGCTTCCGGAAAAAGTACGGATTTGGAGGGGGATTAGGGAAATATTTCGCTTAATCTTCCATAACAAGTACCGGCTAAGAAAATCCTCTGCTCTCAGAAAGTCAGAATAACAGTTCCATTTATGATTTGATTGCTATATGTAGTCCCTTATCAGTTCAACAACATAATTGCCACTACTGAACATAGCCTGCAAACACCATTTTACGTCCCTTGTCATCCCAAAGTAAAACAGAGGAATCAATGGTATAGTGGCCATTCATTCCCATATTCTGTAGTCATTCCAAAGGCAATTCTCAAAAATCGATTTCCACCATTTTTGACATGTAAACGCCACACACAAGGCAAGTTCTTTACCAAGCATCAAAAGAACTGCTTATGTCTGTAGAGGAATAAGCCCATTCCAACTTCCAACTGGAATAATGAAGAAGGATGATGATCAGTAAGCTCCTCTTCTCTAGACCAGTGATTCCACAAAAGATTTCATGTTTTTTGCATCTTCTTTTGACTCTGGGTACCTTGGTGGTTTAAAAAGCTTCCATAGTCCAACCGGATGTTGGCTCTTAACTTCACCCCTCGAAAATCTCCCAAACAACTTTTCACACTCCGGATAAGGCTTTACGTATAGATTATAGAATCTAAGCCTGCTTGGTTTTATCAAACCCCTCAATCCCACCTCAGAATCAAGCCCACCTTTTCCCCTCAAGTACTCAATCACATTGTATCGAGGAACGATCTGCTTGTCAAAATTTACACCCAAATAATCTGGCACATTAACCAGACAATGGATATTGTATTTCATCCTATGCACCAAGAATTCAATCTTCTTCTCGGTATCTTCTATCTCATATATAATCACTCTCGGTTCTTTCCACAAAACATTAAAGGCTTCTCTACGAATCAACCCATGTTTGCACAAACAATCAACTCTCAGTTTCACTTCAAAACCAGCTCTAAAAGCTCCCTCACTAAAAATTCTCGCTTTTATCGATTCCCGGCTTTTCAAAGTCCTTAACAACTCTAAGCACCGCGAAAATTCCCCCAACTCCATGCATAGAATTCTTGGGTCATTAAGAACCTCTTTCCTGATCATATCATGACCAAAACCCCATTCACAAAACTCACCAAGCAATGGCCTTAGCCTGTCTTCCACACCAAATCCAAGAACCTCTGGAGACAAATAAAAAATCCGTTCAATCCCTTCCTTAGGAATCCCAATTCCCACCAAGAATTCAATTCTCCTACAAACTTCACCTTCGTTCATCAAAATCACTCTTGGAAACCCCTCTAAAACCCGCCTCACAGCACCCTCACTAAACCCTAAACCTTTCAAAACCTTCACAGTTTCAAAAACCTCATCTGGGTCTATCCGGAACCTTCTAGAAAGTTCCAAGAAGTTTCCAAACACCAATGGAGAAACACCCAAATCGCTAAACTTTGAGACACCCGTTTCCCATTTCTTCAAGAATGCTACATCTAAGACTCCGGGACAGTCAGTTATCAATGAAACAAGAGACTTTTGTGGGACCTTCAATGACAAGAGAACACTCAAGGACTTCTCAACTTCTTGTAAGTTAGAATCGAGTAAAAACTGATTCCTGGAAATTAAAGGGTGGAGCTGAGAGGGAGGAAAACCGTACCTTTGGAGGAGATTTGCAAGGGAAACCTGTTTCCTGTATTGGGATTTCTGATGGGAAATCGAAAGCTTGGGAGGAATTCCAGTTGGAGAAGTAGGGGCTTTTGTGGAGAAGAAGAAATGGGCTTTCGAGGGCAAGTGTTTGCTACTTGTAATGAAACAATGGAGAGTCGACATGGGAGCTTTGAGCTTCGTCAGCTCAAATGTCATTGCCTCCTTCCCGCCTTCACTGGGGCCGGGCAAATAGTTTGGCTTGGCCTTCGAACTGAAAGTTATGAATCTGAACAAATGAAGGAGGAAATTTTAATATTTTGAGAAATTTCATTTAACCCCTAACTAATCGGTCAAAAAATCAGCGTCAATAATATTACGCTACAATTTTTTGCAATCCATTTATTATTTTTTACGGTCTGAGTAGATAAAATAGGAAAATGCCGTGAACCATTCCTATATTTAGACAAAATAAATGCTTGAACATCTTTTACAAATTTTATTAGTTTCTAAACCTAGCGAAGGAAAAGAATTTTGTCGTACCTGAATCGAGCTAGCCTAACTACCCTTCTGCTCCTCTGTGAACTACAGCAACACAATAGCCTCCTTTTTTGCTTTTTCACCTCTCTAGAGACTAGTAAGCAGCTTTTGGGGCAGTACTTGCAAAAGCCACTTTGACGTCCAAGTCAGGATTTCGACCAACAGAATTTGTATAGTATATCAATAAGCAAAAGCAAAGAGGTTTTTAGAGCGAGAGAAGCTTATGCCTAGTGATAGGTGTCTATTTATGTATTACTTTTATATCAATTCGTCCATGTTTCTTTGCTATATTCCTTGGTATTTTTATGTTTTTGTGTGGTTTTGATGTTTGTAGGAGTTTTGGAGCAACTTGCACAAAAATGGAGTAAAACCCTTCATTTTCACCTCTGCTAGTCAGTGATCTTCTCGGATTTAATTGTATTGATATACAATGAACCCGATGACATATTATATACCGTTGGAAAGCTCTCGAAGTCTATTTTCTGGAGAAATTTACGGTTTATAAATCCATTCAGTGTACCAAAAGTTGTAATCAAAACAGTGTGAGATGTATAGAAATATAATTCCACAAGTCACTGTAGCATGTATAATACGGGGCACTGTAGCAAGTCACTGTAGCAGAGTATTTAAACACATTTTAGGGTTTTATTTTGATAACTTGAAGAGGGGAGAACGTGGAGGAGGCTGCATCTTTGGATTTCTCTCATCTCTTGGAGTTCTTGAAGGAGATTGAAGGCTTGGAAAGAGGAAGAACTACAAATCTTAATAGATTTCATCAAATTTGCTAAGTTTTCCCTTTCCCTCTCATTTTCTGGAATGTCTCCATATTGTATTGTATTTGTATTCTGTCTGAATATGTGTAACTAAATCTGAATTGGTTGAGGGTGATTTCAAAGCCCTTGATATGGTTTTTGTGAATTGATTGTGCAAGGAATTGTTATCCAATTCTCTAATTGAAGTTGCTTGTATTTTCCCATGTTTAATGCTTATGATTGCTTGCTGGATTGTATTTGGGTGGCCAACTGAATATAATCTGGATATTGTCTATTGCTAGACTAGAAATCTTGATCCGTAATTGTCTTGAATTTCTAATCATTAGTAGCAAAATTGTGATCAGAGATTGCAATTGGAGAATATAACCTAAGTTAAATAATCCGAGCTTGTGTGTTTATTGCTTAGATCAACCTATCTTTCTTATCATAATGCATCCATTGAATTAAACTCAGAGAGCTTGTTCTAGGTTGTTTAATGGATAGAGATTAAATAAAGAGCCTGTTTTATTTAACAACAAAGTAAGGAAAGATTGGGATAACAGAGCTTGTTGTTATCTACGGTTGATAACTTCAATGCTGTAATTGGATGACAATTCTACGATTAATTCGCAAATCCATATCTTGTGGTAGAGAAGGATCCCTTAACCAGATTTCTCTCATTGATTTTTATTCAATTTAACTTTGTTTTGTTATTCTTCTTTGCATTTTATTATTTAGTTAATCAACCAACAAAACCCCCCCATTTAGTTAATTGTTGCTTTCGAATAACAAATTCAATTAGAATCAATCCTCGTGGGAACGATATCTTACTTATCACTTTATTACTTGTGCGACTAGTATACTTGCTAGTTTCGAACGCATCAAGTTTTTGGCGCCGTTGCCGGGGATTGATTTTCTAATCGATTTGTTATTTTGTTTTCATTGTTGATTCGTATTTTGTTTGTTTTTCTTTTCTGATTGTTTGTTTTGGGCAACATGGCAGTAAATTTCCAACAATTCAGTAGCCAATTTGAGCCACAATTACATTGGAGTGTAAATGAGGTAAGCACTCATAACATTGAACAACAACTTTCTGAGTTAACTTCTCTTGTGGAAAACATGGCTGTAGGACATATGCAGAAATCTTATGCATGTGAGGTATATTCTACCATGGAGCATCCAATCGACATGTATCCAACTTTACAAGAAGAGATATGGAACAAGCCAATGCCATGGATGGATTTCCAGGACAAACAAGGCAATGGTATGATCCCTTCTCTAACACTTACAATGCCGGATGGGGAGATCACCTTAATTTTAATTACTGGAATCATCAACCAATCGCCCCAAATGGCATACCAAATTGGCTGCAAGGTTTCAATCAACCTAGAGTGCAGCAACCATTTCAAATGCAGCCACCACCAATGCCACATCCAGCACCGCAACCAGCTTCGCAAAACTCAGGTATGTCTCTCGAAGATATTGTTAATGCACTTGCCACTAACACAATGCAATTCCAGCAGGAAACTGGGGCAAGTATCCAAAACCTGGCAAATCAAATGGGACAATTGGCTACTAGCATGAGCAAATTCGAGGGCCAAGACTCAGAAAAATTATCTTCTCAAACGGTGATCAATCCAGGAGAGACTGTTTGTGCGATAACTTCGCGAGGTGGAGAGCAATTAGATATCTTGCCAAGGAAATCACAAACTAATGAAGGAGATGACACCACTTCCACCATGAACAAAACATTGACTTCTCAGGTAA
Source organism: Boswellia sacra (assembly GCA_013180625.2). Taxonomy (NCBI): domain Eukaryota; kingdom Viridiplantae; phylum Streptophyta; class Magnoliopsida; order Sapindales; family Burseraceae; genus Boswellia; species Boswellia sacra. The sequence goes on from SNVD02007728.1 coordinate 209,118, forward strand.
ATCCTATAACCCCCATTCTTTCATATGTTTCTCCTCCACTTTTTCCTAGTAGATTTGCAAAATCGAAAAAGGAGGAACAAGAACAAGAAATCCTGGAAACTTCTCACAAAATCGAGGTAAATATACCACTTCTGGATGCTATCGAGCAAGTACCTCATTATACAAAATGTCTCAAGGAGTTATGCACCAGCAAAAGAAAGTTAAAAAGAAATGAGAAAGTAAGTGTGGGGGAAGATGTTTCAGCTGTATTGCAAAGGAAAATTCCTCCAAAGTGCAAAGATCCAGGTACGTTCACCATGCCATGCACCATTGGTAAAACCAAGTTTATGTTAGATTTAGAAGCATCTATTAACATCATGCCATATTCTATTTATGCTTCTTTAAATCTTAGACTTTTTGCGAAAACTGGTATTACCATTCAGCTTGCTTATCATTTTAATGCATATCCCAAAAGAGTTGTGGAAGATGTGCTTGTGCAGGTGAATCAATTGGTTTTCCCAGCAAACTTCTTTGTCCTTGAAATAGAGGATGAGACATCTCCTAATCCAACTTCGATTCTGTTACGGAGACCATTCTCGAAAACTGTTAGAACAAAGATTGATGTTCATGATGGCACTCTCATCATAGAGTTTGATGGCAAGGTGATATGTTTCAATATTTTTGAGGCAATAAGGTACTCTAGTGACTTACATTCTGTTTTTGCAGTTGACGTTGTTGATTCTTTGCCACAACAATGTTTTGAGTTAACTCGCAAGAATGGATTGGATATAGCTATTAATGAGCACATAGGGACAGAAAATTCTAAGGAGTCAGAAATTTTGATACAAGTGTCCAAAGAAATGGAGGAAGTTGTGGCAAGCTTAGATGAGACCATAGCAATAACCACAAATAGGTATGATGTTTTGTACATTCAATTTTCTTTGTCTAATGAGAAAATTCTTTCTTCTGTGATGACAGCCCTGCCTTGGAGCTTAAGCTTCTTCCAGATCATTTGAGGCATGGATTATTGAGTGAGAATGATCCTTTGCCAATTATAATAGAAATGGGCCTTGCACGAATACAAGAAGAGAAACTCGTCCGAATACTTACAAACCACAAAACAGCTATTGGGTGGACAATTGCTAACATCCAAGGCCCAGCCATATGCATGCACCATTCTTGTTGGAAGAAGGATCCAAGCCCATTAGAGAAGCACAACAGAAATTGGATCCTCCCATGATGGAACCAACGTCGGGCTGAGGACGTTAAACCAAGCGCTTATTGGGAGGCAACCCAATTTTTTGAAAAATAAATAAAAAAAAGAAAAGAAAAATAAAATAAGGTAATAATGATCGATTTTTGTGTCTCGAGGAGATTCCTTTCGTAGCCATCAAATTGATCAGGTTTTATCTCTCTTTGCCATCTGTCTTATTTGTTTTTATATTTTTTTTACTTGTTTTTGACTTTTGTTTGCTATTGTGTTGTTATCTCTTTTATGTGTCTTTAGTTTCATTTCTGCTCTTTTCTTTTCCTTCCTTTTGTTTGATTTTGATTATTCCGCACTTCGAATTCATTTGTGCAACAGCTTGAGGAAACATTCAAGCGGGAGCTGAAGTCATTGCTCGAAGGTTTGAAACGTGCATATCTTGGAGTAAAACAAACTCAATCGCATTATCGGTAATAGCTCTCCTTTTCTGCTCTTCAATGGATGCCGATATCTTTGTGTCAAACCTTCGTAAAATATTTCCCTTCACTTTCTCAAAATGCTGTGTATAAAATTTATAAAGTGCGGATGACTAGACTTTGGGCGTTGATGCTCCTAAATGTGCTTGCGGAGATCCGATGGCTTATCGAAGCCAAGGTAAGATTGTCCGGTGAGCCGGACATTAATCTCGCAAAATACATGCCTGGTCTAGGAAAAGCTACTACGCCAAGAGGCGAAGAGCGAAAAGGTTACAAGTATGTTATAAATGTGCTAGATGGAATTGTAACCAGACTTGTCGTTCATTAGGTTTTGTGTCCAGGAATAGAGAAGATAAACTTTCATTTATTAAGAATGGTTTGAGTAATGAGTCGCTGGATAATGTTTTGTTAACTCTCGAGTCACATTCTTGTGGACTTGTTCAGCGTGAATTGCTTAATCTATGGACACAATTTCGTGATGAATTGCAGTGTTATAGTCTAGGGAATCTGACTAAAAACGACCCTGTTTGCCAGTTTATAAGAAAACTGGATGGGAAGCAAATCCCCGACTCATAGAAGGCGTTTCAGCCGTTACTGGACGTAAAACCAGAGGAAGATGTGAGCCACAATCACAACTACTTGTATATTTGAATGTGTGTTGTTGTTGTCAAATTTTTTTTTTCTTGTTTCGTTTGATCTGATTATCAATGTTGTTTTTGTATTATTGTTGTTTGTTGATTTTGTTTGTTTTAATTTCAAGTTTTCTTTTTGACAAACCATATGACTACCTCATGTCATAAGCACATGTGAGGAGACAAGTGTGGAGGTTTTGTCAACCTCCGCCGAAAGTGTATCTCCATTTTTCCATGCTTCACGTGGGAGACAAGTGTGTAGGTTTTGTCAAACCTCGCCGAAAGCATATCTCATTTTTTCAAATCTTGGGGCGATAAATCTGCATCGAGCAACCCCCACCGAAAGTATGTCCCCATGTGTCAAAATTTGAGAGTTTTATGTGTGTATATATACATTCTACATATTTTCGTATGTCATTCCATAACCTGTCTTGCAATTGAAAAGCATAATACCTAACGTGCATCATTGTCCTACACAAGTTTAAAGCACTTGTAGAAATGGAGAAAACACCAATTCGACGATTCCAAAATATATGCGTATTTTGTGGATCGCAATTTGGTAAAGATGGAGAGTTTACAACAGCAGCTCTTGATCTTGGTAGGACATTAGCTGCGAGGGGTATTCATTTGATTTATGGAGGGGGTAGTCTTGGGTTAATGGGGTGTGTGTCACAGCTGCATCCCTAGGAGGGAGCAAAGTTCTTGGCATTATCCCTAAACCATTAGCTGTACGAGATATCGTAGGCAACACAATCGGGGAAGAGTTACAGGTCTCTAGCATGCATGAGCGTATTGCACATATGGTCATTAAATCTGATGCATTTATAGCTTTGCCCGGTGGTTATGGTACATTAGAGGAGATATTTCAAATCACCTCTTGGGCACAGCTAAACATCCATCGGAAACCCATTGGTTTGTTAAATGTCAATAATTTTTTTGATGGTTTGTTGTCTTTTCTTGATCAAGCAGTAGAAAAAAACTTCATCTCACCGTCGGCGAGGCAAATCCTGGTTACAGCTTCAACTGCAGGGGAGTTAATTGACAAACTACAAGAATTCGTCTATTCGCCTGATTCCAACAATGGCTCGGATAGATTGGTTTGGAGAAGGCAATAAAAGGCGTAAACTGGATTTAACGCTCCATCTGTAATCTCTATCTGCTGGTTTGCTTTGTTTTTGTTTGCTTTCTTTTTATTGTGTTTATTTGAGAGTTTTTCATGTCATTTCTTTTGAGCTTTTTCAGGTTATTTCTTTCGCCCCAGGTAATATTTTCTAATCTGGCTTTTAGAGTGGTGGCTTAAAAAGTTTAATTCCTCTTGAAACGCATTCTGGATCTCTTCAATCCATAATGGCTGAATAAGGAGGCTAACTTCTAAACTTTTTAGACCCATTCTAACTGACTTGTTTTTGTTTGCTGGCTTGTTGGACTTTGTTATTTTATGAGTAAGTTTAGTTTTGTGTAATTTAGAGTTGTTGTGTGTTTTTGTCCATATCAGTTTCGATTCGAAAAAAAAAAAAAACATTGTGGAAAAACCTGAGAATGGCAGAATATGGGGTTTCCTTAACTCTTGAAACGCATTCTCTCTAAATAAATCCGTAGATTGTTTATTTTATGTTGTTTGAAGTGTCTTGTTTCTTGTTTTGTTCTTCATATTAAAGGTATATAGGCTGGAAACCTTAAGTCTGCGGGCTACTGGTCCTAAGGATTGTTGAAATATACAATCTTGACTCATGTGTAACAACGCCACGTACCTCTTTTCTTGCATTTTGTGGGTCGATGATAAGATAATGATTGAATTAAGAATAACTCGTGGAAAATGATAAATGATGCATGGATCTGTGTGCTTGAAATGTTTATTGGTTTTCGCTTTGCTTTTGATTCCTTGCGCAACATTGAGCACTGACCTATTATCACTGAGTTATTTGTTCACTTAGAGAAAGTTTATGTAATTTAAATGTTTCTTCAGATTTCAATGAATTCTAGAACTTGTTTGATGGTCACTAGAGGCGAAATCCTAGACTGTGCAACATTGGGGAAATGATTTAGGCCATCTTTGGACCGTTTGAGCCTTAATAGCCAACCTTGACAGAAATTGATCCCTAGTTACCCCTTTGAGCCGCTGTAAGCCTTTTTCTTTTTTAACTCACTAAAAGATTTCCTAACCTAAAATGAATTTGTTCCAAACAGTTTATCCCTTACCTATGAGCATGTAGATCATTCACAATTAAATTCTTAGCTATGTTCTGGTTTTGGGAAGTTAGAGGAGGTTGGATTGTGCCATGAGCAATGCAAGTGAGTTTTATTATGTTTGTAAAAAAAAAAAAGAGAGAGAGAAAAAAAACAATCTGTACTTATCTTCCACGTACTTAAACATTGAGGACAATGTGTTGTTTAAGTGTGGGGGAGGGGAATTGCAGTTTAAAAAACAAAAAAAAAAGAAGAAAAATATATCTATACCCTTGGGCGTTCTTAAAAAGAATGAAACAAGAAAGTGTGGGGGTGTAGTTTCTTTTATTTTCTAAAAAAAAAAAAGAAAAAATAAGAAAAAAAAAGATTGAGTGTTCTAAATAAGTTTGGGGGAGTATTGAAATGAAGTTGTGTTATAGGGTTGAGCTCTACATAGTCTTGAATGATTTATGTGTTTGTGGGTGATTTGAGCCAAATTATTATCCTTTATCATACCTTCACCCAAGCCAAACGTTACTAGCTTAATAAAGTCCTACTTGATCCTTGGTGTTGTGCATGTCTACATTAGTGGAGAGTGACTTGAAAAGCAGGCCTATGGAGTTCATTTATACACACATCTTCAATATTAATTATGATTCATTTTTATGCATAAACTCATCTGGGTTACAAGTGATTAGGTGAGAATGGCTATACACACACACACCTGTCTCTTATACACATCTAGATGTGTATAAGAGACAGATCTTTGAGATAAAATTCTTGATCAAGTGCATTATTTTGAAGTTTTCCTTGGGTTATAATTAAGTACAATCTTTGAGGCCTATTTGCCAGTTGAAGCATTTGTGTGTTTTAATTTTTCTTTGATTCTGTTTTGGTTTAGTTTTGTTTCGTATCATTTTAGTTGCTCGAGGACTAGCAAAGTCTAAGTGTGGGGGAATTGGATAGGTGTCTATTTATGTATTACTTTTATATCAATTTGTCCATGTTTCTTTGCTATATTCCTTGGTATTTTTATGTTTTTGTGTGGTTTTGATGTTTGTAGGAGTTTTGGAGCAACTTGCACAAAAATGGAGTAAAACCCTTCATTTTCACCTCTGCTAGTCAGTGATCTTCTCGGATTTAATTGTATTGATATACAATGAACCCGACGACAGATTATATACCGTTGGAAAGCTCTCGAAGTCTATTTTCTGGAGAAATTTACGGTTTATAAATCCATTCAGTGTACCAAAAAGTGTAATCAAAACAGTGTGAGATGTATAGAAATATAATTCCACAAGCACTGTAGCATGTATAATACGGGGGCACTGTAGCAAGTCACTGTAGCAGAGTATTTAAACACATTTTAGGGTTTTATTTTGATAACGGGAAGAGGGGAGAACGTGGTGGAGGCTGCAGCTCTGGAATTCTTTCATCTCTTGGAGTTCTTGAAGGAGAAAGAAGCTTGGAAAGAGGAAGAACTACAATCCAAAGAGAATTACATCAAATTTGCTAAGTTTTTCCTTTCCCTATCATTTTCTGGAATGTCTCCATGTTGTATTGTATTTACCACGTTCTTAAACATGTGTAACTGAATCTGAATTGGTTGAGGGTGATTTCAAAGCCCCTGATATGGTTTTTGTAAGTTGATTGTGCAAGAAGTTGTTATCCAATTCTCTAATTGAAGTTGCTTGTATTTTCCCATGTCTAATGCTTATGATTGCTTGCTGGATTGTATTTGGGTGGCCAACTGAATATAATCTGGATATTGTCTATTGCTAGACTAGAAATCTTGATCCGTAATTGTCTTGAATTTCTAATCCTTAGTAGCAAAATTGTGATCAGAGATTGCAATTGGAGAATACAACCTAAGTTAAATAATCCGAGCTTTTGTGTTTATTGCTTAGATCAACCTATCTTTCTTATCGTAATGCATCCATTGAATTAAATTTAGAGAGCTTGTTCTAGGTTGTTTAATGGATAGAGATTAAATAAAGAGCCTGTTTTATTTAACAACAAAGTAAGGAAAGATTGGGATAACAGAGCTTGTTGTTATCTACGGTTGATAATTTCAATGGTGTAATTGGATGACAATTCTATGATTAATTCGCAAATCCATATCTTGTGGCAGAGAAGGATCCCTTAACCAGGTTTCCCTCATTGATTTTTCAATCCGTTTAAATTTGCATTGTGTTATTCTTCTTTTGCCTTTGCATTAAGTTTAGTTAATCAACCAACAAAACCCCCCATTTATTCTGTTTTTACTTTCGAATAACAAATTCAATTAGAATCAATCCTCGTGGGAACGATATCTTACTCATCATTTTATTACTTGTGCGACTAGTATACTTGCTAGTTTCGAACGCATCACCTAGGTGCCATCTCGAGCTCCACACTCTTACCGTCACTCCCTTTTTATGGCCGCCTCCAGCTTCCTTTTCTAGAATGGCTTCTTTGGGAAGCTCAAGGTCATATCCTCCCCTGCTGCTCTCAGCCTGTATTCTACTTATAGTCCACTGTACAAAGCTGACTGCCCTCGTAATTGGATCCTTCCCAGCTTGCATCCGCCAGTCTATCCCTTGTACTGCTCCCAAGGCCTTGGATCTGCTTCCTTGTTGTCTCTGTATCACCCACGTCTAACTCCATCCATCACTCCTGTCTCCCTCCCTTTTTGTTTCTCTTTCATCATGGTAGAGTTGGATGATGGGCTGGGTCTGAGGTCTTAATTGGACTTTTAACGTTAAGTCACAATAACTGGCTAGCTCCTACACTAAAATGATCATGGGCTTCGTTGAAGTTTTTAGGTTGGGCTTGGAGGCCCAATTCTACCCCTTCATTTGCCCCTTTTTGCATAGGGCCAGATGTTGTCCCAGATGAGCCTGATACAAAATATTCCTCCAAGCTCATAAGATAATTCTTCAAAAATGTCTTATTTACCCCTCTCTATCCCTTGATTTTCCCACTTTGCCCATGGAGAAGTTAATAAATCAAGTGGCTTTTCCTTGGCTGAGGGGGCATCTGTGCATCTACTACACTTGTAGTTCCTGATTCCCAATCCGTTTCACATCACGTCTCTTCCCATTCAGAGCTTTTCAGTTCATCGGTACCGTTCCTCCCCCATTTAAGGTCTTCAAGCCCCTAAAATCTTCTTCAACCGCGACTTAGTTGCTCCTTTACATCTTTTCTCCTGATTACTGTCGTTTTGTTACATTGATAGCCAATCTGTCTTTTTCTTTCGTCTACCATGCCTTCGAAGATCCCTCCATTGTGCTGCATGCCTCTTCCTCTACTTTGCAAGGAATATCAAGTCCTAGATGACATTTCCTTACACGAAGTTGAGGGGGGGACCTTCATGGTTCATAGTGAGGAAGGAGACTGTATGATATTTTTTCGATGGCATCTGGACGCCATAAGGTTCCCTCTCCATCCGCTCATCGCCAAGTTTCTCCATTTTAGCAATCTGTGTCAGATGCAATTTACGCCCAACGTATTTAAAATCCTTATTGCTATGACTCTCTTGAATAAAGAGTGGGGTCTCAGTCTGGGTCTACCGGATTTTATGTGTTCCTATTCTTTGACAGAACTAAGCAGAAGTCTGGGGCACTACTATGCTTCTCCAAGGCAGGGAGAGGTGATTTTTTTTAGTTTTGCCGAGACCAACAAGCATCAGAAGAAATAATGTCTAATAGGTGGGAATTGGATGGCTGTATCTAGCCTCCCATTTTGGGTTTGCAAGGACTTCGGTCAAATCGGTGCTTTTTGATCTTTAACATTCTTGTTGATGTCTGAGTTGAGGTTGGGTCCTTCTCTTTGTTGCTGCTGCTTTCCTTGTTTCGTTGCCCTCTATATCTTTATTATTATATTATATTATATTATATATATATTTTGTGTAGCTCCTACTTTTACCTATCTTCGTAGCGAGTGATTAGACTATCTAAGAGTCATGTTAGGTTCGTACGACTATGACGGCGACTCCTACAACACTCCCATGAATTTGTTCGTTATGGCCCACACCTCTCCCCCGCTACATTTCCTTTTAGATGTTCAGTTAGGCAGGTGCGAGTGGACATTTCGTGATGTGTTCGGTGGACCTCTTCCTAGGAAGATGGAAGGCTTTATTAAATGTGGGGAAGAGTTGTCAAGTAGACGGGGAGAGTCTACGGGCAGTGAACGTGAAGGTTTAGGAGAAAAGGTTGATTTCAATGAATTAAGGATGTTGGCTGAAGATGATTGGGGGGTTCAAGACCTTATGTTCCCGCATCCAGGGAATTCACCCGTTCTACTTCTAGGCAAGCCATAAGTTATCAGACCGCTGCTTCTGGGTCACCTCATGTTTTGCTTGCTATAGACGCCAAAGGTGAACAACCAAGCAGCATGCGGGGTGAGGATCCTGACATTTTAACGAGTTTATTGTCCTCTCAGCATGCCATTATCCAGGTAGGTAAGAGAAAAATGGAGGCTCACTATCCGGAAAAGAGGGGGGCCAAAGGCTGGAGACTAAGGAAGTGGCTAGGTTTGCACCATTTGCCAAAGGCCTCCCCCTTACTTACCCAACAAAACATCCAGTTCCTTTGTCGCCTTTGGAAAGTTCTTGGATCAATCGAAAAATAAGAGAGTTGTACCTGAATCTATTTATGGTGGCCCTTGTCAAAGAAGGGCATGGGATGGAGCATGTGCATGTAGGGGAGAGCTCGCAGGATGCCTTCATTAGTTGGGCTTTACTAGACAATACTGTTCTTCTAAAAGATACTAACAGAGTGTGAGACATTAGTGATACTGATCTGTGTGGGGGCCTTGCCATGGACATAATGAAGGCAAGGGGTTTTTGGGTATGAGTTTGAGTATCTTTATATCATTGGTTTATTAATTGTAATACACGTGTTTTGCAGGTCGTTGCGAAAGCAAGGGAAATTGTGCGTTAGAGTTTGTTGTTGAAAGATGTTGACATTCTTGAGAAGGAGCGTGAGGACTTGAAGCAAAAACTATCAATTGCTAAGGCTTCTTTGAAAGGGGCTACTGAAAAGGTTAAGCAGGCGGAGTAGAGCTTGAAACAAAAGGATGATCTTGTAGATCGATTGAGACAAGAAATAGTAGAGTAGAAGGTAGTCATTAAGGATCTTCACCTTGAAGTTGCGTTGAATCAGATTAAGGCACTGAACCAGGCTATGGCCTAGAATATATCTTCTTTCAAGGCTGGTTGGAAGGAAGCTATAGCAGCTCCTAATGATCGAAACTTTGAAAGTCCTAAGCCCTTTGAGCGGTCTTATAGAACAACGGTAACTCTCTGTATACTACTTTCTATTTCTCCTTTCGCTTCTTTTCCTCTATCTTTTATTAGCCCCATTTGTGTATCTTGTTGGGATGCGACAACCTAATGGAGGTTACTGTCTTCCTTTCTTTGTAATTTTTTGTAGGCTGATGCGACGCTTGAAGAAATAGAAACTAAGCGTCAAGCCCTTGACCATTAAGGAACTCCGAGCGCTTTCCCCCAAAGGACAAAGGCTGCTTAAGCAGCGGCAGTTTTGAAAGGCACTAGGTATATCGATTATACCACGCCAAAGATCGCCGAGCCTTATAGGGTAGGGCACGACTTGATGGAGAGGAAGGCATTGCAGAGGCTTCCTTTCCCCCAGGACATAATGTGGGTAGGTCTCAGACTACGAAGCCAATATTGGTGGGTATTGAGGTTCCTGGTATTTCCCACCCTGGTGTAGATGCTGAAGCTGAAAGTGTCCAGGAGGTAGCTATAGGAGCTGAGGCTATTATCGGGGTGTCCTCCTCTCGCATGTCATAAGAGGCAAGTCCAAGCGTTTTGACTAAAGCTTTTTATGATTCTTAACATGCTAATGTCCATATTTTGTCTTGTCGCTTGTAAATGTTGGAATATGTTGTTAACCAGGAACTGAAATGTACTCTATTTTTGCAAGAAATAAAAGGACACATTTTCGTTATCTGTTATGCTCGTATTTGATAGTCCCTCCATGCAGAGGGGGCCTTGGGTCCTTTACTCTCTATCCTTACTTCTGGCCTTAGTCATAGATCTGTCAAACTTTCCCTTTTGGTTTCATGGGACCAAATGTGTCAGAAAGTCAAAGGTTTATCCTTTCCGTTTGTGGGATCGAGCGTCTCTAAAATGTAGAGTCTTTTCCATCAACTTTGTAAGATCGAGCGTCTCTAAAATGTAAGGTCTTTTTCTATCAACTTTGTGCGATCAAGCATTCCTGAGAGGTAGAGGGTCATGCCTTCGATTCTATGGGATCAAGCACGCTTGAAATGTAGAGGCTTACAGTGTCCCTAAGAGGTAAAGGGTCATGCCTTCGATTATGCGGGATCAAGCATGCCTAAAATGCAGAGGCTTAACCTTTCGGTTCTGTGGGATCAAGCATGCCTGAAATACAAAGGCTTACCCCTTCTGATTTGTGGGATCAAGTATGCCTAAACGGCAAAGGCTTACCCCTTTGGATTTGTGGGATCAAGCATCCCATAAATATAGAGGCTTACCCTTTCAAATCTATGGGATCAAGCATGCCTGAAATGCAAAGGCTTACCCTTTCGGATCTATGGGATCAAGCATGTCTAAAAGATAAAGGCTTACCCTTTCAGATTTGTGGGATCAAGCATACTTGAAATGTAGAGGCTTATCCCTTCTAGTTTGTGGGATCAAGCATGCTAGAAATGCTGAGGATTACCCCTTCAAATTTTTGGGATCAAGCATGCTTGAACGGCAGAGGCTTACCCCCTTGGATTTTGCGGGATCAAGCATGCCTAAAATGCAGAGGCTTACCCCTTCGGATCTGTGGGATCAAGCATACCTTAACAGCAGAGGCTTACCCCTTCGGATTTGTGGGATCAAGCACGCCTAAAATACAGAGGCTTCGGATTTATGGGATGAAGCACGCCTGAAATACTGAGGCTTCAAAGGCTTACCCCTTTAGATTTGTGGGATCAAGTATGCCTGAAATGTAGAGGCTTACCCTTTCGATTCTGTGGGATCAAGCTTGCCTGAAACGCAAAGGCTTACCCCTTTGGTTTTAAGAGACAGATAAGAGAGGAGAGAAAATGAGCTATGAACAAGTAATTTTCTGTAAAATAAGGTATTGACCCTTCTTGTTCCTTGGGTCCGATTGAATTCAACAGATTCATGATTACAATTATACAAAAGAAAAATTTCACTTGTAACTCTCTCCAAAGTAAAATGACAAAAAGTTCCACGTGCAACTTTTCTGGGTGTTATAATGAAATTGTTAGGCGTAATACTTACGAAGATGGAGGGCATTCCACGGCTTAAGGACTTGGTTGCCTTCCAGCGTGAGTAACAGATATGAGCCTTTGCCCAAAGCCTTATCAACCTGATATGGTCCTTCCCATTTAGCTCCCATTTTCCCAGCGTTTAGCTCTTATCTATTTTCCATGGCTCTTTTGACAACCCACTCTCCTCTATTGAACCTCCTAGTTTTGACCCTGCCGTTATGGACCTTGGCCAGGGCCTATTGGTAGGTTGCTACTTTAATCGCAGCAGTTTCCCTTCTCTCCTCAACCAGGTCTAAATTCGTTTCCAATGCCTTATCATTTTTTGGAGAGTTTCCTAAGTCAGATCTAAGAGTGGGTAGTGAAGCTTCTGTTGGGATGACGGCCTCTACCCCATATGTCAATGCGAACGGTGATTTCTCGGTCAGCTTCCTTCGTGTGGTTCTATAGGCCTATAGGACATTTCGTAGTTCTTCTAGCCATCTGCCTTTTCTCTTATCTTGCTTTTTTTTGGGACAGTTAAAGATGGTCTTATTAGTGAACTCCGCCTGCCCATTCTCTAATGGTTAGCTCTTCGAGGAGAAGTGGTGCTCTATCCTTTGTTCTTGACAAAAATCCCTCATTACCTTGTTGTCAAACTGTTTTTCATTATCTAAAATAATGATGTGTGGTAACTCAAACTGATATACAATATTTTCCCAAATAAACTTCTTCACGTCTGAGGATGTCACTGTTTTATAAGCCTTAGCCTCTACCCATTTTGTGAAATAGTCTATTGCCAAAAGCACGTGCTGGTTCCCTCCTGCTGCATTGAGCAAGCGTCCTACAATATCTAAACTCCATTAGATGAAGGACCAAGGGGCTGGATATGAGGTGTAACGGGCTGCCTAGCTGGTGTATGAGGCTGGCGTGCTTTTGACATTTGTGGCATTTTCGTGCATAGGCTTCAGAGTCTGCAAAAAGTGAAGGCTAATAGTATCCTTGCCCCATTATCCGATGGGCTAGGCTCCTTCCAACTGAGTGCTTCTTGCAACTTCCCCCATGTATTTTTTCTAATACTGCGTCCGCCTCCTCCTTTGATAGACATTTCAGGTAGGGTCCCGAGAAGGACTTTTTGAATAGCTCCTCAGTGATCAAACAACATCTGGTCGATTTCATTCGTAAGCGCCTTGCCACTTTTTTGTCAGGTGGGACGGTCTCATCCTTAACATAGTCAATTATATCCTTCATCCACCCCTGTTGTTCTGCCAGGACATAGATTTTTGGACATTGATTCCTCTTGCACCTAATGCTAGGCTCATCTAAGACCTCCACTTCAACCTCTAAAACCTTATTTGTAGCAGTCGAAGTTGAACAAGCCAGCTCGTCAACGCGTTAATTATCGACCCTCAGCACTTTCCTAATCCTTACCTTTTTAAAATACTCTGTCAGGGCTTTTGCCTTACCTAAAAATGCTGCCATCCTTTCATCCTTGGCTTCATATTTCCCTTCCCATTGGCCAGCAACTAATTAAGAGTCGCACAAAATTTCTAGTTGTTTTGCTTTTAGCTGCCTAGCCATCTACAATCCCAAGAGTAAGGCTTCGTACTCTGCTTCATTGTTAGAGATGAGAAACTCGAGCCTTATGACCCTTTGAAGGATCAAACCTTCTAAAGTTCGCAGTTCTATCCCTACCCCCACTCCTTCTGTGTTTGAGGACTCGTCAATAGGCATTTGCCATATGTTCCCCCCATCGTCGGGCCCTTTTAGCATGGCATCTTCAAGACTACGCTCCTATTCGAGAAGAAAATTGACCAAGACCTACCCTTTTTTGGCCGTTCGAGGGCAGAAGGTGATGTCTATGGTGCTTAGATTCATAGCCCACTTAGTCACTCTTCTACTCAAGTCAAGCTTGTTCAGTATCGTCTTTAGGCGATACAAAGTTAGGACATGTATGGGATAAGTCTCAAAGTAGTGTAGTAATCAGGTTTTTGCGTGAACCAAGGCTAGGATTAATTTCTCGGCTACTGTATATCTAGACTTTGCTTCATTTAGGGTTTTGCTAGCAAATGTCATTGGCTTTTGCACCCTTTCTTCCTCCTTTAGTAGGGCACTACTTACCGAGGTAGAAGAGATCGCTAGGTACAGGTACAAGATTTCTCTGGCAATAGGAGCAGAAAGTATACGCGCTTGTCTCAAGTACTTCTTTAGCTTCTAAAGGGCGTCAAATTGCTCTTTTTCCTATCTTACCCCCCTTACCACTTTTAATCGCTTGGAAGAAGGGTCCAGCATTTATCTGACTACCTTGAGATAAAGGCAGCCACCCTCATTGTCAAAGTCTGGACTTCTTTTATATTTCTCAGTTTCGTGGTCTCCATTAGTGCTTGTATTTGTCTTGGTGTAGCCTCTCTTCCCTTTTTACTAACTATGTGCCCCAAGAAGTTCCTAGAAGAGACTTTAAAGATGCATTTATCGAGATTCATCTTCATTCTGTACATGTGGAGCGTGTTGAAGACAGTCTACAAATGCCACAAGTGGTTTTCTTCCTTTTTGCTATTGACTATCATGTCATCTATATAAGCCTCCATGATGTCCCCAAAAGGTCCTCGAAACACTCTAGCCACCATTCTTTGTGTATGTTGCCCCTATATTTCTAAGGCTGAACGACATAACCTTGTAACAGAACACCCCTTTCTCTGTAACAAATGCGGTTTTCTCCTTATCTAGTCCATGCATAGGGATTGATTGTATCGATTATAGGCATCTAGGAAGCTCATTCGTGCGAAACCTGTGGTGGCACCTACCATCTGGTCTATCTTAGGCAAAGGGAAGGGGCCTTTGGGGCAAGCTCTGTCTAAGTCGGTGTAATCCATATAGACTCGCCACTTTTCATTTTTCTTGGTACTACTACCACATTTGACAATAACTTCGGATAGACGACCTCTCTTATGTACCTTGCTCCCAATAACCTGTCGACCTCCTCACTCACTGCTCTGTTCTTTTCTGGGGCGTGCCTCCGTAGTTTTTGTCTTACCGGTATCGCTCCTCTTATCACGTTTAGCTTATGACATGCTACTTCTGAGTCTATTCCCGACATATCTTATCCAATTCAGGCGAACACGTCTGCAATCTTTTCCAGTATTATCTTCAATTTCCTCCTTTCTTTTTCATTTAATAACTGACCAACGAAGAGTTTGCACTTTGGTGCTGAAGGTCTGAAGTCTATTTGCTCCAAGGGCTCGATCGTAGGGATTCTCTTCTCCACTCGCTTGTCACCAACACCTCCTGTAATTTCTATTTGTTTCACCCCGGATAGGGGTAATCCACCCTACCTTCTCCTATTTCCTTATCCAAGGGGGACACTTTCTCCCAAGACGATTGCATAACATTTTTTGCCATCATCTAGTTGTCTTTTATCTCTATGACTCATTTCCCATCCACTGTCACGCATCTCATCAGCTGATGTAAGATAGAGGGTACCCTCTTTATTCTATGTATCCACGTCCTACCTATTATCTTGTTATAGACGGAGGGTGCATCGATCACCAAGAAGTCTATTAGTAAGGTCCTTCTGGCAGTTGTCACCGGTAGGGATATGACTCCCACAGGTTTTGTTTTACTCCTATTGAAACTCACCAAGGGGGCCTTGCTTGAACGAATCAAGTTTTTATCCAGCCTTATCCTTTTGTAGGTGCTAAGAAAGATTATGTCAGCACTGCTCTCCCCATCTACCAATAACCTGGCCACGTCACAGAATGCAATGTTCAATGTCACCACCTAAGGGTCTTCATGAGGAAGCTATAGCCCTCCTAGGTTCGGCTTCATAAATTCTAGGCTTGGTCAGTCTTTCGTCACCAACATAATCGGTTTTTGTTCCTCTTCGAGTCTCCGATCATCAAAATTAGGCTTACCATGAATGGCATGAAGGTCATTTCCCTACTGATCTTCACTATGTATCTAGCGCTTAATGCTTTAGACGACATCCCAATGGTGACCATTGGCTTTTGTAGGGGAAGGTGGCCAAATGGTTTTGCTTTGTTATAGTCTTTTTCAGAACCTTGCACCTCATATCTCGTCAGCAATCCTTTTTGTATCATGATTTCAATATGAGCCCTTAAAGTTTTGCATTCCTTTGTCAGATGTCCATGGACAGCGTGGAATGCATAGTAGGCGCTCTTGTTCATCTGGGCTTCCTTCGGCAAAGGCTTTGGTGTTCGGAATATTCTCCTGTCTTTGTTCTCTCACCATATTCTCACCAGAGTTATGTTGAGGTGGATAGGGGGTACGATGGCCCTTGTTGGAGGGCACTACCCTCTATCTCTTCTATCTATCACCTTCTGTTTTGAGCGTCCCCTTATTATGAGCTATTTGCTAGTTTTCCCCTCCAGTCTCCTTCCTAATTGCCACAAAGGTAATCTCATGCTGTTGAAGGGCCTCGTCTTTCTTTAAGTGGACCCATCCTTCAGCTTTTTCTGTGATTTCTTCCATCATCCTAAGCCCCTTTCGAACTAAGTATTCATGAAACCTAGTTCCGATTCTGATTACGCAGTTGAAAGCATCGGCAGCGGCTTCAGAGCTGTATCTTTCTACCTAGCTGAGCCCATTGTTAAACCTTGCAATGAACTCCCCCAAGTTCTCCCGTTCAGCTTGCTTCAAGGAATAAAGATCGGTGATGGTCTTCGGTTGACTTCTATTCCAGAGATACTGGGAGAGGAAAGCCCTTGATAGCTCATTGAAGTTGTCTATCATCCCTGATTGCAATGACGTGGACCATCTCAAGGTTGTCCCACTCATATTGGCCGAGAAGACCTTACAGAGCAACGTATCGACAAGGGTTTCAAGGGACATTTTCTGGTGACAATGGACAAGGTGTTCCTCTGGGTCCTGCTTTTTGTCAAATAGTTTTAGAGTGGGCATGGTGAATTTTTCAAGTTTAAAGTGTTTTTTATATGGTCGTTGAACGAGGTTTGGCTTATTTTCTGGGCGGTGACGGCAAGCGGGTTAAGGGGTTTGGTTGTAACTATATTTTTCATCCTACTCTCCACTATATGGTTCAGCTCGTCCATAACCATATCAAACATATCAGGGTTCATATCACGGGCGTTTTCCTTACTCGCATTGGGATTCTGTTTGTGATCTCCACCTCCTCTTTCAGCTTCTCAATTGGGTGTAGGAGGGGTATTTCTGTAGCCAGCTACACTTTCAGCCTCACCCTCCTCCTGTGCTCTCCCCCTCCCCCCTTCGCCCAAATCGCCCTTCTTCTCCTTCATCTTCCTGCGAAGTTCTCTGTTTTCTCTCTTGGCTTGTTCAAGTTGCTTCCTTAGGTTTGCCACGACTGCATCGACCGCTCCTAGATTTCCCTCTAGTCGAGACGTCTCCTCACCGAAAAGTGGGTTGTGCTACTAGATCTTCTTCCATTCTGAAGGTGTTTCGTGTTGAGAAAATCATGTTGGTCGTAGAGTTAGACACGAAAGATAGCCTTCTCCCCAACAACATTTCGAGTTTCCCTGAAAAAACCTTTGCTCCCCAAGAGTATCTCGATTTCCCACAGACGATGCCGATTAAAGGAACCAATTTTTGTCGTACCCCAATCGAGTTAGCCTAGCTGACCTTTTGCTCCTCTACGAACTACAATAACACAATAGCCTCCTTTTCTACTCATTCACCTCTCCAGAGAGTAGTAAGCAGCTCTTGGGGTGGTACCTACAAAAGGCACTTCGATGCCCAAGTTAGGAATCTGGCCAACAGAATTTGTACAGTATATCAGTAAGCAAAAGGCAAAAGTAGAGAGGTTTTTAGAGAGAGAGAAGCAATTCAAAAATGAGTAGATATTTTTGGAGCTCGATGGAAGCTTATACCCAGGCCCCATCTCAAGCTTCACACTCTTACCATCACTCTCCTTTTGTGGTTGCCTCTAGTTTCCTTTTTTGGAATGGCCTCTTTGGGAAGCTCAAGGTCACATCCTCCCCTGCTACTCTCAGTTGTATTCTACTTATAGTCCATTGTGCAAAGCCGACTGCCCCTATAATCAGATCCTTCCCAGCTTGCATTCGCTAGTCTATCCCTTGTACTACTCCCAAGGCCTTAGATCTGCTTCCTTGCTGTTCTATATCGCCCTCGTCCAACTCAATCACTCACGTCTCCCTCCCTTTGTTTCTCTTTCATCATGGTAAAGTTGCATGATGGGCTGGGCCTAAGGCTTAATTGGGCTTTTAACATTAAGTCACAATAACTGGATAACTCCTACACTAAAATGATCATGGGCTTGGTTGAAGTTTTTGAGTAGGGCCTGGAGGCCTAATTCTACTACTTTACCTAGCTTTTTAAAAGGTACAATAAACTGTCGTTATGTTTAGTCTTACGGTTAAATAAATATAAATTAGTTGAAGTAAAAAGATTATAATGATCATTTAATATTTTTAATATTATAATATAAAAATTAAATTTTTTTCTTTCTTCACTCCTCCCTTCTTCTTCCTCTTTCTTCTTCATGTATGTCTCTGCACCAACAACCAGCATTGGGAAGCCACCACCCTCAAATTGTGAAGGCACCATCTTTTCTTATCATCTTTATCTCTCTTCACCATCCCCCACTGTAAACCCAAATACCCCCACCGATGGTTTCTTCTGCCTTTGTTGTGCCTCCAACATTTGTCGAATCTCCACCTCCTCTGTCAAATCTCCACCTTCGCTATGAAATCGATGAAGACAAAGATAAAAGATGAAGATAGTAGTGGTATTGTTTGATTTTGATGATCCATGGGATGTTGATGACGAAGATGAGTTTTGGATTTTTTATTCTTTTTTTTTTTTTTCAGTTTCTAGCATTGATGTGGTGGTTGGTCTATGGGTCGACTTTAATGGTGATTGTGATATGGCGACGCTTATGATCTAGAGGCAATGGAAAATGTGGTGATGATGCAGCTAGCATTGTTGTATTATGGGTTACTTTTTTCCCCAATTTTTTGGTGTGACACGATGGCTACTAGTCTATGGTTTAGCTTTGGTTGTCGTGGGATGAGAGGGTGATGATGATGTGGTGACGATTGCGATGCACAGGCAAATTGTGATGGTAATGGATGAGTGATGGTCGTGAAGCAGTAGAGGGATGGGACTGGTGGTAATAAGATCGGCGATGAGGAGTTGATGACACTAGCAGTGATGGAGATGTAGTGTGATGCTTTGCTATGTTAATGCCACCGATGACTGCTTATCTGAATTGAACGATAAAGATTCCATCAAAAGTGCGAAATGATCGAAGACTTGCTGTAACATCCCACATCGCTTGGGAATATGATATGATATGTGCTTAAATACCTTGTGAGCTCCTTAAGCTGTTGGAAGCCTTTTGGGTTGCAAAGCCTGAAAGCAAAACCATAACGGATTGTGTGTCCAAAGTGGACAATATCCAACAGTGGGCCGGGGTATTAGACTTTGCGCACCTGTGGGAGCCACCTCTTGAGACTTTGTGAGGGTCACCTCTCTAAGGCGCACATGGGGGCCACCGCATGAAACTGTGTGGGAGCTACCACTTGAGGGTTTATGGGGACCGCAAAGTGCCACCACAAGTGCAAAGTGCCACATGTGGGCCGGGATATTACAAATGGTATCAGAGCCTAGTCCAACCGGAAGTGTGGGGTGTCACCCTGAGGGTATAAGCCCAATCAAGCGAGGACGCTTTATTCGTAGGGGGGTTGGGGGGGGGGGGGGGGGGGGGGGGGGGGGGGGGGGGGGTGGGGGGAAGAGGGTGAATGTAACATCTCACATCGCTTGAGAATATGATATGATATATGCTTAAATACCTTGTGAGCTCCTTAAGCTGTTGGAGGCCTTTTGGGTTGCAAAGCCCGAAAGCAAAATCGTAACAGACTGTGTGTCCAAAGCGGACAATATCCAACAGTGGGCTAGAGTATTGGGCTTTGCGCACGCGTGAGGGTCACCTCTTGAGACTTTGTGGGGGTCACCTCTCGAAGGCGCGCATGGGGGCCACCGCTTGAAACTGTGTGGGGGCCACCACTTGAGGATTTATAGGGATCACAAAGTGCCACACACAAGTGCAAAGTGCCACATGCGAGACGGGATGTTACACTTGCTAATGTGAGCAAGAAGCATAAAAACCTGAAACAATTCCAGCTCAAGCTTAATTTACTCAGTTTTCTTCGTAACTCAAATTTTCTTTTTTAACCAAATTAGTTGCCCACCAAGTTTCATTCCATAAAACAAGTTGTGCAAATTGAATACTAACACACAGGAAACAAGAAGCAAGAAGCAAAAAAGAAAACTCATCAAGTCATGCTACAGTACAGTTGCTGTATACCCATACAACAGCTTTACTGTAGCATGTAAAAATCGTAAACGTATGTATAAAAATCATAAATCGACTAAAAAAAATCGTATTTACGACTTTTACATATTTTTCATTTACGACTTTTTACATACAACTTTTATTCATTTGTTTACGACTTTTACAACGTGTTTACGATTTTTACACAAATGAACAGTTGCTATACGGTAACAAAATCCAAACTCATCCTAATGGCTTCATTTCTTCTATATTTTAGAATGGAAGCAACCATGGTTGCTGATGTTTGGGGGTGATGAGTTGCAGATTTTGGGAGCTACTTAAAATGAGAAATTCCATATTTCCCCCTTTTCAAATTATTAGTCTATTGATTTGTAGTAATGTTTGATTGATTTTTAATACTATTAGGGGTAAATTGGTCATTTAATGTCTTAATTTTTAGTTAATTTTATCATATATTTTTCAAATTTTAGGTTAAGGGTATTTGGTAATTGCCAATAAAATGGGAAAAGTCTGCAAAAACCCTTGAGGTTTGATTCAAATATTAGTTGAGGACAGTCAAACTTTACACTAAAAAATTAGTCCTTGATTTTAATTTTTGTTTTATTTGATTGAAGGTAATTTGGGTATTTAATACAAAGAGACACAAATCTCTCTTATGGTTTCTTGAAATCTTGTATAGCCGCTTAGGTTTCTAAAAATCTCAAATACCCCCTATTGTCACAAGCCTCTATTAAGTTTTTTGTTATGAACTTAAATAAAATTAATATATTGATGAAGTTATTTTCTAACTTTAATATTAAAAAGGTGTAGTAATTCCAAAATCAATAGAGTATATATTAAATAAATATAATAAAAAAGTTAATAATTTAGTATAAGTATATTTTTATTAAAAAATTAGAAAATGTACTAACAACACTTCAAAATTTTTTTTGATAAATACTTAAATTTATTGGTGGTAAATAATTGAATGAAAAATCTATAAAGCTAAAATCTCTTTTTCCTACATGAGACATATTATCAATAATAACTTCGTTTCATTTTATATTTTCAGTATTTCTCTCTCTCTCTCTCTCTCTCTCTCTCTCTCTCTCAAGAATTATAAGATTGGGAATGGTTTTTTCTTGCAATTTATGTCCAATGGTTGCCCAATGGATTTTCTAAAATTATTAAAAAATTAATAAAAATATTTGTACTCAATTATTAATTTTTAAAAAATTCATACCCATTTAACGTGTACTATATTATATTTTAAATTAATATACCCTTTTTAATAGTAAAATTAGTGGACAACTTCATAAATTTATTAATTTTATTGACATAATAATATAAAACTTGATATAAATTAATGGTAAGGGAGGTATGTGATATTTTAAAAACTTGAGGTGGCTATGTGAAATTTCAAGAAATCTCATTTGTATCTCTTTTTATCAAGCATCAAAATTATCCTCCATCAAATTAAAATCAAAGACTAAGTTGTCAGATTAAAGTTTGACTATCCATGACTAAAAACTAAAAGTTTCAATAAACTTCACAGGTGTTTGTAGACTTTTTTCTTAACAAAATGGAAGGAAAAATGATATTATTTAACAGCCAAACTACCAAAATGGTGGTCCATGATGACTTTTTGAAAAATTATATTACTGGATTATCCCTATACTAATTTATTATTAAAGACACTTATCATCATATAGAAAATGAAATATATTTAATAAACATTACAGTTCAAATAAGAATTCAAAAGTCTAGATATAAGAAACTAGGATCTGGACTTTGAAGGCTGTTGTATCCCATGAAATTGAAGGGACTTCGTCATAATTGACCGTGGATCCATTGATGATTGTTTGTGATTTTCATATATTGGTGTTTTAAATGTTAGAAAATTTATCGCAGTGGTTTTGGAGAGAAGAGCATTGTAAAACTCAAAAAAGCTTTGAAGAAGAGAAAAATTAGGATAAAGTGTAAAAGATCCAAGCAAATTAAAAGCTCCAATGAATAGAAGCATAAGGATGAAGTTTAGAAGATCCAAACAATTTTGTGGAAGGTTGGAATAGATAGTCATTAGATATGTGACTTCATCTTAAATACTTTGAGGCGTAATCAAATCTAATTTTTAATCATAATTATTAGTATTAACATAGATAACTACTGAATTTTATTAAATTTAATAAGGATATATATATATATATATAGGTAATTAAAAGGGTTGTATTAATTATATTTTAAAATTTGAAATTTAAGTAAGGGATATTTAGAGAAATAGAGTGTAGAGTGCATTGGATAATGTTACATCTACAATTCATTTACAACTATTTCTTATAAAACCTGAGTTGGCAAGCTATTACTGGATGGATAAAAAATAAAAATAAATAAAAGATGTTAATTTAAATCACATGGTAATTACTTATCCAATAATATCTTGTCAACTCGAGTTGTATAAAATCTTGATTATAAGTAAGTTATAAGTCTAGCATTATTTGAGTGCATTTGGGGATATATATATTCAAATAATACTAGACCTACAATCCATCTATAACCAACTTTTTTTACAACCTGAGTTGTCAAAATATTACTAGAGTTAGTCATCCATTGATATTTTATCAACTTAGGCTGTAAAAAAAATTGCTTATAGATGAGTTTCAAATATAGCATTACTTTTATACAGCCCCACCTTTTCATTAAATGTTATGTGGGACTTAATTTTGTGTCATTACATTACATTCCACCCGTCTTTCAAGACGAATAGAGAATTAAACTATTTATAATCAATCCGAAAATACCTATTTATATTTGGGGGCTATTAAATATCTCATAATATACGATAATCAATCACAATAGTTTAGTCCTATTTGTCTTACAATTCGACCATAATTTAGTCCTATTTATCATTTGTATACATTGGCATATGAATTGTAAATAAATAGTTGAGTATATAACTATGGTTTCAACTATAAGGCTTCCAAACTTAATGCACCCTTTGGGAATTGGTATTATTTATACATTTATAAGAATTTATATTTGTAAGGAAGTTCAACCTAGGATCCCATCTCATTGTATAGCTTCCCAAGGAAGCATGTAACCAAACATCAAGTCAAAGCATACAATCAATCTATCCTTATGAACCAAAATTGGACACCCCAGGCTCTTATTACATATAAACATTTTATAAATCATAACCAGCCCTTTTCTCACTCAAGCCAATAGTAGTCATCCTCCTTTCAAAACCTAAGTAATTGTGTTTCCAATCCCCTCTATGATTACCAAGTCCTAAAGTAATTATGGTCTCTATTATTGATGAATTCATATAAGGGAGACATGTAAATGGTTTTTGAGCTTATCTACAATGTGTATTGTTTTCAATGAGGCAATAGCCCTTGGCATCATGGACAAATCCAGTAATTTTTTCAGGTCAGTCTAAATTTAATTAATTGAAGAAAATTTATTTTTAAAGAATTAAAGTATTTACACCTAGGTAGGAGACACAATGAACCTTACTCATCAAAATACATTGAAAGTTCTGGAGTTATGCAGTTATAAGAAATATAATAGTAAACTGTAATGTAAATCGGCACAGGAAGATTTTTACGTGGTTCGGTTATAAAACCTATGTCCACGGATAGCTATAGAGCTGCAATTCACTAAGTTCTTGTTTATACAATCTTTAGGACATTTTACAGTGCTGACTCACTCTCACACACTGATCTAATCTTTGACAAACAAAATCCCGCCAAGATCTTAAACTATAGTGACACTACCCACTCTCTGTTACAGATAACTTAACAACACATGTTAAGTTACACATAACAATAACGTCTGACACTGAATTACATATACACTTAACCCGCAAGTTATCCCAAGTGTCTACTAACTCACAAAGACTCAATCAACAACTCATGTACGATTTCTACTACTCATACATAAATCAAAAGACTCAAAGAATCAAATTAAAGAAGACATTCCTTTTGCGTTCACTACAAGAATTTTTAGAATATTTATCACTTCCCATTTTATATATTTGCCGGTTTTCCAAGAAAGAGTCAAATATAACCTTCCTTCAGAGGTCAAACCCGCCTCTGTCCAATATTTATCGCTTACTGATTTCTTCTAATTTACAGCTTTGCCACTCGTATAAAAGTAGCTAATATTTCCCTCTTTCTAACCCTAGCCACTCAAAATGCAACTCATCTACGCTATTTACTTTGTGCATTCATCACTCTCGTCTCTTCAATGTTTGCCCTCACTTTGTCATTCGCTCGCTTATCAATCGGTGGCTTGTGAGCAATGAAATTTTGGCTCTCTGTGATAGTGGATATCTCTTATCTTTGAATGGTGTGTGCCTTCCAAGCCAACAGCCCAGGCATCCGACCTCCTACCCGGCGTGAACCCCTTCATCCCACCCAAACCAACCGGCTCATCGTCTAGGCTCTTTTTCGGCTCGCTTGTCGCCATGGTCCTCCTAGGCGGTGCGTCTACGTCACCTGGCACCAACCTGTCATGAATGTCATGACTTGTGATGGTCGAACCCTTTCTTGACATCGACGATGAATCTTTCAAAGTCTCCCACATTTCAGTGTCCATCCTTTTCCTAAGGCCGGACTGAAATATTGCTTGCAAACTGGGAAAAAAATCCGATTTTACATTTCCTTTCTGATTTGTTCTTGACAAGGTCTAATTCGGAAGTGGAGCGTTGACGGTTCTTCAATCTACGACGATCCCTCTTGGATCTCACTCGTCCCATGTAGGAAACCTTGGGAGAAGAGGGTTATTTCATTCTTATAGGGTATGATACTAAAAAATTGCTTCATTTTGTAGCTTTATTTCATTCTTCATAATTCACTTTTGGATTTTATTCACTTCTTTATAATTCATTTCTTGAATCTCAATTCACTTTTTTACAATTCATTCCTGAATCTCATTCACTGCTTTATAAATCGTTTTTTAATTTGATTTTCAATAGAAGGAAAAAGTTGCAAACTGCTTGCTTGTGTAAGGGTTAGTTTATTGAGCTTTCTCTGTAACCTAATAGGTTTCTTGTCTAGTGCATTGATTGTTCGATAAAATATGGCAGTGAGAGTTGAGTGAATCTTGATAAAGTGTTCAATACTTGCATTCTGGTTTATCCTCTTGAAGCTCCATTTAATGCTGGTGATTGTGTGACTCATTGTGAGAAAACAAGCTCGGTGAGTGCTTTTGCTGTTATAGTAGTGCATGTTTGATTGATCTGTATCAAACGTCTCTTCTGGGTACTTTTTTTTTGTGGCATTTTATTATCTGAATAATTTTTATTATTTTTATTTATGCTCTTGTTCAGAACAATTCAATTTTTACATATCAGAGACATTATCTAATTGTTAATCATATTGGAGCAATCCGTGCTGATTGGTGCTAATACTAGCTGTGACCACAAATTATGACCACAAATTTCACTCATCTTTCCTATTATTGTGACAAATACTATCTTCTCAGGTTAACAAGTTCTTAGTACAATTTACTTGTTTTAAGTTGCTGAACAATTTAAAGTTGGTTAACATAACTAATTCTTTTGATCTATCTTTGATGCAGTCTCTGTATCTTGTATTCCATTCACTAGTATGCTTTGCCCATTGTCTTTTAATGCCTGAGATCCATTTGCTTTGAAATTTGATCATGTAAAACCCTGTGTCTTTCCCCTATTTTTCCCCTTAAACAATTGGAATCTAAATCATTCAGCTTAAATTTCTTTCAACTTCAACTGTTATTTTTCTAGATGTAATTAAGACAATATGATCTCTCCATGGTTTGAAAGAATTTGATAGCAATCATGATCATGCGAAATAGATCTTATTGTGCAGATTGCAGGAAAAATCAACAGAATTATCAGAGAGTCAGGACTTCGAGAACTTGGACAACTGGAGCAGGATCTTGTTTTTGGTGATGCTGGAACGAAGGATGTGATTAAATTTTTTACTACAAATGAGGTATTCAGTTATAGTATGTATAAGTGGATGTCATAACTTCTCAGAATAAATTAAATAAAAGGTAAACTTTTATGCAGGATGTAACTCATGAAAATAAGTTGCGTTTGTTGATGATTCTTGCATCCATCTATCCTGAGAAGTTTGAGGGTGAAAAGGGTCTGAAGTTGATGAAGGTTGGCATTTTGATCCCTTATTTTATTTATTTATTATTTTTTCTTTTGGGAGGGGAATCGTGATTTATCAGCCTTATTTTGTTTTTAACATTCTATTTTGTGCATACAATTTTCTACATTGTTTGAATATCTCTTTTTGAATGATAATATGCGTGAATACCTTTCAATTGGCAAAATTAACACCTGATGATATGACTGCTGTAAATAATATGAGATTTCTTGGGGGATCATCATATTGCAAAAAACATTCAAAAGGCCCCTTTTCGCTGAAGTTTGATATCCATAAGGTAAGCATACATTTCTTCGTTCAGATGATGGTCCTGAATTTTTGCATGTATGAAAAGATAGACTCTATGCTTCTTCGTCACTCTTTTGCTATCTAATTTTCAGAAGAAACGGGCAGCTAGGAAAGATCATCCTGGTGAAGGAGAAACCTGGCAGTTATCACGCTTTTATCAGCTGACGCCTACGTGAAATTCAAAGAGGGCAAGCATCAGCTGTAACTAAAGTATGACAGTTTAAAGCCTATAATCTTCTTATATTTCTTTTCAATTGCTCATCATGTAAATGAACTTGTTATTAGTTCTCCTGTGATCAAAACATTTAATTGGTGTGCAGCTAGCAGCTGATATGCAGCTTTTTTCCAGGCCAGAGCGGCGCATAAATGGACCCACAATAACTCATCTATGGTTTGTTTTGTCATATTCAGTTTTCTCTTAAGTGTTAACGTTATTGTTTATGGTCTTACGATCTAATTCTCGTTATCAAGTACTTGTGAATGTAAGCTTCCAACTACATTTAATGTGACCACTTGTTGTGGGAAAAATAATCATTCTTATAGTGATTAGAATACTTGTTCTCCATTAATGTGATATCTTCTTAATTTTAAGTCCATGTTAAAGTTGCTCGATGTCTTAGTGCAGCTCGATCATCTAAAAAATGCTAAAGCAAGTATACCTAATGATTTTTCTTGGTACAAGAGGTATGTCAGTTCAATATTTTTGCGTTATTTTACTCACTGTATTCATGTATAATTTTTTTTTTTCACATTTCATGTAAACTTTGCATCGAATATTTGAAAATGACAAAGCAATACTGACCCATGATTGTAAAAATATAAAAGCATGTTTGTTTTTATAAATTTATTAATAAAAATTGATTCTTTTAATTACTATTTATAATCTTGACACTATTGCATAGTTCAGTTTAGTCCCAAGGAACTAGTCCAGTTCAATCAGTCCTGATTCCCAAACATTTCCTCAGAGTGTGTAATGGCTCTGAGCGGTCAATTTGTGGCAGTTTGTATATAATCTGGTGATTAATGTGTGCAGTCAATAAGTTCTTATTATATCTCCTGTCAGTTCTCCACGAAATTTACTGGATTACTATTTCAGATTATGGATACAGTAAGAGAAACCCTATTTCTTATCAAGAAAAATAAAAAAGGCCTGCTTTTTTAAAAAAAAGTTATTTAATGATTAAATAATTACAAACCACTCTACTGCAAATTTTGTTCCTTTATAATTATGCTCAGTAATAGTGGTTAGCTATAAATTTCTGCATGCATATATATATTTATATATATATATATATATATATATATGTTTAAACTAATTATTTTATTGTAGTCACATATATTTTGTTAGTATCACAAATATTGTCTCACTGTTCTGAAATGAATTTTAACGCATGATATTTTGTTCCACTTTGAAATTGTCAGGACATTCAAACAAGTCAGTGTCCAGTGGCAAGATACTGATTCTATGAGAGAAGAGTTGGATGATTTATAGGTGTGTGTTTGTGGTCCCATGGGATGGATAAGTAAGATGGCATTTTAGTTAGTTCAGCAAAACTTTACCTTATACATAATTCTGCAAGAAAGAAGTAGAAGGAAATTTTAAGATAGCTATGAGGAAGATATTAATATTTTGTGGGAAAGATTTCGTTTCTAACTTCTCTCTAGGCTTCAATCTCAAAAGCTTGCTAGGATACTTATTTTTTCATTATATCTTAAATTGGGAATGAGTTATACGTTAGCTTTAGCCTTTGGCTCTAGTTTTTGTTGTCCATAGATTCTCTTGAGTTTTATGATCCATTAGCTGGATCTTTTGGTGCACAACTTGTTTACTTTTTGTATCTACTCTTTTCTTTTTCTAATAAATGTTTCTTTGTTTCTGTCGAAAAAGGGGGGAGCAAAACATTACTTTGTTCTCTTTTCTTCTTTCCTGTCATTTTAGAGTGTCGTTGTGATCTTTTACATTTTTTATTTTCCCATCTTTCTGGCTAATAATTTAATATCCTTTGCAGATTTTCTTAAGCACAAGGTGGGCTATCTTACTAAACTTGCATGTCGAGATGTTCCGTGTGAACAAGTATCCTTTCTTTATAGTTATTTGTTTTAACTTTTGTCTGTTGCAAACATTTCAAAATGGTGTCGTGGAGCAAAATGATTCACTTTATTTGATGTACCTTGTTTGACATATGCTTTTATGAGCTGCTAAATTTCTTTTAGGACAATTTATTCTAGTATTAGCTGTAAACAGATATATGCCTTTGCATATTTTCTTAATCTCTTTTGGAGTTCCTTCACTGAAAATAGTGTTGAAGACATACTTCAAGTCCTGATAGTCTTTGCTGTTGAGTCATTGGAGTTGGATTTTGCACTTCTATTTACAAAGCGCCACATGCTTCTTTGTGTCTTGCCTGTTCTTGTTGTCTTAGCAACATCATCAGAGAAAGATAGCGAATCGCTGTATAAAAGAGTGAAAATTAATAGACTGATAAATATTTTTAAGGTAGTATGGTTCATATGATGGTCAAAACTCTCATAGGGATAAAAATCAATTTATAATTTTTATGTATTCTTTTTTACCTGTGTGGCAGAGTGATCCAGTCATTCCTGCTTTTCTAGATCTTCATCTTTCGCCTGCTGCAATGTTGAAAGAATTGTCAATGTACTTCCAAAAATTTTCCGCACAAGCTCATCTGCTCAATCTTCCAGCACCTCATGAGCTCCTACCCAGGGAGGCACAAGAATATCCTGTTTAGGAATTTTTATCTTTTTTTTTAACTTGCTTAAAATATATATCTCTGTGTGTGTGTGTGTGTGTTGACAAAGCTTTTATATAAAATAAATACAATAATCGTAGATGGTTGTTTTTTACAATATTTATTATGAATATAGGAAGTGGAATTTTTTGTCTAAGCCAGCTAGTAGGAATGGTTCATTCTTAGCTTGCTTGTCAATTTTTTATCACCATGGTGGGTCAAGTGTGATAAAGAGCATTGGATAAATGATGTTGTGGTATGACACATTTGTAGCGGATGCTTTATGGGAAACAGTACATGCTGAGGTCCAAGATTTTGTGCAAAACACATTAGCCACTATGTTGCAGACCACCTTTCGAAAGAAGAAGGATCTTTCAAGGTAGATGTTTATATTAGTGTCATGAGATTTTGGTTAAAATTTCTTGAAGTTTTTGACTTTTCAGGCATGTTTTGTACACTTTCCATCATTATATATGCAATTAGAATACTGTAAATGATATCAGCATTAGTTAAAGAAAACATTTGATATATTGCAAGCTTTGTATTAACAATTCACTGATTGATAGTTCAGTACACAGTGCATCAGGTGAAGGCCTTGGAAAATATTTTTAATGAAGCAGACTCTGCTAGCATATGATATCATATTTGGATTGGTGCAAATGATTTTTCCTATTGATTCTTTCTCAATCAAGATCACCATTTAGCACACTAAGTCCTATGGCATATGCGTTGGGGTTGGGTTGCCCTCGGGCGGGGTGCGGTGGTAGGAGGGAGGAATGCTTTCAGTCATTGGAGATAACAACTCTCACAAATCTAGTTGGGAGCTGAGTTACTAGTAATCCTTTAGTTGGACCTTTTTGTGTACAGTCTGTTTTCATTTTGCATCCACTCGTTTCTTTTAATTAAAGTCTTTTTGTTTCTTCTCACAATAATAGCATTCAGGCGAAGAAAGCAGAGGGAACTTCTTTTATCCAAGGCCAGTTGCACCAATAGCTGCACAGGTTTTTCTTTATCTTAATACTATTTTTTAGGCATTTTGGTTTATTTTATCAATTCTTTCTTTCCCCTGTTTCCTGCTGATAGCATTTGTAGTTCTTGGTTTATAACCATGTCAGAATTATGGAAGAAAGCATCTTATTGTATCTAAGTACATAAAGATAAGTGATATGCAAAGCACAAATTACCACGGCATCAAGGTTTTGAATTTTGGTATGGAGATGTTATGTTGTAATTTAGGAAATGAAGGCACGTCCTCTAAATATACTTGGAGTTCTGGCCATGACGATCTGAAAAGTACAGGAGATAGTGATACTTTCCTTTGGGTTAGATAATAAGTTATTTGCTTCGGTTTTGTGAAATGAAGAACATGGGAGTATATATCCAAAAAAGGTTACGGGTGATATAGCTAAAAGGTAATTAAATATTCTTGTAAATGAGCCCATTTATTTTGGATGATGCTTAGATGAGTCCTGTTATAGATTTTCTGTGTCTCTCATGAAGTGATTTCTTAAATTCTAGTATAACTCTCTTTATCCTCACTTTTGATTGTTTGACCAGTGTACCTATTTATTTTTTGGGAAAAAATTGAAATATTGCTCCCAAACTTCGGTTATGGAACAAATAAGGGTATGTTATACAAGTGACTGTTTGACAGGAATGTTATTCCTTGTGACAAAAAGCAGCAAAGCAGATATCTCCTGGACAGTTTAGACAATGAATATTTCCATGACAAATCTAATTCAGACCTCTTGGCTTTTCTTTTTTATTACTTGTTTGTTTAGTTGTCATAAGAGAGACAATTCTGCATAATATAGAAGTAAATATTCGTTATGAGATTCTTAATTTTGTTGTTACTTTATTTGTTTACCTTAGCTTGTTTTTCTCTGTTGATTATTATTCATGACTAAATCTATCCTATTCAGGAATTACTTGAGCTAGGTGAGGCAGTTGGAACTCAAAGTCGAGGTCTTTCCCAAGAACTAATAGCGGTACTTCCAATCTCAAAATATAAGTGTGGGTTCTTTGCAAGGAAAAAATCTAGACATAAGAGATATTATTCGGTTTATTCACTGTTTTTTTTTTTAAATTTTAATAGCATTCTTTTTTACCTTTATCAACTCTCTTTGTGATTGTCTTGTTCAATGTTTGAAATGCAGAATTCTTTACATTCAATGGTCTAGTTAGTATGCAGTTCTTTACTCCACATGTTTGTCTATCACAATCTTATTTGTGGCTCTCATATTACAATTGAGATCTAGATCCTATAGCAATTAAGACTGATCAATTAAATCATGCTTTGTTATATGCCTAAGTTTTTGGGTCGTATATAGGAACTGTACACGTTTGTTAAACCATCGGCAAATGGGAAACAAGGCTTGAAATTAACCTGTTTAATTTGCTAGCTAAAAATACTCTTGTATGCAACATTAGAAGCTTGTAGAATGATGGAACTCAAAGAAGAGAAAGATGAAAGAGAGAGTTAAACGATTACTTAGACCTTAAATGTTTGGCTAATATTAACTAGGAAATTCTGAGAATATCCCTTACCTTTTGGAAGTTGACTTTGATTGAAGACAAAATGATTGTGATTAGCATTCAAAACAAAGGGATATCCTTGGAATTTCACCAATCAATACAAGCCAGTGATTACACTGTGAGCTTTCCCTAACAGTGGGGGTGGTGTTAACGGTTTTGAAATCAATGAGAGTTATTGTTAATAGCCTGATTCTTTAGGTTGAGTCCAGGTGATAATTGACCATTTATCTGTAATTGGTTATCAAGAATTTCAAGTTGAGAGATTTTCCTGTGCAAATGTCTAACTATAAATGCCTAATTGATCATTGTCAATTCTGGTATTAAATATAGTGTTTTAATAAATTTTCCAGGCCCAACTTTGTCTTAACAACCATACTTGTCTGCATTTCTCTGACCATGGACTGATCTTTTTCTTTATTTTCTCTATATGTTTCTGAATTGTAGGTGGGAAGAAGGGGTGGACTTAAGCTTTGTCATAAATTTCTCTCTTTTCTAGTTCTAAGCACACTAGTCTATCATAGTGTAGCATGATCACTAACACAAGTCTTCAGTTTGAACATTAAAATATCTTGTGGTTACCATGCAACACAGTTTTAGATCTCTTAACAAATAAAAATATTAAAACCTAGTCGGCTTCACACTTGCATGGTTATCTTCTAAGTATGTCAAAATTGCAGTGGTTTTTCGTGCTAATTATGTCCCCAATGCATGTTCAACTAGCGCAAGTTGGTGTTGGTTGGTTGCCTTAAACATTTGAGGCCTTCCATAAAATATGAATCTTATATTCATTGACCAAGTTTTATATCTTTTGTTTCTTTGCCCATGAGTCTGACTAGCTGTCTTATTTTGGAAATAGATGTGTAATCTGCCAGATGGAGTATAAACGCAGTGGCAGGCACATCACTCTACCATGCAAACATATCTATCATGTTGGATGCGGATCCAGATGGCTTAGCATCAACAACGTAAGGGAGTTGATAGTTTCAAGCAGAATTTAGAAAGAAACATTTTTATTTATTGTCTTGCTTGTCTTAGAAGTGGCTGACTCATTATTTATTTATTTATTTATTTTTGTTTCTTCAAGCTTGCCCTATATGTTACACTGAGGTGTTTGGTGATTTGTCAAAACGTTAGGAAATAATCGCCAATGAGCATAAAGAGGATAACTATCACTTGTTTTTCTTTATTTCTCAAGTCTGCCTATCACTCCTTCACACAGAGATGCTTGTTTAGTTTTTCTTTCAATGTAGCAGTGAATTGGTATTAGCCTTTGCAATAAATGAAGAGCAATGTACTTCCTTCTAGATGAATATGCCTTTAGAGGCTCAAAGATTGTATAGGGTTTCATGGTTTAACCATTTAATTTCCAATCATTTTTTCTGTTTCTGTTTCTGTTGTTCTGCTTTAACTAGAAGATATGGAACCTGGAAACAAAGTGCTTGTTACAGCTGCTGTTGGAGGGACTGGACAATTTGCAGTTCAGGTTTACCAGTTCAAATTCAAAAAGCGCCAAATATGATGAAATTAAAAAATATAATCATATTTATTAGTTCAAAAAGCGCCAAATATGAAAAAATTCAAAAAAATTAACCATATTTATCGTTCAAAAGCGTCAAATATGATAAAATTTTAAAAAAATTATCGGTTATAAAATTATATTTATCAGTTCAAAAACGCCAAATATGATGAAATTCAAAAAAATAACCGTTACAAATCATATTTATCATTTAAAAAGTGTCAAATATGACAAAATTAACAAAGTCAACAATATTTATCGGACAAAAAGTGATAAATATGTTGCCATTCAAAAAATTTGACTGTTAAAACTTAACAAATTTGACAAAAAAAGTGACAAATATGTAATTTATTCTACTGTATCTTTGCCGTTATACTTGGCGCTTTTATGTGATAAATATGGGTGTTATTATATTTGGCGTTTTGACTGACCGCCAAATATAACCAAATAGACTATATTTGGCAGTGCCATTGGTGTCATTTTTTTGACCGCCAAATATATACATATTTGACGGGCAAAGACCGCCAAATATGGCATTTTTTCTTGTAGTGGTTGAAGCTCTCTTCTATGAATTCATGGAATGCCGAACTCAAGACTCTCTCACAACCAAAACAGCCAACATATTAATCTCTCAATCACGTAATCAGTCGCCTGAATAGCTTTGTATATATATAGTGAGAGGTCTAACCGAAATCTCCTAGAAATCCTGTAAAAATTCTAATCAAAATCATATTAGGATTAGGAGAAATAAAATAGGAAGTGTTATAAACAAACTCCAAAAGGAATTAGGAGAAATAAATATTCTCCTATTTTAATTATGATACAAGATATTATATCCTAATCTAAAGAGATATTTATTACAAATCAAATGCTTCCTAAAATATAATTCTAGAAACATTAAAATAGGAATAAAAATAATATTCTTGTTTTATCACAAGTTGATCAAAACGCATCATGTGCATGGCACATGTATATGTAGTAGACTTTGACACTAACAATTTCCCCCTGTTTGGCAACTTCTGATGAAAACACCAAACTGTTTCTGATCAGAGAACATCACACATGATAAGTCAATCATAACAATAAGCTATCATGAAATAGCAAACAGAAATTGTCATGTGTAAAGAATTAACCAGTGAGCTGTTACAAAACTCATAACAGAACACTGTCAGAATAAGTATGTCCAGCAATCAAAATGATTTTTGTCAAACTGATCAAGGAACACACTTTAATCATTTCATGATCAGAGCAAATATATCAATCAATGCAATCAGATAATGATCAGAGCAAAAATATCCAAGCAAAACATAAAGCAAACATAAGAAGTTCTTCTTACTCCCCCTTACTACTTACTTACATCCCTTGAGAAATAAGCAACAAAAAATATAAACAAAACAGAAGTAACCACAGTTATATTAGACATAAAAAAATCACCAAAAAAATCAGAAAAACTCCTTTTGATCTCCCCCTTGATTTCAGCACAAGTGCCAAAAGCACTTAACGAAGTCTTGGAGACTTTCGAACTGGAGGGGAAGAGGAATTACCAGAGTGCTTCCTAAGTCTGCCAGCCTTTGTTTTACATCTTTTCCCTATTGTGGTTAGAGTTGGCTGCGCAGAAGCTGCAAGAGCAGGTTTTTCTTCAGCTATGTCAGAAGAAATGGTAATGACTTTAGCTACAATTCTTCGAATCTCCATGTCACGTCTCTCTGCACTGGTTTCTGTTGTGGGTAACTCAACAGCAGGTTGTTGAGTAGGAAGCAGTGGGACTTCTATCATGTGCTTGATGTGTCAAAGATAACGGTGCACTGTCACTCTTTTTGTAACTGGAGATGTTGTGAGAAGATGAAGAATTGGTGGATTTTGTCGTTAAGGTCACTAGTCTGGAAAAAAAAAATTTCCCGAACAGGAAGAGAGAAGCAAGATGCGAGATAGGGAAGAAACTGTTGTGGAGTATGGAATGAATAGGAAAAGCCCAAAATTGATTCGTAATATACTAGGCCAAATTTAAAAACAATTTTGTTTTTAACAAAAATTAATGTCAAATCTATTTCCAAAACCGTTTCATAACTAACATTTATGGATAGAAATTCAAATTTGATTCCAATTTGAATAAGGAATTCTAATAGAATTAGGATTCCCGCCACTGAAACTTCTTCCCCTCAATTCAATAATGCTGACATAGCATTTTTGACACATGAACACACAAGAAAATCAAATTTTGGATAAGCACAAAGAGCACCATATGTTATGAAAAATGTAATAGAACACAGTTAAAAATAACATAACAACAAAATCTAAACATCATATGAATCATTCTAAGAAAGCATATTCAAGAGCTGTTTTATTTTCTTTTTAATTTATCACTTAATTCAATTGAGTGATCAACTTGAGCATGCTTCTCACACACACAAAAGTTAGTCGCAATGTGAATTTGCTAAATAATACAGTAGCTTTCACACATGTATAGAGGTAGCCATTTTCCATTTGAGTGGGTGACCTTACCATATTTCCCAAATACAATGAAGTTACTCTCAATGGATGGCTTTCACACATCATATACTAGTAGCCCTCTCTGTATTTTTCATTTTTAAGCCATTATTTAATTATTCACACAATTTTTTATGTCACAGCTCACACATGCTTAATTAGAAGAAAACTTATGATATTATAGATACAATTAACATAACAGTAAGTAGTGTTTATTTATGTAACTGACAGATACCTAAGGCTTTTCTTAGATTTTTAAATCTTGTTGTTTCAATGCCTTAGTGAACAAGTCAGCCAATTGTCTATCAGTAGAGATGTGTTCAATGTGTATCACCTTAAACTCTACTAGTTTCCTTATAAAATGGTATCTTATGTCAATGTGTTTTGTTCTAGAATGCTGAACAGGATTTTTGAAAATATTTATAGCACTAGTATTATCACAAAACACAGTTATAGGCTTTTGTTCAATACCATAGTCACTCAACATTTGCTTCATCCACAATAGTTGTGTACAACAACTCCCTGTTGCTATGTATTTGGCTTCAGCAATAGATAAAGAAATAGAATTTTGCTTTTTGCTGTGCCATGAAACCAAGTTAGTACCAAGCTAAAAACATCCTCCTGAAGTACTTTTTTTGTCATCTGCATTCCCTGCTCAATCGACATCACTAAACCCTGCAAGATAATCATTTGTATCTTTAGAAAACCATATTCCATAATCATGTGTTCTATGAACATACCTGATGATTCTCTTAGCTGCTGACAGATGTGATTCTTTGGGATTTGCTTGAAATCTAGCACAAAGTCCTACAATAAGCATAAGTTTGGTCTGCTCGCTATAAGGTATAGTAGGCTACCAATAATGCTTCTATACAAACTTGCATCACCATCTTTTCCTGCATTGTCTTTTGAAAGTTTTAGATTAGTACTAATAGGAGTTTTAATTGGTTTTGCATTCTTAAGCCCAAACTTCTTTACAAGATTTTTAGCATATTTTGATTGAGATATGAATATCCCATCATTCATTTGCTTAACCTGCAATCTAAGAAAGAAATTTAATTCTCCTACCATGCTCATCTCAAACTCGTCATGCATCAACTTAACAAACTCATTAGTTTTGCTTTTGTTAGTTGATCTGAAGATAATGTCATCAACATATATTTGAGCAACAATAAAATAGTTAGATGCATGTTTGATAAACAAAGTCTTATCATTGCTGCCTCTTTTATAACCTCTATTGATAAAAAATTTGTCAACCTTTCATACAAAGCTCTAGGAGCTTGTTTCAAACCATACAAAGCTTTGTGCAATCTATACACAAAATCAGGATGTTTAGGATCTTCAAATCCCTTAGGCTGTTCAACAAAAACTTCTTCATTGAGATAGCCATTTAAAAATGTTGTTTTAACATCCATTTGGTACAATTTAAAATCAAGCAAACAAGTAATTGCAAGTAGTAATCTGATTGACTCAAGTCTAGCTACTGGTGCAAAGGTTTCATCAAAGTCTATGCCTTCTACTTGTGTGTAACCTTGTGTAACTAGCCTAGCCTTATTTCTTACTACTTGACCACTTTCATCAGTTTTATTTTTGTAAATCCATTTAGTTCCAATGACATTTGTACCTTCTAGCCTAGGAACTAATTACTACACTTCATTCCTTTTAAACTGATTAAGTTCATCTTGCATAGCTTGAATCCACACCTCTTCTTTTAAAGCTTCTTTCACATTTTTTGGCTCAACTAAAGAAACATAACATGCAAACCTTACATGATTTCTTACCTCGCTCTGAGTTTTCATCATGCCATCTGGTGTTCCAATGATAGAACTTGTTGGATACGCCTTTTGAATCCATATGGGTGGATCTTTTCTATCTTCATCATTCCGGATTGAACTTTTGTTCAAATTTGAGTTGTCAGATGTTACTGTTATGTCAGGTGTAACGACAGCTATTTCCTCCTTCATAACAGCATCTTCCTTTTTGCTGCTGTCTGAATCTGATTTTTCTGTATCTTCTATGAAGTTGGTTATGCTTTCCTCTTATGAGTACTTTGCATAATCATCAAGGTCATCAAATACTACATTTACAGATTCCATGACTGCCTCAGTTCTCAAATTGTAAACCTGAAATGCTTTGCTGTTTTGAGCATGTCCCACGAAGACTCCTTCATCACTCATTGGATCTAATTTTCCTAACAGTTCTTTATCGTTTAAGATGTAACACCTGCAACCAAAGACATGAAAATATTTCAAATTAGGTTTTCTTCCTTTCAAAGTTTTATAAGGTGTCTAATTAGTGCTAGGTCTAAGAAAAACTCTATTTGAAATATAACAAGCAGTGCTTATCGCTTCAGCCCATAGCCTCTTGGTCAACTTCTTGCTATTGAGCATCACTCTTGCCATCTCTTGAAGAGTTCTATTCTTCCTCTCCACAATGCCATTCTGTTCAGGGGTTTTGGGAGCTGAAAATTTATGATCAATTCCATGGTATTTTCAAAAGTTAGCATAGCTAACGTTTTCAAACTCCTTTCAAAAGTTCTTATTTTGCTCATTCTCAAGCTTAACACAAAGATTCCTGAAAGCTTCAAAAGTGTCAGATTTTTCTTTAATGAAATCAACCCAAGTATATCTAGAAAAATCATCCACACAAACAAATATATATCTCTTACCTGTAATGCTTTCAATATGCATAGGACCCATAAGATCCATGTGAAGCAAATCAAGTATTTTGGATGTGTTAAGATGTGGATTTGACTTGTATGAACTTCTAATTTGTTTTCCCATTTGACATGATCCACAAATTCCGTTAACTTTGTCATCAAGTTTAGGAACTCCTTTTACAACACCTAACTTAGTTAATTTAACCAAGTTTTTGTAATTTAAGTGTCCTAGCTTTTGATGCCACAATTCTAAATTCGAAATCCTAGCTTGAAATGCAATCATAACCAAATAACAATTATCCGAAGATCTATTACCTTCAAGAATGCATTTACCAAAATCATCTAAGACCATACATTGGTTTTGTGCGAAATTAACAACATACTTGTCATCACATATCTGACTAATAGTAATAAGATTAGCTTTCAAACCTTCAACTAATAAGACATTTTGAAAATTGGGTAAACCTTTGACATTCAAAGTGCCTTTATCAATGATCTTACTTTTTGCTCCATCTTTATAGGTGACATTACCATCCTTGCATGCTTTAAAATCTATTAAAAATAGTTTATTTCCAGTCATGTGCCTGGAACAACCACTGTCAAAATACCACAAATCATTAAAAGCATGATTAAGTGCAGTAATAGCAACATGGCATACTGTTTTGTCTTTCCTACCCACTGTAGTCGTGATTTAGGTAACAATTTAAACTGTTTTGATCTTTTATGCAAAATATTCAACAATTTAAAGCATTTAGGCCTAATATGTCCCTTTTTACGACAAAAATAATAAGTAGGAATAAATTTCCTTACCTTTTCAGGACTAGACTTGAGCGAACTTAGAGGAGAAACAAATATTTCATTACTCTTTGAACTAGGAATTGACTTTAAAGAGTTAAGTTCAGAATTTTTACCTGTTGTTGAAGCTTTTACAAAGACTATTTTTGATGTAGATGCAATATTACCTTCTGTATATCCCAATCCATATTTGTTAGAGTTGTCTCTTCCAAGACTCAAGACCTGATCAAGTTTGGCTGCTCCAATTTTGAGTTGATCAACACACCTCTTGCTTTCAACCAGCTCTGTTGTGATTTTCTCAATATGTGTTGTTTTGTCTGTCAAAACAGTTTTCAGTTCTGTGATCTGATTTTTAGCAAAGGACTTTTCACATTCCAGCTCCTCAATCTTCTTCTTTAAGGCTTTAATTTCTTCCTTCTGATTCAGCCATTCACCATAGAGTGCGTTGTATGTCTCTTGCAACTCATCTTCTTCATCAGAGTGATCAACACTTGTTCTGCAATTTTCTGTTATGTCAAACATAACAGCTTTCCCTTTATCTGCTGCAGATGCTGTAAATGCATCAAAATTGCTAATGTAATCTTGATCTTCTAACTCCGATTCTGATTCATCACTCCAGTTTGTTGTCAGTTCTTTGTTTTTCTTCTTGAGATTAGCACATTCAGATTGAATATGCCCATAACTAGAACGCTTATAACATTGAATCTACCCTTTCTTTTGAGGTTGTTTTGGCTTCTTCTTATCATTCTCCTTGCTGAACTTTCTGAATTTTTCTTCACTTGAGTTTGATCGCTTTCCTTGATTCTTTTTTCTGAAATTTCTTTTCATGAACTTAACATAATTTCTTGTTAGAAAGGAAATCTATTTAGAATCAGTTTCATCAAGCTCATCACTACATTCATCATTAGATTTTTCAGCTTTTACATTAAATGCAATGATTTTACCTTTTTGCTTCCTAGTACTTTGATTAATTTCAAAGTTTTGGAGAATACCAATTAGTTCATCAACTCTTATTTCATCGGTGTTTTTAACTTCCTTAATGGTTGAAATTTTAGGTTGAAACTTGTCTGGGATAGACCTAATTATCTTACTAACAACTTCTGCATCAGTAAAATTTTTGCCAAGCATGTATGCTAAGTTTGTAATGTGACATATCTTAGAGTAAAAATCAGAAATTGATTCATCCTCATGCATCATCAGATTTTCAAATTGAGAATTCAACCTCATTAATTTAGATCTTTTAACTGATGTAGTAACTTCATGTTTTACCTCAAGTATGTCCCATGCTTCTTTGGCCACATTGCATCTAGAAATCTGTCCAAAGTTGTTTAAGTCTACTGCAGCAAAGATTGCATTAAGAGCGTTGGAGTTTCAACTGGATCGTCGGTATTCTTCATCAGACCATTCATCCTCTGGTTTTGGTTCGGCATTACCAAAAGCATTCAGCTTTTGTTGGCGATGTCCATCCCTTAAGTACACTCGTCCATGCCCTGTCATCAAGAGACTTTATATACATGATCATTCTTACCTTCCAATATAGATAATTACTGTCATCGAGAATAGGTGGTTACGTTCTAGATCCTCCATTGCGAATAAACTCCATCCTTCCAGATCAACGTGATTGTTTTCTTCACTTGTCTATCAGTGAACCCGCTCTGATACCAATTGAAAGTTTTGGAGGTATGCAGTTATAAGAAATATAACAGTAAACTGTAATGTAAATTAACACAGGATGATTTTTATGTGGTTCGGTTATAAAACCTACGTCCACGGACAACTATAGAGCTGCAATTTACTAAGTTCTTGTTTGTACAATCTTTAAGATCTTTTACAGTGCTGACTCACTCTCACACACTGACCTAATCTTTGACAAATAAAATCCCGCCAATATCTTAAACTTTAGTGACACTGCCCACTCTCTGTCGTAGATAACTTAACAACACATTGTTAAGTTACACATAACAATAACGTCTGACACTGAATTACATAAATACTTGACCCGCAAGTTATCCAAAGTGTCTACTAACTCACATAGACTCAATCAACAACTCATGTATAATTTTTACCACTCATACATGAATTAAAAGACTCAAAGAATCAAATTAAAGAAGAAATTCCTTTTGCGTTGAAGCTCTCTTCTATGAATTCATGGAATGTCGAACTCATGACTCTCTCACAACCAAAACAGCCAACACGTTAATCTCTCAATCACGTAATCAGCCGCCTGAATAGCTTTGTATATATATAGTGAGAGGTCTGACCGAAATCTCCTAGAAATCTTGTAAAAATTCTAATCAAAATCATATTAGGATTAGTAAAAATAAAATAGAAAGTGTTATGAACAAACTCCTAAAGGAATTAGGACAAATAAATATTCTCCTATTCTAATTATGATACAAGATATTATATCCTAATCTAAAGAGATATTTATTACAAATCAAATACTTCCTAAAATATAATTCTAGAAACATTAAAATAGGAATAAAAATAATATTCTTGTTTTATCACAAGTTGATCAAAACTCATCATGTGCATGGCACATACATATGTAGTAGACTTTGACACCAACATACATATTGGATATTTTGACACTAAAAAAATTAACAATACATATAAAAGCTAAAAACAATGTAAAAACAATATTAGTAAATTACTAAAGCGGTCTCATGGCAATTACACAAAATGAATACTTTACTATGATAGTTTTATCATAATAACTCATCATTCATTATAAAAAGTATCATTATTTGAAGCTCTATATAATTATATTAATATGTATCTAACCTATTTAATATTTTACACATTTTATTACCTCACAATTAATTTATCAAAATGTAGAAATAATATACTAAAACTAATTCTTAAAACTCATAATTAACATCTATTTAATAAAAGTCTAACTCATATAAAATACTTTTTTCTTATACACTCTAATATCTTGTACAATGTATTACATACATCACAATGAATTTGTCGAAATTTATGAAATAAGAAATTATAACTAATTTATAAAACCCATAAATCAAATCTCCATAATAAAATCTAACTCAAATTAAAAACTTGTAGATTAAAACAAATGGAACACTTTAATATCTAATATCTTATACAATATAGGTTTATATCACAAATAGTTTAACAAATTAAATCTTTAAAACTAATTCATCAAACTTACAAAATAAATCTAGATAATAGGGGCGTAACTCAAATCGTCCTATAACTTACACAATGTACAACATAAAAATTATTTTGTCAAAACTCATTAAATTAAAAAAAATCCTAATGTAAAATGATTGCTTAAGAATAAATAATTATCTTGAGTGAGAAAATATATAATTAGGAGAGATTAGAGATGAATTAAGTAAAATTAGAGAACTAAATATGCATATATATTATTTCTTGTTTTCAGGGGTCTGTGGAAGAAAATTAAAATTTTAGAGGTGTGTTTTTTTGAAAAAGTTACAATTTTTTTTTTGGAAAATCCCACCCG
This sequence comes from Boswellia sacra, assembly GCA_013180625.2. NCBI lineage: Eukaryota > Viridiplantae > Streptophyta > Magnoliopsida > Sapindales > Burseraceae > Boswellia > Boswellia sacra. Next base: position 251,764 of record SNVD02007728.1, read on the forward strand.
GGCTACAGCCAAGGCTAGCCCTCTCATGGGTCTGCCCTTGTTTGGCATATAGGAGAGAGTGTAAGGTAGGGTGAAAACGGATTGCGTTTATCAAATTCTATAGTAACAGCATTTATGGTCTAAATGCACATAGATAGGCCTCAAATTAGGTAGTTGTTAGTTATACTAAAGGGCTGTTGTTATCTTGCCTTCCTTTGGGAAATTAAAATTTATAAGTTTTCTTTGATTCAAAGAGCTTTACATTAGCACATCCTCTACCACTTGTAAAAAGTTCTTAAATTGACTTAACATTACTTATATTTGTATAAGATATTCTTATTGGGTTGAATTAGTATAGCTATTTATTTGTTGTAATATGAGATTTACAAAATAAAACCTTTTTGTTTGGGCATTTGGCATCTTAATCTTTGTACAATTCATGTTTGAAATCTGAATGAAATGTGTTGAAATTCTTGAAAAAGTTGCTCAAGCTACAGTGACCTTTGGCATACGCATCACGAATAAATGCTTTGTAGTCATTGAACTACTTGGTTGTAACATGTGACTTACAAAATATAATACCCTTTTTTTTCCTCTTAACATTTGATCTCTAGACAAGTATCATGTTTGAGATCTAACTGAAATGTGTTAAATTTCTTGAAAATGTTTCATAACCTTCAATGATAATGAATGCTTTGTAGTCACTGGGCTATCTTCTGCTTTATAACGAATTACAGATTTTGATTCTATAAAATTTTTATTTGCCTGTAGTGCCGTCTGCAAGATTGTGTGGAAAGTTATATCACTAATGAAAGCCGGTGAAGTAGCAGATTGAATCAACAAATGAAGATGTTTCTAGGGATCTAGATGAGTAAAGAGATAAAACTTCCAACAAATGATGGCTTTATCGTTATTACCATGTTATTTTGTTTATTAGGAACTTGCATTTATTTAAGAACTATTTGCACTTGAAAATAGTCATGGAGTTCGGTTGGCTCCAACAATTTCTGAACTAGATGTTGTCATATGAATATTGGTATAAGCATCAGCTCCAAATGTTGGCTGGGAGTTGTTATAATATTTTTATAGAATTAAAACTACTAAAACTTCCTATTGTGCCTTAATAGATGTTATCTTTGCACTTGTTGGAGTTCAGGGAAGAGATTTTTATGAATGAGTAAAGGATAGTGCTGGTTGGAGTTGTTTTTATTTTCATTTTGATATACAAAATTAATGTTTCTAGACATTATTCAATAAATAACAAGTGTATATTCATACAAAGAAAGGGAGAAGAGAATGGATTACATTTCCGTTAAATATGGGGGAAGGGGAAGAAGATTACATCGTTTGTTCTTCAACAATAAAATAAAATAAATCTACTTTAAATACTTCAAATAAAATATTTCATACATTCAATAATCAATTCAAAATCCAATAGATGATGAATTTCTCACCACCATATGTGAGTCTATTCAACGTCTATTAAGTTTTTTTCATGGCATTATTCAAACATGCATTCAATTATTCTAAGTGGGGGTCCCTTACCACCAATGTGAGTCTGCCACCACTTCATAGCATCAATCAATAGAATTCTAACTAAAGCCATAATCTAGAATCATCACATTCAAGCTAGATTTAATAACTCTACCATGGTAATTCTATCTATTGCTATTCTAGCATAATTCATATTAATTCATGGTATTTCTAGCCTAAACATGGTTATCATGACATATTCTAGCCTAAGTCAAACAATCAAAACCCAACAAGGCTATTCTAGCCCTATCTAAGCATTCAAAGGGCCAATATGCTGATTCTTACCTATTCTATTCTATTTTCTAGCATGCTTCAAAACAATTATATGTTCTCCTATCATGATTCTAATCATGTGTTCCTAAGCATGATTCTAAGCATTCGTAAAGGAAATTAAATTCCTAAACATGATTCTAGTAAGGGAAGGAAAGATGACTCATCTTGACAAGTATTTCCATCTTGCAAAATGAATAAAGGATTAAACAATTCTATAAGATCCTAAACATGCTTATTCTAAGCATAAATAAACCTGAGCATGCTTAATTCTAAGCAAGAAACATAAAGAAGAAAATATGAGGGAGACAAAAAAAACCTCTCTCAGGATTTACCCTTTTCGAGTTTAGAGTAATGTAAAATATTGAAAAACTATTAAACTAGAAAGGACTCATTGGAATTCTCACAAGTGTGTCCTAGAGGGAGAAAGAGAGAGAGAAAGAGGATTTCTAGATGTCTTCCAAAGTGTGCCCAAGGTGTGTTTATATAGGCTTTTCTTCGAGTGAAAAAGTGATAAAAAACTAATTTGGGATTTGGATAATAGTACCGCATGAACAATACTAGGTGAATAGTGCCTCGACTGTTCGACCCGTCAGCCCATCCTATTTTACAATTTTGTAATGTAGTCCCTTCTGACCTTTGTCTATTCAATTGCTCATAACTTTTTCACTTCGACTCTTATTCATGATTCGTAAATTTCTCTGAAAATTAGACATCTGTAGCTTCACAACGGTATATTATTCATTGACATACTCCTTCTAGATTAATTTCTACGATTTTTTTTGAAGTCATGTATCAGTTTTCGAGACCCTTTGCCAATTTCTTCTCACTGTTTTCCTCTTTAGCTTCCAATAGAATTTCAAACATTCATTTTGCTCAACATTCATCTTCATTTTATCATTAAGTCTCAAAATCTAGTTTCTATGGCTTACCCCTGACTTTGGAGAGGTTTGTGAGACATTAAGATCAACAAAGTACTCTTACCCTGTCTTTCCTTCTTCCATCTTCTTTCCTCTTTCATTCCTACAGAAAGGTGTACCCATTTGAGGGCTGAAGGTATGTCCACTCAAGGACAAATATGCCCATTCAAGGACAAATATGCCTATCTAAGGGCAAAGGTGCCTATTCAAGGTTGATATGCCCTTTTAAGGGCTAATGTGCCCACTAGAGGGCTGATTAGCGTCCTTATACTAGATGGAATGCATCCTTATGATATGTGATATGTACTCCTCTAGTGAATAGCAAGTGCACCTTTCTAATGCATGGAATGCATCTTTATGATGCATGATGTGCACTCTTCTAGTGCGGACAAGTGCATCTTTATGATGCATGATGTGCACTATTCTAGTGTGGACAAGTGCATCCTTCTAGTGCATGAAATATATCCTTAGGATATGTGATGTGCACTATTCTAGTGCAGACAAATGCATTATTCTAATGCATGAAATGTATCCTTATGATACGCAATATGCAATATTCTAGTGCCGACGAATACATTATTCTAATGCATAAAATGCATCCTTATGATGCGTGATGTGCACTGTTTTAGTGCGGATGAATGCATTATTCTAACGCATGAAATGCATCCTTATGATGCACGATATGCACTATTCTAGTGCGGATGAATGCATTATTCTAATACATGAAATGCATCCTTATGATCATGATTTGCATTATTCTAGTGTAGACAAATGCATTATTCTAATTGCATGAAATGCATCATTATGATGCTAAGACAGAGCACTTTTAAGTGCACCTATTTCCTAGGGTTTGTTAGCATTCTTCAGTGCACCTATTCTACAGGCTTCAAACACTTTTAAGTGCACCTATTTCCTAGGGTTTTCAACACTTTTTGGTGCACCTCTTCTTAGGGCTTGTGCATATTCAAATGGCTTAAAACACACTTAAGAGTACCTATTTCTTAGGGTTTTCAACATTCTTCAGTACACCTATTCTCAGGGCTTGTGCCTATTCTAAAGGCATAAAATACTCTTAAGTGCACCTACTTATTAGGGTTCCCTTCTAATGCATGCCCATTAGAAAAATGTCTATCATGCACTGCTTCGCGGTCCTCAGACCTTTTCATTCTTTATACCTTCGACTGAGTATTCTTCTTTAATCTCTTCAAACTCTGTATTCATTGGGTTTCATGCCCTTCTTCCAAGTATTCTTCATTCTTCTTTGATCTTCTTCAGTCTTTGCATTCATTGAGTTTCATGCCCTTTTTTTTTAAGTATTCTTACTTCTATTCTTGATTTCTTTTAGTCCACTAGGGAAAACCCTTGATTCTCTATGCTTTAACATTCTTTGTTCTCGACTCCTCTTGCATTCATCATGCTCTTCACTAGGGAATTCCTTATCATGTTGTTGATTCTTGGACTTATGTGGGATTTCTATATTGTTTTTGCAAGTTCTTGCAAAATTCAAACATTTCTTGATGATGTAAAACCAATTCAAATTTTTACCCCATTTGGTGTGTTCTTCAACAAATTACTTTCTAGTATTTGAAGAAATTCTCCTACGTGATTCTAGTTGAAGATTATATCGACTGATGTTCTTCTTCTTTCCTTTTGAGTTGCTAAGCTATTGTCAAGATGCTTGTCACCAATTCATTGAAAAATTCTTTCGATGTCTTAAGGTTGACGTAGAGTTTTTATTCTTTCCTCTTTCTTTTTTTTTTCTTTTTCTCTCTCTTTTTCTCTCTTTGACCTCTTACCTTTTACCCTTCTAACTTCATTTTTTTAGTCCTTTCTTCGAGGTGAGCTTTCATCTTCAAGGCGAATTTCATTCTTCAAGGTGAACATCAAATTTCTTCTTCAAAATCCCTTCTTTAGGATAGTTCAAATTCCTTCTTCATGGTGAACTTTCTTATTCAAAGAGATGCCTTTTCAAGGTGGATGCATTCTTCATCGTAGATGCCTTCTTTGGGAGAGATTCCTTCTTCAAGGTGGAAGCCTTCTTTGAGGAAGATGTCTTCTTCGAGGGAGATTCCTTCTTCAGGGTGAACATCTTTCTTCAAAGGAAATGCCTTCTCTGTGGTAGTTGCCCTCTTCAAGGGAGATTCCTTCTCTAAGGTGGATGCCTTCTTTGAGGGAGATACTTTCTTCAAAGTGAACTTCTTCTTTCAAAATAGTAGTCCTTCTTTATTGTCCTCAACTGTGGTATTTCTTATTTTTATGGTGATTATTGCTTGTTCCAGACATCTTGTACATGTCATTATTTGAAGTACTTGAACACATTATGCTGCTTCAGATGATTATTAGGTCTCATCGAGACTGAGCTACTTGATCCAAGTAACTTGCATATCATGCTACCTCCATCGAAACAAGCTTGCTGATCATGTTGCTTCTATTCCTCTAGGTGTTGAGCACTTTTCTTTTATGTTTACCCCTAGTATTTCATACTGTATTGTGATTTTATAAAATTTGGTCACTTCTGGACTACATGCCATTCAGGATTGTGCTTCCTACAAGAAAATATATGATGTTTCATATATGCATGATGTCTATCTAAATAGTTTTCTAACTATGTGATTCTTTTACTTGGTTAGACAAGTCATCAAGAGGTTGCTCGTCTGGAGCAAGAGGTTGAGCATCTTCAGGCTCAGGTTGCTGCTTCTTCAGTTCATGTTGGTGATGATGAGTGAGGATTGTCGTGATTAGCCTTCTGTTTTTCCCTTCTACTTCTTCTTACACCTTCTAATGCCTCTTCTCCCATTTTCTAACATGTTTGAGGCCATTCTCAAAGGCCATCCAACCTCTCTTAAAGCTTCTAAAGGACGATGATTGGAAATGACTCGAATCCAGTGGACTCTACAATCTAAAATTCCTTCAACATGTAAAGCTTGATGTTCATTTTCTTAAGGAATGCACAATGTTCTGGGATCCTCATGACGATGTCTTCTGTTTTGATGGGCAAGAGCTTTGCCCCTTATATGAGGAATTCTTTATTATACTCGATTGTTATTCATCCAGTTTTGAAAGCATCATTCTACCCATTGTTGAGATAACGTTAATATTTGATCTTGTCCACTTCTTTGGTTTCCCAACTTCTACAATGGGCATTCACAATAGAAGTGGTAGAGTAATATTATCCTCTATCATCCCTTTGCTTGAGATTATGGATAAGACCTTGTCTAGTTGGCTTTGCCTTCTTCAGTTTCGTATTCCTGCATGGCTTCTACTAGTTTCACCAGATGGTCTCGAAGACCCACAGTTTATGACCATGACTCCTCATATGGGACCTAGTTTCACGGTAATTCCCTTCATCATTGATTGGCTTAGATTGTGTTAAGATAAATCCTAGCCAGAGATTCAGTGATAGTCTTCTACTTTTTTAGGTATTTTTCTTTTTAACCCTATCCTTTGCCTTAGTTGCCCTTTGGGATTTTTTTTTAACTTAACGGGTTCATTTTTCTTTTTCTCATGCTCTAATTTTGCCTAAGTTGCCCTTTGGGATTTTTGACTTAGTAAGCTTGCCCTAACTTTTGCCTGAATCGCCTTTTTCAGGTTTTCAACTTAGCGGGATTTTATTCTTCTTTTCCTCTACCCTAGCTTTTGCCGAAACTACCTTTTGGGTTTTCAACTTAGTGGGCTTGTCTTAATTTTTGCCTAAGCCGCCTTTTTAGGTTTTCTACTTAGCAGGCTTTTTTTATTCTTGTTTTTTTCTTTTCAAATTTGGTTACAAGAGAAGCTACCTATTGTAGCAACATTTCTTACACTTCTTTCGAGATGATTGAGATAATTCTATCTGCCATGATTTTCAAAATGGTTAGGGTGATTCTTTGCCCCCTTGCTTTTTTATTTCTCAATATGATTGAAAAATTCTTTGCCCTTGCTTCTTTTCACTTCTCAAGATGAATGGGCAATTCTTTGCCCCCTGTATGAAAAGTTTAGTACTGTCTTGGGGAATTTCTTCATCTACCTTTTAGGGCATTATTCTGCCTTCTTTCTAGACATCCGTGTTGGACAAAATTGCTAACTTCTTCCATATATATTGCTTCTTTACTGTTGGTGACAAAGTTGCCTTCTTTGACACCCTTGATGGGAACTATTAGCAGATTTTCTTCTTTTTGACATATTTTCAACAAACCCAATATCATCCAATAACAAGTTGCAATGCTGAATATGAGTTGCATATCAATTTGATTCACATTCGAATTCTTCAAAGATTTCTCAAATTCAATAGCTCCATGTAATGCATTGACATCATGATTATTCACAATTTCGACTCTAATGCTAGAATTATCATTTGAGATTCTTCGCGTGTGTGTGTGTGTATAGCTAATCATACTTCATTTGTTAAGACTTGGATAGCTTTATGAAAATATAAACTAGTGATCGATCTCTAAAAATAAAAGGACTACCATAAGCCTATTTTTCACACCACTCTCCACTAATATAGGCTCATCACAACATCAATGATCATTAGGGCTTTATGAAGCTTGTAATAATAGGCTAGGGCCAAGGTATGATAAAGAAAATTGCAAGGTTATCTCATCCATAGTCATACAACCATTCTGGTTTTTACTTGAGAGTATCAACTTCTTCTATTTGTACCCCCAAACTTGAGTTTTTACCCACTATGTTTGCTTTGCTTTTGTTTTGAGTGGCTACACCTACAAACTTTATGAGTAACGGGATTAGCACTCTTCTTTTCTTTCTTTTATTTTTCTTCTTTTTTTTCTTTTCTTTTGTTTTCTCTCTTTCTTCATTTTTTTCTCTTTCTTTTTTTTTCTTTAAGCTCAGAATTACGAAAAAAAACTTGTCAACTTTCTTTTATTTTTCAGTAAGCATGGCTTTCAATGCTCTTTTTTCGAATGTTCATATGCTATCAGTGAAAGGTGCTATGTAGGGAATTTTTTTTAAATGTTAGGATAAATTTTGTGGTTTGATAAAGAAAATGCTTGATTAGGCTCAATGAGTTATACTAGTGACGATGAAGTAAGCGTAGGTGGGCTTGAAAGGTTTAATCGGTCTAAAGAAGGCTTAAATCACTTCCCTTATGTTATGAAGCCTAGGATTTTGACTCGAGTGGTGATCAAAAGGGTTCTAGAGTCTTACGAGATCTCAATACCAAGCTTTATTCACATAAAATTTCTCTAAATGATATAAAGTATCATATTCATGGCTATTGTGCTCAAATGATTAAAGAATCAAGAATGAAACTCATCTAACAAAAGAGTCATGTATGCAAACAACACAATCTCATGTATTACTAAAAATCTATTTCTAATGAGTATCACAATTTTATCAATGATCATTAAAAGAATACACAACTCTGGTATCATTCTTAAGAAAAACATTTCAAAACATTATTATTGTTTCTCTAGGTCAAGAATTCTCTCATTATCAATCAAGTCTTTTATCGAGCATGCACTTATGCATCCTCATTGTCTGACCCGTTGGATTGGTCATATTGCGCTTGATTTCTGTGGTTGCTTCTCTTCTGCCTGACCTTCAAATTTGTTATTTGGATGCCCAAATCATGCTAGTCTTCAAATGCTTTGAATGGAAAGCTCGCAAATCTAACACTAATGAAGGCATGGGCTCCACTGATAACCAAATGGACCGGGTCCTTCTCCATGAGCCTCGTGGTTATCTTGAAAGCTTTGGTCATCCAACGGACTAGGTACTCTAAAAAAGTCTCACTGGGTTTTGATGAGTTATCTCCAAATCCCTCAAGGTTGCCCCCAGTATTATGGTGGTACTGTTGACCCAAGTATGGCAACACAAGGAAAGGGGGGAGGGGGGGGGGGGGGGGGGTGGTTGAATTGGATTTTTATTTATAAAAACAAATTTATAAAACTTTTCTTGAAAGTTCAAAATTAGATCACTCTTTCTTTGAGAATAAAGGCGATGAAAATGAAATTAGAAGTTATACTAGAAGCAATCAAGAGAATAACAGTAATGAACAAAATGCAAGTGAATTTAAGTAGGATAGGGATAGAGAGAGTGCAAACTCAATTTACGTGGTTTGGTAAACCTTGCCTACGTCCACGAGCTCCTAGCTCCTCCATAAGCTAGGTTTTCCACTAAGTTGTACAATTCTTTACAACTTGCTTGATGGACAACTTCACCAAGACTTCTTCCTTCAGCCCTTGATAACACTACACCAAGAGTTCTCTCAATTGTTTAACTCTTGATAACATCACACCAAGAATTCTCTCAAGGATAACTATTATCCTTTACAAGAATGATCTCACCCTCACCACAATACAAGAACAAAGAAAATTGTTTATAATAAAAGGACAACTCTCTTCAAAGAGTAGATAAAGAATATAAATGCTTTCTAAACTTGATATTTCTCTTATTTATTGCTTGATAGATTCGTGTTTAATGCATGGGAGAAGGCTACTTTTATAGGCAAATGAGATGAACTTATCCAAGTGAAGACACCAAGTCCAAATTTTTGTGCCTACCATAAAAACTATAATTTTGTCAGCCATATTTGTCAATGTTCTTTTTGAAATTTGAAAATATAAAAAGCATAAAAGATCTGCATATTTGGATAAGCTTTCCTACAGATTAAGAATCAAGTCATTTGGATATCTCTAGCTCAAGATATGAACAAACGATCATTCAGTGCGCATATCAACAGATTTTTCTTCCTTATGTCAGTCCACCAAATTGCATGATGATTATGTCAGCCTTCCATTTGAAATTTGAAAATCTACAAAACATAAAAGATTTGCATATTTGAATAATATTTCCAACACATCAAGAATCAAGTCATTTGGATATCTCTAGCTCAAGATATGGACAAAGGATCATTCGGTGCTCATGTTAGCATATTTTTCTTCCTTCTGTTAGTTCACCAATTTGCATGATGATTATGTCGGCCTTTCATTTGAAATTTGAATTTTTTCAAAATATATGAAATGTGCTCCATTAAATTATCTTTCTAAAACATCAAGAATCAGGTCATTTGAATATCTCTATTTCAAGATATGGACAAAAGATCATTCAATGCTCATGTTGGTAGATTTTGTTTGTCCTTTAACTTGCATGATGATTGGGACGACCTTTCACTTGAAATTTGAATTTCTTGATGATATGGACAACCTTTTGTTAGCCCTAAGGCTACATGATAATTTTGATGATAACAATACATATTGATTCATTGTGATTTACTAACATGTTTATTTATGTGCAAGAGTAAGATCATTGAAATAATTGTAAAATCAAGAAGAGGCTTATTAAAATGAAGTGTTGAAGCTAAGGAGAAGACTACATGTTAAAGGCACCAAAGTTTAAGAATAAGGTTTGATTCAAGGAATGTGACAGATGAGTAATGTTTAATCAATTGGTCATATATTTCACTACAGATGTCCAAATGATATGATTCTTGAGCCTTTGGAAAGCTTACTCAATTTATAACATTTCATATGTTTTAAAGAAATTTAAATTTCAAATGTAAGGTTGTCTAAATCATCATGCAAATTGAAAGATAAATGGAAGTAGCTGACATGGGTACTGAATACTCTTTTAGACATATCTTGAGCTACAAAAATCAAAATGACTTGATTCTTGTGGCATTGGAAAGAGGATGTAATGAGGCACATTTCATATGTTTTGAAGAAATTCAAATTTCAAATGGAAGACCGACATAATTGACATAAAATTCGATGGACTGACACAGAGAAGAAAAATCAACTCATATGCATACCGAATGATGATTTATCTATATCTTGAGATAGAAATATCCAAATGCTTTGATTTTTAATGTTTTGGAAAGATAATTCAAATATTCAGATCTTTTATGTTTTGAAGAAATTCAAATTTCAAACAGAAGGCTGACAGAATTATCACTCAATTCGGTGGACTAACACAAGGAAGAAAAATCAAGTCACATGAGCACCGAATGGTTTTTTGGCTATATCTTGAGCGACAGATATCCAAATGACTTGGTTCTTGATGCGTTGGAAAGCTTATTCAATTATTCAGATCTTTTATGTTTTGCAGATTTTCAAATTTCGAACAAAACATTGATAAAAATGGCAGACAAAATTACAGTTTTTATGGTGGGAAGAAAATTTGAAGTTGGTGTCTTCACTTGATTAAGTTCATCTCATTTGCTTATAAAAGGAGCCCTTCTCCCATGCATTCAGCAAGAGCAAGAGAAGCATTTTATCAAGCAAAAAACAAGAGATATATCAAGTCTAGAGAGTTTTATATTCTTTATCTACTCTTTGAAGAGAATTGTACTTTTATTGTAAAAAATTTACTTTGTTCTTGTATTGTGGTGAGAGTGAGATCTTCTTGTAAAGGATAAAAGTTATCCTTGAGAGAACTCCTTCCTTGGTGAGTTTGTTCATCAAGAAGAACTCTTGGTGTGGTGTTATCAAGAGTTGAAGGAAGTTGCCTTGGTGAGGTTGTTCATCAAGAAGAACTCTTGGTGTGGTGTTATCAAGAGTTGAAGGAAGTTGCCTTGGTGAGGTTGTTCATCAAGAAGAACTCTTGGTGTGGTGTTATCAAGAGTTGAAGGAAGTTGCCTTGGTGAGGTTGTTAATCAAGAAGAACTCTTGGTGTGGTGTTATCAAGGGTTGAAGTAAAAAGTCTTGGTGAGGTTGTTCATCAAGCAAGTTGTAAAGATTTCTACAACTTAGTGGAAAGCTTAGCTCGTGGAGCTAGGAGCCCGTGGACGTAGGCAAGGTTTGCCGAACCACGTAAATTGAGTTTGCACTCTCTCTATCCCTATCCTCTTTACATTTACTTGCACTTGTGATTGTTCTTTATTGCCATTCTCTTGATTGCATTCTATTTTCATCTTCTTCACCTTTGTTCTCAAAGAAAGATTTAAATAATTTTCATCTTTCAAGAAAAGTTTTCTAAATCCGTTTTTATAAATAAAAACCCAATTCACACCCCCCCCCCTCTTGGGTTGCCATACCTGGGTCAACACCTTTCACTTGAAATTTGAATTTCTTTAAAATATATAAAATGTTATTAATTGAGTAATCTTTCTAAAGGCTCTGGAATCACATCATTTAGACACTTATAAAGAAATATATGACCAATTGATTGAACATTTCTCATGTGTCACATTCCTTGAATTAAACCTTGTTCTTAAACTTTGGTGCCTTTAACATATAGTCTTCTCCTTAGCTTCAACATTTTATTCTAATAAGCCTGTTCTTGATTTTATAACTACTTCATTGATCTTATTCTGGTACATAAATAAAAATATTATTAATACCCAATGAATCAATGTATATTGTTATCATCAAAATTATCATGTAGCCTTAGGGCTAACAATCTCCCCTTTTTTGATGATGACAAACCATCGATTGCTTTTAAAAAATTCTAAAATCAAGAACGAAAATAAAAAATAAATGTCTAAATCAAGAATGAGCAAAAAAATAGCATTTGTTATAAAGAGACTGTTATAAAGAATAAGCAATCCATATAAGCAAAAAGACTGTTATAAAGAATAAGCAACCCATTTAAGCAATCCAACCACCCTTTGTCCCCCTTTTGTTATTATAAAAAAGATGTAATCGAATGACTACTCCCCTTAAATATATTATCCCCCTTAACATATGCTAATATTCAAAGATTTAAACATACCAATTATCATATAAAAGTAAAATTAGGACATATCCAACATGCCTAATTCTCTTCTAATAGTGCAAAATCTATCTTGACTAAGGGGTTTAATAAAAATATCGACTAGCTATTTATCGGTAGGAACAAATTCTAAAGAAATATTACCTTTTTGCACATGATCTCTAATAAAATGATGTCTAATCTCTATATGCTTAATCCTAAAGTGTTGTATGGGATTTTTTGAAATGTTGATGGCACTTGTATTGTCACATTTGATAGGAATGTGATCAAATTCCACACCATAATCTTTTAAAATTTGTTTCATCCATAGAGCTTGTGCACAACACATTCCCACTACAACATACTCAACTTCCGCCATTGATAAAGTAATAGAGTTTTGTTTCCTACTAAACCATGAGACTAATGCATGTCCTAGAAAATGGCAAGAGTCACTAGTGCTCTTTCTATCAAGAGGACTTCCAGCCAAGTCTGCATCAGAATAACTAATTAGATCAAAATTATCACAAGTATAATACCAAAGACCTAGATTTATGTTCCAGGAAGATATCTAAATATCCTCTTAATAGCCTTAAGGTGAGATTCTTTTGGACAAGATTAAAACCTAGCACACATACACATATTAAACATAAAATCCGGTCTACTAGCAGTTAAATACAAAAGAGAGCCAATCATACCTCAATATTTTGTTACCTCGATATCTTTTCCTTTCTCATCTTTGTCAAGCTTGGTTAAGGTACCCATAGGTGTGTTATATGTTTTTGAATTATCCATGCCAAACTTCTTAAGAAGATCTCTTGTGCATTTGGCTTGATTTATGAAGATCCCATCTATTGATTGCTTGATTTAAAGTCCAAGGAAGAAATTTAATTCTCCCATTAAGCTCATTTCAAATTCTCATTGCTTGCATTTCGAAAATTCCTCACACATAAAAACATTAGTAGCACCAAATATAATATCATCAACATAGATTTAAACAATTAGTAAATCATCATTTTTGATTTTAACAGAAAGAGTAGTATAAACTTTTTTCATTTCAAAACCATTGTCAATGAGAAATTTACTCAATCTATCATACCATGCTCTTGGTGCTTGTTTCAAGCCATAAAGTGCCATTTTGAGTTTAAAAACATGGTTTGGAAAATCATGATTTTGAAAACCAAGAGGTTGCTCTATCTATACTTCCTCCATAATGTAATTTTTTAAAAATGCACTTTTGACATCCATTTGTTATAATGTAAAATTTTTATAACATGCAAATGCACACTTTATTTCTAGCAACCGGTGCAAAGGTTTCCTTATAATCAATACATTCTTCGTGATTGTATCCTTGAGCAACAAGTCTAGCTTTGTTCTTAATAATGTTGCTATTTTTATCTGCTTTATTTCTAAAAGTTCATTTAGTGCCCATAATAGAATGATTTTTGGGTCTAAGGACTAATTCTTAAACTCGATTTCTCTCAAATTGATTAAATTCTTCTTAGATAACCAAAATCTAACTTTCGTCATTTTTGGCTTCTTTAAAATATTTTGGTTCAAATTGAGAGACAAATGCAAAATGATTACAAAAGTTTCTAAAAAAAGATATGGTTCTCATACCTTGTGATGGTTCGCCAATAATGAGATCTTTAGGGTGAGCTTTTGTGTACCTCCATTCCTCTGGTAATTCTTGAGAAGATTCATTTACTTCCTCAAGCTTTTCTTGTTGAAGTTGTAATTCATCTTGGCTTTTTTCATCAAGCCTTGATTCCTTGACTTGTCTTTCTACCTCAACAATGTAATCATCTAAATTCTTTGAATAAACCACATTAGTTTTATCAAATTTAACATGCATAGATTTTTCAATATCAAGAGTCTTTTCGTTAAAAACTCGATATGCTTTACTATGGTTGGAGTAGCAAACAAAAATTTCAACATCGGCTTTTGCATCAAATTTTTTCAAGGTTATCCTCGGTGTTTAAAATAAAACATTTACATCCAAAAACTTGAAAAAATCCAATATTGGGTTTTCTTCCTTTCCAATGTTCATAAGGGGTTTTCTATGTTAAAGCTCTAATATAAACTTAATTGATTATAAAGCATGCGGTATTAACTGCTTCGGCTCAAAAATATTTGACAAATTATTTTCAAGTAACATGGTTCTAGCCATTTCTTGGATAGTCCTATTTTTCCTCTCAACAACATCATTTTTTTGTGGAGTTCTAAGTGCAGAAAAATTATATTCAAAACCATTTTTATCACAAAGATTTTCAAATGCAACATCATCCACTTCACCACCATGATTATTCCTAATAGACACAATAAAATACCTTTTTTGATTTTGAACTCTTTTTGCAAATTTTGAAAAGCCTTGTGTGGCCTTATTTTTAGTTTTCCAAAATAACACCCAAGTGATCTTGAATAATCATCTACAATAACAAAAACATAATACTTTCCACCAAGGCTTTGAGTTCTTGATGGTTCAAATAAATCCAAATGAAGTAATTGTAGAGATTTATTTGTTGAAATAAATTTCTTTTGCTTAAAAGAAGTTCTCACTTGTTTTTCAAATTGATATGCATCACAAATCTTATCATTTTCAAATTTTATTCTTGGTAGAACATCAACTAAATCATTTTTAGAAACTTTTGAAATTGTGTCCATGCGAGCATTACTTAATCTTCTATGCCATAACCAAGCATCATGATTAACAACAAAACATTTTTCTACATGATCATTAACATCAATATCAATTGTATAAATATTACCGCATCTATGACCAATAAATAATGTCTTATTGTTACTAAAATCCCTTACCACACAATTGACTAATGCTAATCAAATCATGTTTCAAACCATTAACAAGCAAAACATTTTCAATAATAGGTGAAGAAGGGTTGCCAATATCACCATGTCTGATTACCCTTCCTTTTACATTATGACCGAAGGTCACATATCCTCATTTCTTCATGGTTAACCTTGAGAACTTGGAGGCATCTCCAGTCATATGCCTTGAGCACCCATTATTTAAGTACCACTTGTGTTTGCCACTCATTTTTTTCTACAATCAACATTCAAAGAGTGGCTTTTTAGAACCCAAATGTTCTTAGGTCCTTGGGGGTTAGTTATGGTACTTTTTGGAACCCATATTTGTTTCAAATTAGGATTTCTCTTAATATAACAAGAATGCACTTTGTGTCCTTTTCTTTTACAATAAGTACATGAAGGATTAGGATTATTCTTAGAATATGCATTAGCAAAATAGTTATTAAAATACTTTTGATTTTTATTATTTTTATATCCTAAGTCTCTTTTATGAAAAACACACCTTTGGTTTTATAGCATAGAGTTCAATTTTTTTGTGCTTTTCGTAAAACTATCAACAATATATTTTAAGTCATTATTTTCCTTTTTCAAAATAACATTTTCTTTCTCCAATTTATCAAAATCCTTTTGTTTTAAAATTTCATTTTCAGTTTTTAATAAATGTATTTGATTTTCTAAACTTTCAAAATCTTTTTGCTTTAAAATATCATTTTCATTTTCTAAAGCTTTTATTTGTTTTCACTAACTCTTCTAATTGTGTTAACATGATTTTTGACTTATTTTTGAAAGCATTGATTTTTGAATTTTCTTCATCAACATGTAAATATAAATTTTAGAATACTTCAGGTAATTCATCATATGAAAGCTTATGATCATAGTTTAGAACACTTACCTCATCTTCTCTTAAAGCCATGAAACGCATGTTTGCCATTTCACAATCTTCTTCGGAGGAGGAGCTAGCCTCACTATCATCCTAATTTGTGGCTTTCATTGTTTTGGATTTCTTATCTTGATTCTTGAAGTGTCGACAATCCAGTTTTACATGTCCTAGTCTCTTGCACTCATAGCAAATTATTTGATCCTTTTTTTATCTTGCTTTGAGCTTTGCCCTTTGTACTCCCTACTTGAATTCTTCTTGAATCCTTGGTTTCTTCTAATCATCCTTTTTAGCTTTCTTATGATGAATGCAAGATCTTCATCATCTCCTTCGTCATCGGAGTCATTTTCTTCTTTCGTTGAAGATTTGAAAGTGATATTCTTCTTTTTCTTGGAATCTTCTTCATTCTCCTTCAAGGTGATTTCATAAGTCATGAGAGAACCCATAAGTTCTTCTAAGGGTAGTTTGGTAAGGTCTTTTGCTTCTTGAATTGCTGTCACCTTTGGCTCCTAAGATTTTGGTAGACACCAAAGAATATTTCTCACCATTTCAACATTAGAATAAGATTTACCAAGCGATTTCAAACCATTGACAATATTCATAAATCTGGTAAACATTTCAGAAATTGATTCAACCGATTTCATCTTGAAAAGCTCATAACTATGGACTGACATACTAATTTTAGATTCTTTAACTTGACTAGTTCTTTCATGAGTTACTTTAACTGTGTGCCACATTTCTTGTGCGGTAGAACAAGTAGATATTCTATTAAACTCATTTCTATCTAGAGCACAATATAAAATATTTATAGCTTTAGCATTCAAACTCAATTTCTTTTTATCATCTTCACTAAACTCTTTAGATTCCTTAAGTATGCTTTCTCCATTCACAATTTTAGTAGGAACAAAAGGTCCTTCCGAAATAATAGACCATAAATCATAGTTAAAAGATTGCAAGAAAATATTCATTCTAGTTTTTCAATAAGAGTAATCACTTCCATTAAAAAATGGAGGCCTAGAGATAGAAAGCCCCTCAACACGTAAAGTTGGGTTAAAAATTGCCATCTCTCAAAATCAATTAAGATTTAAAAAAATGAGCAACTTTGCTCTGATACCATTTGTTGACCCAGGTATGACAACCCGGCAGGGGGAGGGGTGTGAATTGGGTTTTTATTTATAAAAACTGATTTATAAAACTTTTCTTCAAAGTTCAAAATTAGTTCACTCTTTCTTTGAGAATAAAAGTGATAAAGATAAAATTAGAAGTTATAAGAGAAACAATCAAGAGAATAACAATAATGAACAAACACAAATGCAAGTGAATTTAAATAGGATAGGGATAGAGAGAGTGCAAACTCAATTTACGTGGTTTGGCAAACCTTACCTACATCCATGGGCTCCTAGCTCCTCCACAAGCTAAGCTTTCCACTAAGTTGTAGAATTCTTTACAATTTGC
This sequence comes from Boswellia sacra, assembly GCA_013180625.2. Lineage (NCBI taxonomy): Eukaryota > Viridiplantae > Streptophyta > Magnoliopsida > Sapindales > Burseraceae > Boswellia > Boswellia sacra. Next base: position 269,248 of record SNVD02007728.1, read on the forward strand.
TTGATGAATAACCTCATGAAGCCTTCTTCCTTGAACCCTTGATAGCACCACACCAAGAGTTCTCTCAATTGTTCAACTCTTGATAATACCACACCAAGAGTTCTCTCAAGGATAACTATTATCCTTTACAAGAATGATCTCACTCACACCACAATACAAAAACAAAGAAAATTGTTTACAATAAAACTATAACCCTTTTCAAAGAGTAGATAAAGAATATAAATGCTCTCTTCACTTGATATTTCTCTTATTTGTTGCTTGATAGATTCTTGTTGAATGCATGGAAGAAGGGCTCCTTTTATAGGCAAATGAGATGAACTTATTCAAGTGAAGACACCAACTCCAAATTTTTCTGCCCACCAAAAAAATCGTATTCTTGTCAGCCATATTTGTCAATGTTCCATTTAAAATTTGAAAATTCACAAAACAAAAAGATCTGTAAATTTGAACAAGCTTTCCAATGCATCAAGAATCAAGTTATTTGGATATATCTAGCTCAAGATATAGACAAAAGATCATTCGGTGCTTATGTAAGTAGATTTTTCTTCCTTGTATTAGTCCACCAAATTTTATGATGATTATGTCGACCTTCCATCTGAAATTTGAAAATCTACAAAACATAAAATATCTATATATTTGAATAATATTTTCAACACATTAAAAATTAAGTCATTTGGATATCTCTAACTCAAGATATGGACAAATGATCATTTGGTATTCATGTTAGTAGATTTTTCTTCCTTGTGTTAGTCCACCAAATTGCATGATGATTATGTTAGCCTTCCATTTAAAATTTGAATTTCTTCAGAGATATGAAATGTGTTCCATTAAATCATCTTTCCAAACATCAAGAATCATGTCATTTGGATACCTCTATCTCAAGATATGGATAAAAGACCATTCAGTGCTCATGTGAGTAGATTTTGTTTGTCCTTTAACTTGCATGATGATTTGGACAACCTTTCACTTGAAATTTGAATTTCTTTAAAACATATAAAATTTTATTAATTGAATAATCTTTCTAAAGGCTTAAGAATCACATCATTTGGACACTTATAGAGAAATATAAGACCAATTGATTGAACATTGCTCATGTGTCACATTTCTTGAATTAAACCATGTTCTTAAACTTTGGTGCCTTTAACATATAGTTTTCTCCTTAACTTTAACACTTCATTTTAATAAGCCTCTTCTTGATCTTACAAGGGGGGGGGGGGGGGGGGGGGGAGGGGGGTGAATTGGGTTTTTATTTATAAAAACTGATTTATAAAACTTTTCTTCAAAGTTTAAAATTAGTTCACTCTTTCTTTGAGAATAAAAGTGATAAAGATAAAATTAGAAGTTATAAGAGAAACAATCAAGAGAATAACAATAATGAACAAACACAAATGCAAGTGAATTTAAATAGGATAGGGATAGAGAGAGTGCAAACTCAATTTACGTGGTTTGGCAAGTCTTACCTACATCCATGGGCTCCTAGCTCCTCCACAAGTTAAGCTTTCCACTAAGTTGTAGAATTCTTTAGAATTTGCTTGATGAATAACCTCATGAAGCCTTCTTCCTTGAACCCTTGATAACACCACACCAAGAGTTCTCTCAATTGTTCAACTCTTGATAATGCCACACCAAGAGTTCTCTCAAGGATAACTATTATCCTTTACAAGAATGATCTCACTCACACCACAATACAAAAACAAAAAAAATTGTTTACAATAAAACTATAACCCTTTTCAAAGAGTAGATAAAGAATATAAATGCTCTCTTCACTTGATATTTCTCTTATTTATTGCTTGATAGATTCTTTTGAATGCATGGAAGAAGGGCTCCTTTTATAGGCAAATGAGATGAACTTATTCAAGTGAAGACACCAACTCCAAATTTTTCTGCCCACCAAAAAAATCATATTCTTGTCAGCCATATTTGTCAATGTTCCATTTGAAATTTGAAAATTCACAAAACAAAAAGATCTGTAAATTTGAACAAGCTTTCCAATGCATCAAGAATCAAGTTATTTGGATATATCTAGCTCAAGATATAGACAAAAGATCATTTGGTGCTTATGTAAGTAGATTTTTCTTCCTTGTGTTAGTCCACCAAATTTTATGATGATTATGTCGACCTTCCATCTGAAATTTGAAAATCTACAAAACATAAAATATCTATATATTTGAATAATATTTTCAACACATTAAAAATTAAGTCATTTGGATATCTCTAACTCAAGATATGGACAAATGATCATTTGGTATTCATGTTAGTAGATTTTTCTTCCTTGTGTTAGTCCACCAAATTGCATGATGATTATGTTAGCCTTCCATTTAAAATTTGAATTTCTTCAGAGATATGAAATGTGTTCCATTAAATCATCTTTCCAAACATCAAGAATCATGTCATTTGGATACCTCTATCTCAAGATATGGATAAAAGACCATTCAGTGCTCATGTGAGTAGATTTTGTTTGTCCTTTAACTTGCATGATGATTTGGACAATCTTTCACTTGAAATTTGAATTTCTTTAAAACATATAAAATTTTATTAATTGAATAATCTTTCTAAAGGCTTAAGAATCACATCATTTGGACACTTATAGAGAAATATATGACCAATTGATTGAACATTGCTCATGTGTCACATTCCTTGAATTAAACCATGTTCTTAAACTTTGGTACCTTTAACATATAGTTTTCTCCTTAACTTTAACACTTCATTTTAATAAGCCTCTTCTTGATCTTACAACTATTTCATTGATCTTATTCTTGCACATAAATAATCATATTAGTAATACCTCAATGAATCAATGTGTATTATTATCATCAAAATTATCATGTAGCTTTAAGGCTAACAGGTACTACTCTACAAACTGTTTAGAAAGCTCCTCCCAATCTTCTCGAACTATCTTAGGGAGGTCGTGGTGCCATACTACTGCATCATCTTCTAGGGATAACATGAAGTACTTCAATATGTGCTTCTTTAACAAAGGAGTGGTGGCCATGACAGTTGCATACTATCTCAAGTACATCTTTAGATTGCCTTCTTCATTGAATTTGGGTGAGTCTAGTAGGTAGAATTTTGGTGATAGATCATTTTCTCAATAAGTAGGATATCATGTAGGTCTTTGACCTCTTTTAACCCTTTCTTCTTCCAAAGGGATTGGAGTTTCTCCAAGTCCTTGGCCAACTGCTTGACCAATTTGGGCTCTTCTTGATTGATTGGGTTGTTCCCTTTATCTCTGCCTTGGCTAGTCTCACTGTCATCATTACCATGACCCTCGGTGGTGGCTAGTTCATGCGGCTAGGCCCATTTTGAAGTGCTTCAATGAGTTGGGCCACTTGTTGTTGTCATATCAGCTTTCAATTGCACTATTTCAACATTGTTGTTGTTAGATGTAGCCATTTTATCAACTAGTTCTTCTTGCCTTGTCAAACAAACACCTCATCTAACCCAAGGTATGATGGTTGTAAAACAAAAGTGTCAATGCCATGCATGCATGCCTGTATGCATGATATGATGCATGTATGTATGCATGATATGATGCATGCTTATATGAAGGTATAGACACACTTTTAGCCTTCCAACCTTATTTCTCCTACACACGTAGAGTCGAGTCTCTGTCCTTAGGATTTTTGGCCTCATTCCTAAGACATCATCATGGGATGTGGGAGATTCTCTCACTTATTTCTGGCAAATATGTTGATGTTAGATTCTTCATGATTATCATAATATGGCTTTTTAAATGTCATGATAACCTTCACTCATGGCATATGTCCCCATTATGTTCTTATGGGTGACTCGACATGTGACATTTGTTCATGCTTCTATAAGGTTTGAGTTGGTGGTATTCTGATCATGAGGAGTTTATAAACATGCATTTCAACATCAGTTTTGGACATTTATCCTATTGGAAATTTTTTGAGTCGTCCACATGGGCTTGAGTCTCAAGGGTCTAATGGTCTAAGCTCCTTCGAGTGAGAGATGCTCTCTTGGGCTGGTCTCTTTTTATACCAATTTAATGGTACATGCTCGAAGGTGGTGACACCAACATGAGTCACCTAGGTCGAATAGAGCCAAAGACTTCTCATGTCAATGCCATACGGCAAGTTTAGGCAGTTCATGCTCATTATCTGTAAAAGTATAATGATGCAAGGACTCAAACTATCAGTATAAGCCATTAGAATTTGGTATCCCGATCAAATTCAACTTCTCTTATCCCCAGTGGAGTCGCCACTATGAACAGGGCTTTCACCCTACCAGAGCATTTGTGACCATGACACTGTGTCAAAACCTCTTTTGAGACTAAAGGGAACACAAATGAGCCATGCGCATGTCTGGAGAAATAGAGTTGCCACCTAATTATTCAATTGGGAATGGATGGGGGTAATCCGATCCTCGCTTTAGGACCTAAACTACCCTCATCCCTTCAAAGATGGGTTCGAGAAGTTAGGTACGAGTCATTCGACCCGCCTAGATCAAAATCCAGCCTCCACTAAGGCATATCAAATAAGAATACTTTATATTGACATACAATCCATATAAGTTGTTCATTTTACACACATTTCTATTTGCATCTTTATTAAGCATATGAGGTGATTATTCAATCAATAATAGGTGTATATTCATACAAAGAAAGCGAAAAGAGAATGGATTACATTTTTGTTAACTATGGGGGAAGGCGAAGAGGATTACATCATTTGTTCTTCAACAATAAAATAAAATAAATCTACTTTAAATACTTAAAATAAAATATTTCATACATTCATATGAATCATACATTCAATAATCAACTCGAAACCCAAAAGATGATAAATTTCTCACCACCATATGTGAGTCTATTCAATGTCTATTAAGCTTATTTTATGGCATTATTCAAACATGCATTCAATTATTCTAATGATGGTCCCTCACCACCGATGTAAGTCCATCACCACTTCATGGCATCATACAATTAAACATGGTATATTCATAGATGTGTTCATATCAATTAATTAGAATTCTAACTAAAGCCATAATCTAGAATAATGGCATTATTACCAAGATTTGATAATTCTATCATGTTAATTCTACCTATTGCTATTCTAGGATAATTCATATTAATTCACGGTTTTTCTAGCCTAAAGATGGTTATCATGACATATTCTAGCCTAAATCAAACAATCAAAACCAAACAAGGCTATTCTAGCCCAATCTAAGCATTCAAAGGGGCAATATGGTAATTCTTACATATTCTATGCTATTTCCTAGCATGCTTCAAAGCAATTATAGGTTCTCCTATCATAATTCTAATCATGTGTTCCTAAGCATGATTCTAAGCATTCGCAAAAGAAATTAAATTCCTAAATATGATTCTAATAAGGGAAGGAAACATGATTTATCTTGACAAGCATTTTCACCTTGCAAAACAAATAAAGAATTGAACAATTCTATAAAATCCTATACATGCTTATTCTAAGCATAAATAAACTTAAGCATGCTTAATTCTAAGTAACAAAAATAAAGAAGAAAATATGAGGGAGAAGAGAAAACTACTCTCAGGCATACTATTTTCGAATTTAGAGCAATATGAAATGCCTGAAAAATATTAAACTAGAAAAGACTTCTTGAAATTCTCATAAGTGTCTCCTAGAGGGAGAGAGAGAGGATTTCTAGATGTCTTCCAAAGTTTGCCCAAGGTGTGCTTATATAGGTTTTTCTTAGAATGAAAAAGTGATAAAAAACTAATGTGGGATTTAGATAAATAGTACTGCATGAACAGTACCATGTGAACAGTGCCCCTGGCTGTTTGACTATCGGTCAATTTTTCGACCGTCGGCCCTTCTTATTTTATAATTTTGTAATGCAGTTCCTTCTGATCTTTGCCTATTTAATCACTCATAACCTTTTGAGTTCAACTCCGATTCATGATCTGTAAATTTTTACGAAAACTAGACATCTATAGCTTCGCAAAGGTGTATGACTCATTGATAGACTCTTTCTCGATTAATTTCTGTGATTTTTTTAAAATCATGTATCAGTTTTCGAGACCCTTTGCTAATTTCTTCTCACCCCTTTCCTCTTCAGCTTCCAAGGGCGTTTCGATCATTCTTTTTACTCAACATTCATCTTCATTTCATCATTCAGCCTAAAAAATCCAATGTCTACAACTATTGGAGTAAAAAAGGTTTTAAGTTCATGGCTTACAAAATCATAATTGTGCATGAGTAACAAAATTTATTTCACTTTGTAAGTTACATAATTTATTAAGCATATTGTGGTATAAGAGTTAAACTAGTAATTGTGTAGGTTACAAAGGCTATGACACTAGTATATAAGGAGGTTTTGGGTTCAGTCACACACACTTGTTATCAAAGTCATCACTCTCTCATTTTTCATTTTTCAAAGTTCTATAATTTTACGACTACGACTTTATAGACCGGTTCATATTCTTTCGATAATTGTGTTCATTGAGTAGAGCAGCTAAGAGCTATTTGATTGTATCTTAGAGTCCTTGAGGACCGTTTTTTACCCACATGAAGGGGAGGACTCTTTGGCTTTAGGACAATAATTTACGCGTGCCTCTCATAGTACAGACCAGATTTTTCTAACTTGCTTTTACAGTTTTATATTTGTTATTTGTTTCTTTAATATATCTAAAATATATCGATTGAGCATGTGTTTTTTGGTGGATTAATACTATATTTCTAGCACTTCTTCCTAGCATCATTTTGAGTTAGAATCTGCTCAGGAAAGTGAAATTGTATATTTGATAGCTTGTGGTGAAATTATGACCGATAAAGGTGCAAATCAAATTCGTACTTTGCAACGAGCAAGAGATACTCATTAAAGTTCTCATCATGGTTTAGTTAGTAAATTAATTGATATGTTTAGCAGCACTTGTTTAGTTATTGAAAATATGAAGAATGGACGCAATGCCTATATAGGCAAGGAAGCTAAAGGTGTTTACCGTCATATGAGATCATTTGAATCTGTGTTCATCCTGCTTTTAATGGATAGCCTTCAGGACTACTAATATACTTAGTCATGCATTACAAAGCAAATCACAAGAGATCATAACTGTTATGAATTTAGTCTTAAGTAAAAAAGCAATTTTTTAGAATTTAAGACAAAATGGTTGGGATGTTTTATTGAGAGTGTGGCATCATTTTGTGAAAAGACATGACATTTATGTACCTAACATAAATGCTCCTTATATGGAAGGCACATGACGCTCTTCTTAACAACAAAATCATATTACAATTGCACATTATTATCATTTTCATATAGTTAACATTGTAATTGATTTTCAAGTCCTTGAGCTAAATAGTAGATTCACTAAGCAGACAATGGAGCTTCTTAGTTTAAGTTGTCTTTGGATCCAAGTGATGCATTTAAGTGATTTAAAATTAATGATATTTGCAATCTTGATGAGTAATTTTATCACACAGATTTTACTCGAGTTGAGATTAATGGTTACAGAAGACAATTAGAACATTTTCATTTTGATGTAATCCATGATCCAAATTTTCAAAATATTTCCTCACTATCTAAACTATGTCAAAATTAGTTGCAACAAAATGGTCAAATGTCTACTTCTTGGTTGATAGATTGATTCACCTAGTGCTGACTCTTCTAGTTTCTACAGTAACCACAGAATGAGCTTTTTCTACTATGAAACTTATCAAAACATCACTTTGTAACAAGATGGAGGATGAATTTCTTAATGATTACTTGCTTGTCAACATTAAAAAAGAGCTTGTTGATTGTATTGATTTGGATGAAATATTTATGAATTTTATGCTATAAAGCATCGTAGGGTACAACTCAGTAGTTTATTATTATTGTATTTGCATTCCGTGTTTATTTTTTTGTGCACTATTATTGTTTAATTTTAACTTTTGTCTATGTATAGAACATGCATTTTGAGGGGTAAGGTTTATTATCCCCCCGCTATCTAGTGTAAGACTTAAATTTCTTATTAATAAAATTTTCTCGTACAATTGAGGTTCTCCTGGTTAAGTGCAGCTTGGGTTGGGACAGGTCCTAGATCCGCCTATGAAATATATGAAATTAATGATCAAAGTATTAGTTCAAAAACATCGTGGTCTAAGTTTAGTTAACCCAAACCTCAAGAGGATGAGTACAAATTTTTTTCTTTTTATTTAAGATATAAGGATTGCTTAGATGATTTCATCTCTGTACAAGATCACAAACTGACCTTAGAAAAACCATTGTCATCTATGGGCGTAAAGAAATAACTAGCTCTAGATCTGAGATCAGTGTTTTGTTGTTTGTTAGTACGCAAGGCTAGAGCTTAGAAGCATGATATGCTTGACTTTGCAAGGAAGGAAGATATTAAGAAATAACGATGGATATGGAAGCATAACAAGAGGAAATCTGAGTATTATGCTTTTGTCTAGGAGGAAGTCTTGATAGAAAAAGTTAAATCATAAAGAAGCAACCGGTAAACCAGATTTTCCTATATACTAGGCAATATGTTGAACATATATATATATATAAACTGTCTACAGTTATTGTGTTTATCTTGTTTGAGTTCCTCATTTGCCCTGAGCAATCTTGTTCAATGGAATAATCCAATAAAGCATCCATCTTTTTCACCCAATACTTTGATGGTGGTTTATCCTAATCAGCCCATTCATAGTCTCTGCGAGGGTTGCGAAAACAGGGTATAAATTTGCAATCCGTTCCATGAAAACATGTATATTAAAAGCACCAAAAAATTCATGAAATGGAAGGAAGAAAGGCTTTCATCAACTACCAAAAAAGAGATATCTTTCATTTTAAAGTATAGAAAACTAGTATTATGATATCACGTTTAAAAGAAACAACAAATGCTGAAGGGAATATTTATTCAGCACAAATACAAAAGGACTAAGGAGGCTGGTTGTACCTTTCGTCTTGACATCATATAATGCCCACATATGGAGTGCTTCCATCTAGTCACATTGATAAATTCACATTTACTCAAAACAAACACAAAAGGACTAATGTTGCAGGATGTTTAGCCTTTAACAAATGTTTACTTCAAGAAATTTTGCTTAACATCAGTAGTTAGAAACTTGTTGAACTTGAGCTTGATTCTGTCCTTCATTCTCCATCAGGGATTGTTTCATCTTCACTCATTGCAGGATCAATTAGGATCTCTACATGTTGTTATTGTGACTGTGACGACCTATAGCTGTCATTATTGTTGTGACCAGAGCCGCTTGAGAAAGATGTTGCACTTGTGGTCTTCTTAAATTCAGATGAAATTGCCATTGTTGAGATTTGAGGTCTGCAAGGGTTTCTAGAACAAAGAGAGAAAACGAGATGAGAGAAAGAATGGAAGGCATAATGCTAATTGACTTTGATATGAACCAAATAGCCCTAACTATGTTTGTTATATACTTGGAAAGAAACTGAGTTTTAATCAAATTTAGTTTCCTATAAATTTCAAATTTTAATTCTTTTTCCAAAACAAAGTTATTAATGTCATTAATGAGATAAATTAAAAAATTTGATTTCCATTAAAATATGAAATTTAATAGACTCAGGACTGAAGTCTCTCCCCCTCAATCCAATAAAGCTGACACGACATTTTGACACATGGACGCACAAGAAAGTCAAATTTCAGTTAGGATTAAATAGTATCATATGATAAAAAACAAAACAGAAAACAATTACATTTAACATAACAATAATATCTGTACATATATGAATCATTCTAAGGAAGCATATTTCAGAGCTGTTTATAATCTCATACGAAAGTTGTTTACCTTTATTTTTCATTCAATTGAGATGTTAAAAATAATATTTTGACATATTCATAAAAAATAATCGCATTGAATTATTAAATAAACACAGCAGCTTTCACATTATATAGAGGTAGTCCTTTTCATTTGAGTTGATGACCTCAACATATTTCTTAGATACCCTAAGGTTACTCTCAATGATGGCTTTCGCACATCATATATTGGTAGCCCTCTCTATATTTTTCATTTTTAACTAGTATCTTAATATTTACACAGCTTTACATTATAGCTCACACATGTTTAATAAGAAGAAAGCTTATGATATTACAGATATAATTAATATAACAGAAATTTATGCTTGTTCAGAAAACTAACAGATGCGTAAGGCCTTTCTTAAATTCTCAAATCTTGTTGCATCCAATGTCTTAGTGACCAAGTTAACTAATTGTTTAGTAGTGGAGATGTGTTCAATGTGTATCACCTTAGACTCTACCAGCTCCCTTATAAAATGGTATCTTATGTCAATGTGTTTTGTTCTAGAGTGTTGAACTGGATTTTTAGAAATGTTTATAGCATTGTTATTATCACAAAACACAGTTTTAGGTTTTTGTTCAATACCATAATCACTTAGCATTTGCTTCATCCAAAGTAGTTGTGTGCAACAACTTCCTGCTACTATGTTTTCATCTTTTGCAGTAGAAAAAGAGATGGAATTCTGCTTTTTGTTACACTAAGAAACTAAGTTAGTACCAAGATAGAAACATCCACCTAATGTGACCTTCTTGTCATTTGCATTTCCTATCCAGTCGGCATCACTAAATCCTATAAGATAATCATTCGTATCATTAGAAAACCATATCCCATAATCATAAGTTTCATGTACATACCTGATGATTCTTTTAGCTGCTACCAAGTATGATTCTTTGGGATTTGCTTGAAATTTTGCACAAAGTCCTACACTAAAACACAAGTCTAGTCTGCTTGCTATGAGATATAACAAATTGCCAATGATGCTTCTACATAAACTTGCATCAACCTCTTTTCCTGCATTGTCTTTTGAAAGTTTCAAGTTAGTATTGATAGGAGTTTTCATTGGTTTTGCATTCTCAAGTCCAAATTTCTTTACAAGGTTTTTAGCATATTTTGATTGAGATATGGATATCCTATCATTCATTTATTTAATCTGCAATCTAAGAAAGAAATTTAATTCTCCTACCATGCTCATCTCAAACTCTTCCTGTGTCAATTTAACAAACTCATCAGTTTTGCTTTTGTTATTTGATCCAAACACAATGTTATCCACATATACTTGAGCAATAATAAAATAGTTAGATGCATGTTTGATAAACAAAGTCTTATCATTACTGTCCCTACTATAACCTTTCTTGATTAAAAAGTTTGTTAACCTTTCATACCAAGCTCTAGGAGCTTGTTTCAAGCCATAAAAAGCTTTATGCAATTTGTACACAAAATCAAGATGTTTAGGATCTTCAAATCCTTTAGGCTATTAAACAGAAGCTTTTTCATTGAGATAGCCATTTAAGAAGGCTATCTTAACATCCATTTGATACAATTTAAAATCAAGCAAGCAAGCAATTACAAGTAGTAATCTAATTGACTTAAGTCTGGCTACTAGTGCAAAAGTTTCATCAAAGTCTATGCCTTCTAGTAACCTTGTGCTACTAGCCTAGCTTTATTTCTTACTACTTGACCACTTTCATTAGTTTTGTTCTTGAATATCCATTTAGTTTCAATGACATTTGCATTTTGTAGTCTATGAACTAATTCTCATACTTTATTCCTTTCAAACTTATTAAGTTCATCTTGCATAGCCTGAATCCAAACATCCTCTTTTAAAGCTTCTTTCTTATTTTTTGGTTCAAATGATGAAATATAATATGCAAATCTTACCTGATTTCTTACCTTGCTCCTAGTCTTCATTACTCCATCTGGGCTTCTAATGATTGAGCTTGTTGAATGAGCTTTTTGTATCCAAGAGGATGGATCTTTTCTTTCATCTTCATTTCTGATTGAGTTTCTGTTCAGATTTGTGCTATCAGATGTTGTTATTATGTCTGACGTAACAACAGTTGTTTCCTCTTTCATAACTGACTCTTCTTTGCTGTTATTTCTGTTTGGTACTAGACTTTCTCCATCTTCTATGAAGCTAGTTATGCTATCTTCATAAGAGTACTTTATATAATCATCCAGATCATCAAATACTATATTTGCAGATTCCATTATTGACTTAGTTCGAAGATTATAAATTTGATAAGCCTTGTTGTTCTGTGCATATCCTACAAAAACTCCATCACTTTTTGGATCCAATTTTTCTAACTACTCTCTATCATTTAAGATATAACATCTGCATCCAAAGACATGAAAAAATTTCAAATTAGGTTTTTTACCTTTTAGAATTTCATAAGGTGTCTAGTTAGTATAAGGTCTTAGAAAAACTCTATTTGAAATATAACAAGTAGTGCTTATTGCTTCAACCCATAGCCTTTTGGTCAACTTTTTGCTATTGCGCATAACTCTAGCCATCTCTTGAAGTATCCTGTTTTTTCTTTCCACAATGTCAATCTACTCAGGTGTATTGGGAGCTGAAAATTCATGTTCAATTTCATGATATTTACAAAATTAGCATAGCTAACATTTTCAAACTCTTTGCCTTGATCACTCCTTATCTTCACTATCCTGCTAATGTTCATGTTTCGCTCATTTTCAAGCTTAACACAAAGATTCTTGAAAGCTTCAAAAGTGTCAGATTTTTCTCTAACAAAGTCAACCAAGTATATCTAGAGAAATCATCCACACAAACAAATATTATCTTTTACCAAAAATGCTTTCCTTTCGCATAAGACCTATAAGATCTATTTGAAGCAAATCAAGTATTTTGGATATGCTAAGATATGAAACCAATTTATGTGCACCTCTAAGTTGTTTTCCTAATTGACATGGTCCACACATTTCATTGATTTTATCATTAAGTTTAGGAACACTTTTAACAGCACCTAACTTAGTTAATTTAACCAAGTCGTTGTAATTTAAGTGTCCTAATTTTTAATGCCAGAATTCTAAGTCTAAGATCCTAGCATGAAATGCATTTCTTATCAAATAGTAATTATCCGAAGATCTATTTTCTTCTAAAATGCATTTACCAATATTATTTAAAACTATGCATTTGTCTTGTGTGAAATTAATAACATACTTGCCATCACATATCTAACTCACAATAATTAGATTAGTTTTCAAACCTTTAACCAGCAAGACATTTTGAAATTCGGGTAGCCTTTTGATATTTAAAGTGCCTTTATCAATGATCTTACTCTTTGCTCCATCACTATAAGTGACATTTCCTTTCCTGCATGATTCAAAATCTTTAAAAAAACTACTTATTTGCAGTCATGTGCCCGGAACAACCACTGTCAAAATACCACAAATCATTAGAAGAATGGTTAAGTGTAGTAAAAGCAGCATTGCAGACTGTGCTCTCTTTTTTAACCTACTGCAGTTGTGTCTTTGGTGACTGCTTAAACTATTTTAACCTTCTATGTAAAAGGCTCAACAATTTTAAACACCTAGTTCTAATATGCCCTTTGACACCACAAAAATAGCATGTTGGAATGAATTTTCTTACCTTTTCGGGACTATATTTGAAAGAGCTTAAAGGGGAAACAAACACTTCATTGCTTTGTAAACTAGGACTTGACCTTTTTGAGCTAAGTTCAGAATTTTTACCTGATGTTAAAGCTTTCACAAACACTGTTGTTGATAAGAATGTAACATTACCTTCTATATACCCCAAGCCATGTTTGTTAGAATTGTCTCTTCCAAGACCCAAGACCTGATCAATCTTTGCTGACCTTATTCGGAGTTGATCAACACATCTTCTGCTCTCAACCAGTTCTACTGTAATTTTCGCAATATGTGTTGTTTTGTCTTTCAAAGCAAGCTCCAGTTCTATGATGTGGTTTTTAGGATAAGATTTTTTCAGCAATTCAATTTCCTTTTTTAAAGTTTTGATTTCTTCTTTTTGATTCAGTCATTCACTATAGAGTGTATTGTAAGTTTCTTACAGCTCTTCATAGTATTCTGGATCATTTTCTGTACCTGAATTTTCATCATCAGTTTTGCACTGTTTCGTTGTGCTGGATATAACAACTTTCCCTTTATCAGCTGCAAATGCTGTAAATGCAACAATGTTACTCATGCATTCTTGATCTTCTGAATCAGTTTCTGAATCATCACTTTGAGTAGCTATCAAGCCTTTATTATTCCTTTTGAGATTAGCACATTCATATTAAATATGCCCATAACCAGAACGCTCATAGCACTAAATCTATCCTTTCTTATCAGGTTGCTTTGATTTCTTCTTGTCATTCTCCTTGCTGAATTTATCTTCATTTGAATTTGATGGCTTTCCTTGATTCTTTTTCTTGAAATTCTTTTTCATGAACTTGATATAATTTTTTGTTAGAAAAGCAATCTGTTTAGAATCAGTTTCATCAAGCTCATTATTACTTTCATCATCAGACTTTTTAATTTTAACATTAAATGCAATGCTCTTTCCTTTTTGCTTCCTAGCACTGTGATTAATCTCAAAGTTTTGAAGAATGCCCATCCATTAACCCTCATCTCATAAGTGTTTTTAAATTCCTCAATGACCGAAATTTTAGGTTGAAATTTATGAGGGACAAATCTAATTATTTTGCTAACAACTTCTGCATCACTAAAAGTCTTGCCAAGCATATATGCAAAATTGGTGATGTGACACAATTTATAATAAAAATTAGAAATTGACTTATTTTCATGCATCATCGAATTCTCAAATTGTAAATTCAATCTCATCAATTTATATCTTTTAATAGAAGCTGTACCTTCATGCTTTACCTCAAGAATGTCTCATGCTTCTTTCGCCACTTTGCACCTTGAAATCTATCCAAAGTTATTTAAATCCACAGCAACAAAAATTGTATTAAAAGCCTTTGAGTTCTAGCTTGAACGCTGATATTCTTCATCAGTCCATTCCTTCTCAAGTTTAGGTTTTGAATCTCCAAAAGTATTCAATCTTGTCGGTGGTGTCCATCCTTTAAGCACATGGTCCATGCCTATCATCAAGAAATGTAATATACATCATCATTTTCACTTTCCAATTTGAATAATTACTATCATCAAGAATAAGTGGTTGTGTTCCGGATCCTCCATTACGTACAAACTCTATTCCTCCAAATCAATGTGATCTTTCTTCACTTGTATGTCAGTGAACTTGCTCTGATACCAATTGTGAGATCTGGAAGTATGAAGTTATGAGCAATATAACATTAAACTGTAAAGTAAAATGATACATGAGGATTTTATGTGGTTCAGTTATAAAACTTATATCCACGGACAATTTAGAACTACAATTTTATTAAGTTCTTATTTGTACAATTTTTAGGAACGTTTACAGTGTTGACTTACTCTCATACACTAACCTAATCTTTATAAAATAAAATCATGCCAATATCTTAAACTATAGTGACACTGTCCACTCTCTGTTAGTGACAACTTAATAACAAATTGTTAAGTAAAATAAAACCACAATGTCTGACACTGAATTACATAAATACTCAATCCAAGTTCTCTCAAGTGTATACTAACTCAATTAGACCTAACCAAAATTCATGCACAATCACAACCTCTCATGCATGAATAAAAAACACACATAAACAACATCAAATAAGCATTCCAATGTTGCGTCGAAACTCTCCTTCAATAATTCTTGAAATGCTGTGACATACACACACAAATAAGTCATATAAAAAAATTATATATAGTGTGATACCCAATTGTGCTATCTCTCTGAAAAAACCTATAGAAACTTAATCAAACTCAATTAGGATAAAGAACAATACTTTAGAAATGATATAAATAATCTCCTAAATGAAATCGGACACAAATAAATATACTTCTAATTCTACTAGGATACATCAATATTGTCCTAATTAAAAAAGATATTCAATATGAAACAAATACTTCCTAAAATAAACTTTTCAAAACAGTAAAATAAGAAACAATGCTTCTTTTAATTACAAGTTGACCAAAATAATCATGTGCATAAAACATGCTTAAGTGTCACATTTTTGGCACCAACAGTTTTATTATTGACTATAATAAATCCAATCCATAAATACATCTAAAAGTCATTAACTTAAAAAAAAAAGTATATGATAGACATCGCATTTATAATGTTTTGCTTGGAATCAATGAATTTATTATAATATAATTATCTTATTCACTCATCATATAATAAAAATTATTCATAATTTTCAAAATTACATGTATAGGAGATGAAATATATTTTGAATAAAATTTTTAACATCATTTATTGAAAAAAAAATCTTAGCTGTTAATCTTAAATAATCTAATGGTTAAAATAATTAATTAGTTATCATCATCAAAAACAAATTTTTATTTTTAAATTTTAACTATTAGATTATGTAAGATCAACAGTAAAAATTTGTGTCCAAATTGAGTAAAAAAATCCCCCCTACTACATTTATTAATCAAGTATGTGATCTCCTCTCAAAACTCCTTATTTCGCAACACCAACCAAAAAAAAATCAAAAACAAAAAGAGAAAAACAATAATGGAGAGACTTCTCTTACTCAAGCAACTTGCTTCAAGTTTCGCCGGAGCTCCCACCACCATTACCACCTTCTCAACACTTTCACTTTCATGCAAAACCCAACTACAAAAAACCTTCTTTTCAGCTCTTCTTCCAAATGCCCATTTCACACTACACTACTTTCATGGACATCACCGTGCACTCACGCCTCTCTCTTCAACCGATTACTTGTAAAACGGTTTTTGTTATGTTTTTCAAATACCCAGATGAAGAAAAGTTCCAAAGATTGCAAAGTTTGGTTCTCGATTGGATCCGAGTCCCCGAAAGAAAGATTACGAAGACTTGACCAGTAATGTGTTTGTTTCTCTTTTTTTTTTTATCATTTTTTTGGATTGTTTTAGGGGTCATTTTGTTTTCGCTGAGAACATTTGAGGAGAATAAAAGAGAAACAAATTTGGAATTAGAGAATTTCATATTCTTTATGTGCAAATGAAAATTATAATAAGAGTTTTATTTTTCTTTTATTTAGAGGAGTTTTATATTTAAAGTTAAACAATAATGCTAAATTTATAACCCAAATATAACCCAATGTGACTAGCTAAGTGCCAAAATCCTACTGAAGATGTAATTTCTCTAATTTATTTTTATTTTTTCCTCCTCTAGTAAACTTTTACCGTATAGGCTGCTATATCAGATTGTAGATTTTGAGTTGTAAGTTCAGCACTACTGGAAGTTAAATTAGTGATAGAGATATAACTAGATTTACACCTAAGTTGTACAACTTGCCTATAAAACATGACCTGTCACATAGTTGTCAGAGGGATGATATATGACATCTCAACTTGTATGCATTTAGTTGTACAACTTGGTCATGTATATAAATTATGTAATATAATTTGATAGAGATATTATATTAATTGGAAATTAACAGATATTATATTAAACAGCATATCCTCAAAATTACAAAAAAAAAAGTTTGTTTAGAAAATATTTGTAACTTTCATGATTTAGATGAATTTTCATTCATTGATATCTTAAATTTTAATTTTTTAATAATTTTTATTATTCTTATACATATAAAGATATTTGATAGAAAAAGGTAGTTTTTTTTTTTAGATTTAGAAATAAAATTTCATGAAATTTTTTGTAAAACATAGTGATTTAATATATTTTATTTTGGGAAGATGATATTCGAAACGAAAATAAGATAAAAAGAGAAAAGAAATTATGAAATAAATCAGAAATTACTTCATATAAATAAGTTTATTAAGGATTTTTTATAATTAACTTTTGAAAAGGTTATTGATTTCATTATACTTTTATTAAATTAGGATTGATATATTGAGTTTTATTGGGTAATTGATATTTTTTTAAAATCACATAATAAATTCGATAATAAAATTCAATTTTTTATTTTGATTAAGAATGTATTATAATAAATTATATGTTTATTAAATTAACATCTATCTATTGAGTTTTGTTGAGTACTTCACGTTACCCACAATAGGCTGGTTCAAGTGAAAAATGTGGCCTAAAAGGGAGTTGGTAAGACTACGATGAAGTCTTGAGCTCGACTCTTCACAATTGTCTTTCCTGATAAGGTAAGCAGGAGACCATGACAGTGGGTGGTAGTCACGCTAGTCTCCCCCGAAGATTAGTTGTAGTACGCGTAAGCTAGTCCGGACACCTCGGTTACCCAAAAAAAAAAAAAAGAGTACTTCATATTATTTTTAAAATCATATAACTTATGAGTTATTGAGTTTAAATTATCATTTTTAAACTAGAATATATTCGACGATGTCTGACAAATGTCCAATAGTGTCCAAGACTTTATAGAGTGTCATGTCACGCACATTTTCACATACGTGATCATTTTTATAACCAACACTTAAATTTTGGATTTTTTTAATTTTTTCCACTTAAATGGTTAAAAAGTATTTTAATTGCTTTATTAATAGAGAAAAATATTGAGTGAATTATCTTGAAAACAAATGCATTTAAAATTTGTAATTGTGGGATGTATTTAGACATAGGTGTAGAAACTAAAATTTTGGTTGAAAGTAGCCTTTTTTTTAAAATAATAATAAAAACAACCTTCTCTCTCTCTTTTTTTTATCTCCAAATTATTATCATCAAATTTTTTTCCTTTTATTTATTTATTTTATTGGTAGAATTGAAACACTATTGCTAGAATTTAGCCAAAGATAACAAGAGACATTTGGGATTAGGGATGGCAATTTGACCTGGTCGGCACAGGGAATCCGAAAAATTCGGACGTCCGGGGCCGGGCAATAACCCAGAAAATCAGGGAATTTGGCCGGGGCCGAGGAGAAATTTTCTACCCCGACCCCGAGGTGGGGGGGCCAGAGCCGGGGACCCGGAATTAAACCCGGGGGATGCAATTGTAATTTTAAAATTATGTTATGTAAAACAATTTTTGAGTCGTGTTAGCTTTTAATTCTCACTTTTCACCCCTTATTTAAATTATAGGCTAAAACCCAGCCCAACTTTTGATAGGATTTTTTATTTCAAGCCCATTAGATACGTTAAGCCCAGCCCATCTCCAAGGAACCAACCCATCTCCAAGGAATTTTTTTGAAATTTTTTTTGCAGCCTCTGGGATTCGAACTCGTCTCCTCCAATGGATGGAAACGACACAAGATCACTAGGCTGCAAGCCATTTTGCAATCAACTTCGTTGCCCATATATATATACTACCCATGTCCAAGGAAATTATGTTAAAAATTATCTAAAACCCCTAGGGTTCGAACCCGGCACCCAACATATAAGCAAACAGCAGGCTACCACTAGGCTGCAGACTCTTTCACATAAATTTTTGTTGTCACACACATATATATATATACCACATAAAAAAATCATAATTAAAAAAAAAAACAACCCGGGTTTTAATCTCGGGTTATTGGAAAACCCGGCTCTGCCCGCCCGGCCCTGGGAAAAAAATTCTAGGGAATTTCCCGAGGTTGGGGAGTGCAATTGAGGGCCGAGGCTCGGGCCAGGGACCCCCCCGACCCCGGCCCTGGTTTTTGCCATCCCTATTTGGGATATGGTGGTACCCAAATTGATTGGCGGTGGTTGCCATTTTTGGTTTCGGCGATTTTCCTTGCTAGTATGGCTGTGGTTTTGTGGTATGTCCATAAAATCCAAGTACTACTCACCTGTGTCTTTTTTGTAATTACCTTTTCAACATTACCCATTTCAATTGTCATTCTTCTCAAATCAAATCCTACTCTAGACTCCAATAAAACAACTAATAAATCTTTCCTAGTGGCTAGTAGTCCTAGGACGCATTAACAACTATTTCTGTTAATTTAATTTGTCTCCTAACCCCATTCAAATTAATAGCAGCTTTTAATTTAATTTAATTAATTTATTAAATTAAATCCTTTTAGAATTAGGAAACTGACTTTTCGCTTTAAATAGCGTACCCGTGTTTCTTTACTATTTCACAACGCAATCTCCATGAAGCCTATTTCGGGGTATTTTTTTTTTATTCGACCCCTTTTAGAGCTGACTAACTAAATCTGACCCCCATTTCATTTTTATATATTTGTGACCCCTTTTTTATGTAGAGAGACATAAATGTTCGTCTATGATATTAAAAGGGCGACAACCCTTACAAAGCCATTTTACTCTTTTGCTGGTTTTGTTGAAGATTCTTCCTATTTCAAATCTCTCAAATCATAGATTTTATCGAAGGTTGAAGAACTAAAGGTAATATCCCAATTCTTGATTGAGATTGACATTTCTTTGTTACTTTTTTTTTAGTGAAGCATAGAAATTTAATCTTTATTCCTTTTTTGGATTTATGCTTTATTGTGGTTTTATTCTTTGTCTGGGTTTAACATCTACCAATGTGGATATTGTTTGGGATAAATTAGTGTTAAGATGGTGAAATTTCAATTTAGCGACCTAGGTTTGTTCGTTCATGTTGAAATTGTCATGCTGCATGATGATTTTCGCAAAAACTCACTAAATGAAAATCACTCTTTAGCTACCAATAAAATTGGTCGCCAAAGACAAAATGTGGTCGCAGAAAGATTCCGCGACGAAAAAAATGTTGGTCGCTAAATGGTCGCGCTAGGCCAGTGGCAGAAAGTCATTGCGACGAAATCCATATGTCGTCGCCAACCATAACTTAGCGACTAATATTGGTCGCTATAGGTGAAGATTTAGCCACCACAAGCGGTCGCTAAATGCTACTATTCCGCTACCAAAGTTTCGTAGCCGATTCATGAGATTCAGCGACGACATTTGCGTTGCCAAATATATAATTTGGTCTCTGAATATCCTTAATGGAGACCATATTTTCATATGGCGATAAACTTTTTGGTTGCTGATTGCGTAATTTAGTGACGAAAGTTAGTCGCTGTAGATACATATTGGGCGACCACATTTGGTCACTGGATGCTGACATTTGGCCACCAATATTTCGTAGCTGATTCATGATATACAGTGATGACATATTAGTTGCTAAATATGCGAAATTTGGTCGCCAAATGTCCTAAACTTCCATACTTTTGGAGACGATATACTATATATAGAGACGAAGGATTTGGTCGCTGATTGTGTAATTTGGCGACCAACATTGGTCGCAGAAGGTCCAGTAAAATTGGCATTTTATGCAAATTGTTGGCCGTAGATTATACAAATTTGGTAGTGGAATGTTGAAGACAAGAAGCCTCTAATTTTTTGGCGATTATTACATTGATCGCTAAAAGTTTTGTATGACAAAGGATCACTGAATCAAATATATATATGATCCAAAAAATTGTAGCACAAAAATCAAGTATTCATGTAAACTTGAAACAAAAGTAACAAAGAATCCTATCAGACAAAATATACATGACAAAAAAATTGTAACACAACATATCCATGCCAATAGTAGGAAGGTAGTGATATCCATAACCAAAACAAATCCTATTACATAATTTAATGTCGAAAACATAACAAGATGGTCGTGATGAAATTAACTATGGTGCTGGTGGTGATGATCTATGTGATGATGATAAAGCAAACTGACCAGGAGCCAAAGTCTGTAAATAAGTCTCAATTGATTGAAACTTAGCCTTCAAATCGGTTATCTTAGTTTGTTGTGTTTTTATCAAAGACTGTGCTTCAACCAACTCAGATTGGGTGGACTGTAGCTCAACTTGTTGTGTCTCTATCTCAGTGAGCAATTCTTGATGAATGATAGATGAAGTCATTGCATGACCATGAGAACCTTGTTTATGCACTCCCAATCCTTTAACATATCCACATTTCTTTCCAAAGATTCTTTGAGACATCTCAACCTCACTATATTCTGTCTCCCCTTGAGCATTTGAATCCTCCAACTGACGTAACTCTTGCTACAAATTTAAAAACATAAATGGTGGATCAAATTGAAGAAATAAATATAACATAGTAAAAGAATTAAAAAAAATATAAATAGATTTACATATTTCTCCCGTGCAACATCATTAATCCATCTTTTTTTTGCAGTGTGATGAGTAGATTGAAAAAGATCTAAAAAGCATTGTGTCTCACCGAAGCGCTACAAAAATGTAAACAAATGTAAAAGAATTTGTTAAAGTATACATTTTGTAACGATAATAATGACAAAAATTAGCTAGAAGTTAATAAACTAATCTTACCATAGAGTTATCTGAACGATGACATGAAAAAGATTTGCACCCCCTGCGGTGATTGAAAGGGAGTTTTTCCCTATTTTTAGCATTAGTTTCGCATTTTTCCTAAATCATATATGTATACATAACATGTTAGTATCAAAAAGTTTACAATAAAACAATTTGAAAATATTTCAACAGAGCTTCCTTTGTTTTAATAATAAATATCAAGTAACCTGTAATACTATAAAATTGAGCACTTCTTAATAATCACAACATAAAGAATTACTTGGAACCTCCTGTTCCACAACTTCATCATCAAACTCTCAAATATTTTTGAGTTCAAAATAGCATGCAAAGATAAATGAAAACAAATGAAATGTATTCCAAATTAAATGCAATTCACAAACTCATCATTATACTACATCTCATGTCAAGGATAAAACGTTGAACCTAACATAAATAATTGAATATAAGCACCTATAATAAATTCAATAAATCAAGTACTCTTTAACAATATCAAAACATAAAGGAAAAACATGGAATCTCTAGTTCCACAATATCATCAAATTGATTATAAAATCAATTCCCAAACTCACCAATATACTATATTTAATGTCATGGATAGAAGGTTCTACATAACATAAGCAGCAACCACTAAAAATAAAATATAAAGTTTTTACCTTATGCTTTGTAGTAGACCATAAATCACATAAGTAGTCCCAGTCTTCCTCATGAACACCGGGTGGTGGATGTGATCGTGCTTCCTGATTTGCCCCCATATTTTCAAATTTCTTCTTCAAATCATAGCGATAGTCTTTGTAACGACCACTCATAAGTTCATTAAGGCAAAGGATAACATGTTCTTGACTTAAATCTAAGTCAAAATTCACCTATATTATTTGAAAAAAAAACAAGGTCAATCAATAAATAAAATGCATGGATATCATCATTGTTTAAAATTGTTGTTAAAGATACTAGAAGACGATTAAATAACTTTGAGCGATCTTTCCAAGGTATCTTTGTCCACGACAAATGATTTTGTCGAGCAGATTTTCTAACAATGACCCCACATTCAGAGGAAAGCTTATTTGCATTCTTTCCCTCAGCTTTCCCAATTTCTTTTGAAATTTCCACAACTAGTTTACCTGTTTGAGTTACTTGTTTATCAATTCCCATAGATCGAGTAAGCCCACGAGTGTTACGCTGTATAGGGTGCGAACCTACAAACATATCATTTTAATGACAAATAATACTTTTAAACGTTTCTATGTATAATACAAAAGCATGAATTTGACTAAAAAATTTTAAGCCAACTTACCTGTGCCACTCAAAGGTTGAGTAGGATTTTGTGTAACCTCATCTACGTGAGCACTTATGTTAACAGAAGAGGTGCTCACAACCTTTGCTCTTTTAAGTACACCAGGAGCCATCTAAAGCACATTCAACAAAACATTAATAGTTATACATATAAATAGGCATGAAAAGAGAAAAATAATACTTAAACATAAATACAAATATGGCAAAGATGCAAAGTTTTACCCATAAAATTCAATTTCCATGAAAAACTACAATTACTCTGATTCAACATCAATATCATTTTCATATTGTAGTAGTTCTTCATTATCACTTTCATGATTTGATAGAACTTCATCATCCTCATCTTGTGTATCACATATGAAATCGTCTAAGTCATCTTTTCCTTGACTTGTGCTTAATCCCAAACTTTGATCATTAAGTTCATCCGGTTTGACATCATTTCTATTGAACACTCTAACTTCTAAGTCATCTTCTTCAACTAAGAAGACACAATATTCTTGTCCCTCATCTTGGCAGTGTAGGTCATTTTCCAAAACTTCATTAATGTCATCTTGTTCTTCATTTAGCTCATTTTTCTCTTGTAAATCCCATAACCCTCTTCGATCTATTTTATCCACAACTTTCCACCCTTCACCAAGTTTTGGATCATCAATAAATATTACTTGTTGTGCTTGAGATGCAAGAATAAAAGAATCTTCATCATACCATGTTCGGGTAGTATTAACAGATACAAGATGGTAATCATGATGAATCCTTTTTTTTTTTTGGATTTATGTCAAACCACTTGCAATGAAATAAAGTGACTCGGTCTGTGGAACCATATCTTAAGTTTATGACATTTGACAGTGTCCCATAAAATTCTATTTCTAGATCTTCATGTTCACCCAATACTACTATTCCACAGTTTTGAGTTGTTAATCTTTGATCTCTTTCTTCAATAGCATAATGCATTTCATTAACATCACATTCTGAAAAAGTATTTATCCTGAAGTCAACCCCGGTTGCCAATATGTACAAAGGATCATTCTTCGTTGTCAGTCCTTGAGAAAGTAACTCCTTCATCTATATATTAATAAATAAAATCAATATGCATTTTATTTTGTTTATAAAAAACAATTCATATTAGTAAGCGGTTCAACACTACTTACATGTTTGTCAAACCATTATGGAAAGCTCTTTTGTTGTTCTAAGTTTAAATTTGTTATACCTTGTCTTTGCAACAAATTAATATGCTCACTACATAGGAGTTTTGATGCATGTTAGGACAATTCTGTGTAACTTACATATAAAAAGGAATACATATTGTAAATTAGATATTTTATAAGATGACTTACTTTAAGTATGGTTGCACCTCCTCACAATTGTTTAAGACGTACCAATGGAGTTTGTTGATCTCTTGTAGAGATAACATTTTCATTTTTGAGGCTCCTAGAGGTACAACGTTTTGGGAGAAAACTGATATTCCTCGATCACATTGTCCACGGTCATTAATTCGCTCAACACGAGTGAACTTTGTTTCAATTTGATTTAAATACATAGAACAAAAATTGTTACACTCATTACGAATGTAACCTTTTGCAATTGAACCCTCAGGATGAGGTTTGTTCCCAACATAAGTCTTATATCTGCCCAAAAGCCTGTTTTACAAAGATTAATTAGCAAATTACATCATTATAGTATTAGAAGGAAGTACGATGATTTATGTTGCTCAATAGGAAAAAAAATTACCTCTCAATTGGATACATCCACCTAAATCCAACTGGACCCGCATATTTTGCCTCTTGCGGTAAATGTACTGTCAAATGGACCATTATGTCGAAGAATGCTGGTGGAAAGATTCGTTCAAATTTGCAAAGTATGAGCACAATTCCTTTCTCTAGATCTTCCAATTTTGACAAATTTATTGTTTTGGCACATAATTGTTGAAAAAAGTTGCACAATTCTACAACAGCTGAGCAGATATCCTTCCGTAAGTATGGACGTATTCCTATTGGGAAGAGTCTTTCTAATAGTACATGACAATCATGACTTTTTATGCCTAATAATTTACCTTCTTTGACATCCAAACACTTTGCAATGTTTGAGGCATATCCATCAGGAAACTTGATTGATGATAGAAACTGACAAAATTCTTTTCTTTCAGTTGAAGTTAATGTGTAACATGCATGGGGCTTCAAAATTCGATTACCTTGATATTGCAAATGCAACTCAGGTCTAAGACACATATCTTTTAGGTCAAGTCTTGCCTTATTAGTATCTTTAGTCTTTCCATCAATATTCAATAAAGTCCCAACAAGACTGTCATATATATTCTTCTCAATATGCATGACATCCAAATTATGACGCATCTTTAACTTTGCCCAATACTCCAACTCAAAAAATATGCTTTTCTTAGTCCAATTTAATTTTTCAACTCTTCGTTTTCTTTTTTTATTTGTATTTTTTGGATTCTTTCCTGGCTTTAACTCGTCAAACTCTTCAAACTGTTTCAAAATGTCATATCCTGAATATAAGTGTGGTGCCTCCCCATGTTCTTTTTTACCATTGTATAATAGACTATTCCTCCATGGATGATCATTGGGCAAGTATCAACGATGTCCCATGTAACATATTTTACTTCGTATCGATTGAGAAAAAGTTTCTTTGTTACAAACAGGACAAGCCATGTAACCTTTTGTACTCCATCCAAAAAGATTCCCATAAGCAGGAAAATCATTGATTGTCCATATAATTGTTGCATGCATCTTGAAATAAACTTTTCTAGATGCATCATAAGTATCTACACCAGTTACCCATAAATCTTTCAACTCCTCAATTAACGGTCTCAAGTACACATCAATGTCCTTCCCAGGTGCACGTGGACCTGGTATTAACAATGACATAAACATAAATGGCTCTTTCATACATTTCCATGGAGGTAAATTAGCGGGTACAATTACAATAGGCCATATACTATATGAGTTATGCATATTGCCGAAAGGATTAAATCCATCGGTTGCAAGACCCAACCTCACATTGCGCGGATCTTGTGCAAACCACGGATATAAGTTGTCAAAATCTTTCCATGCTTCACCATCAGCTAGATGCCTCAAAACACCTTCCTCAGCCACTCTCTTCTCTTTGTGCCATCTCATGTCATTAGCTATATATCATGACATAAATAGTCGTTGCAATCGAGGCTTTAAGGGGAAATATCGTAAAATTTTTTGTGCCACCTTCTTCCTTTTACCCGTATAAGGTTTGTATCGTGGTTCATCACATACTGGACACCTCTCATACAATGATAAGTGTTTATTTATGTATTACTTTCATATCAATTCGTCTATGTTTCTTTGCTATATTCCTTGGTATTTTTATGTTTTTGTGTGGTTTTGATGTTTGTAGGAGTTTTGGAGCAACTTGC
Source organism: Boswellia sacra (assembly GCA_013180625.2). Lineage (NCBI taxonomy): Eukaryota > Viridiplantae > Streptophyta > Magnoliopsida > Sapindales > Burseraceae > Boswellia > Boswellia sacra. The sequence goes on from SNVD02007728.1 coordinate 295,930, forward strand.
ACAAAAATGGAGTAAAACCCTTCATTTTCACCTCTGCTAGTCAGTGATCTTCTCGGATTTAATTGTATTGATATACAATGAACCCGATGACATATTATATACCGTTGGAAAGCTCTCGAAGTCTATTTTCTGGAGAAATTTACGGTTTATAAATCCATTCAGTGTACCAAAAGTTGTAATCAAAACAGTGTGAGATGTATAGAAATATAATTCCACAAGTCACTGTAGCATGTATAATACGGGCAGAGTATTTAAACACATTTTAGGGTTTTATTTTCATAACTTGAAGAGGGGAAAACGTGGGAGGAGGCTGCATTTCTGGATTTCTCTCATCCCTTGGAGTTCTTGAAGGAGAAAGAAGATTTTGAAAGAGGAGGAACTACAATTCCAAGAAGATTCATCTACAAAGAAGATTTTCAAAGAATTTGCTAAGTTCTTTCTTTCCTTTTCAATTATGGAATTTCTCTGTATTGTATTTGTTATTCTGATTGAATATGTGTAACTAAATCTGAATTGGTTGAGGGTGATTTCAAAGCCCTTGATATGGATTTTGTGAGTTGATTGTGTAAGAAATTGTTATCCAATTCTCTAATTGAAGTTGCTTGTATTTTCCCATATCTAATGCTTATGATTGCTTACTGATTGTATTTGGAATGGCCAACTGAATATAATCTGTTGTTGTCTATTGCTAGATTAGAAATCTTGATCCGTAATTGTCATGAATTTCCAATCATTAGTAGCAAAATTGTGATCAGAGATTGCAATTGGAAAATACAACCTAGGTTAAATAATCCGAACTTGTGTGATTATTGCTTAGATCAACCTATCTTTCTCATCGTAATGCTTCTATTGAATTAAACTTAGAGAGCTTGTTCTAGGTTGTTTAATGGATAGAGATTAAATAAAGAGCTTGTTTTATTTAACAACAAAGTAAGGAAAGATTGGGATAACAGAGCTTGTTGTTATCTACGGTTGATAACTTCAATGCTGTAATTGGATTACAATTCTATGTTAATTCACAAATTCATATCTTGTGGCAGAGAATGAACTCTTAACCAAGTGTCTCTCATTGATTTTTCACTCCATTTAACTTTGCTTTGTGTTATTCTTCATTTGCTTTCGTATTAAGTTTAGTTAATCAATCAACAAAACCCCCTCTGTTTAGTTTATTATTGCTGGAAAATAACAAATTCAATTAGAATCAATCCTCGTGGGAACGATATCTACTTATCACTTTATTACTTGTGCGACTAGTATACTTGCTAGTTTCGAACGCATCATACAACTCATTTTCTTTCCAAAACAAAGCGCAATCATATTTGCATGCATGAATAACTTCATACCCTAAGCCAAAGTCCTTTAACACCTTCTTTGCATTATATGTTGACTTTGGTAGATTATTATCATCAGGTAAAGTATCCTTCAACAATTGAAGCAATATATCTAATGACTTATTACTCCAATTGTTAAGAACTTTTACATGCATCATTTTCAATACAAAATTCAATGTTGACATCTTAGCCCCAGGAAACAGACTCTTTTTGGCTTCATTCGACAAACTAAAGCAACCATTAACCTCTTCATCTGCTTCATCATAACAGATTGCTATTCTCTTGGTTGGATGGTTGTGACTGAAATGTTTCCATGAATGATGGACCATATATGTCATGTATAAGTTCATACATCTCATCATCCTCATCCTCAATATTCACATCATTATCAACTCTCGGTACTCTATTTATATAATTTATGCTACTAATAGTCCCAAAGTCAAGTTCTTCCCCATGATATATCCATTTTTGGTAATTTGGTGATATCCCTGGTTTGTATAAGTGGGTTTCAACAACATCCAGGGATTTGCAAAAGAAATTTTGACAATGTCGACAAGGACAACGAACCTCCCCATTCTCATTCAAATAATTTTTTGCAACAACCATAAATGACTTTACACCATCAACATATTCCTTACAAAGTCTATTTGGAAGTCAGGTCCAAGATCTATCCATTATCAGCCCTGATAAGCATATAGTTTTTGTTATTCTAACAGGTTGTAAACCTACACTTAACTTATAGTTCATACATTTCTATAAACAATATAAAAGGATATGAATCTATGCTTAAGAGTAATATGCAACACATGCATGGATATATAGACTACAAGCAATCATTTTGACAGTTATAACTAATATCCAATACATGTTGATGTATAAATAGAAAAAAAAAACATACCTAAAAAAAATACAATGCTTTCCTTGACACTTAGCACTCAATAAAATAGTTGTAAAACCTTCTTCACTGCTAGCTTATACTCCAAAGCTGTACAAAAAGAAAAAATTAAAAATCATCTCAAAAGTTATTGGTAATCATAATTGAGGCACTATTAAGTGCACAAAAATGTACATTTTAATTGGTATGTTCACAAGTATCTTTTACTTTGCTATCAAGCAGTGTGTCAGATCACATATTTTGATCAATAAAGGTAACAATAAAAAATAAAGTTCAAAGTAGTAACCATAAGCCCCAATTTCATTAGTATAAGAACATTTGCATAGGGTTCAAACCGTAAAAGATCAATATCCAAAAAAGACAAAAAAAAGAAGTCATGTAACGTTTTATATTCAAACTTTCAAATCAAAATCTTGGAGATGGGCGGAAAGTATATATGCAGTCAACGAATGTAGGCCATAAAGTCATGTAACGTTTTATATTAATTGATTCAAATTTCACTGTTTAATTTATGATAAAGAGAAAAAGGTTGTTGCTAAGAGTGAAGAGAAGCTTTCTTCTGCCACAACTGGTAAAGTTCTTTAGAGTAAAATCAAAGAATATAGGCGGAAAGTATATATGCAGTCAACGAATGTAGGCCACAAAGTCTTATATTAGTATATTTTTGTTGCAATCTACAATTTGGAGTAAAAAACAAAAAGTCTTATTAATTTATAGGCATAGTACTCTGTTTTTTGCTTTCAATCACAAAGGTCAGATCAAGTGACCAAGATTCAGATTGTTGAAGATTAGATCTAACACCTTCGTCATTAGCAATTATAATAGATTTAACAATTAAAGAACCAAGCTGGACATAGATATCGTACCTGCAGCCTTCCAAAGTAAAATAATAAAAAGTGCAATTACAAAAATGAAGGATACACTCAGGTCTAAGATCCTCCAGTCCTACAAACAAATAAACAAACAAAAGATTAAAAAACAAAATGCAACTGATAGTTACCAATAACATTGGAGGTGGAGTCGTAAACCAAACACTGACTAGAAACCAGGAGATGAATTCTGAAGGTGTTTTCTAACAAAACACTGGAACTGACCTTTGACTAAACAACATAAGTTTTTAGGGTTTTGATATTGGAAAGGGGATTCTTTACTTTTTGAAATTTGGGCGCCTATTGTTTTGGTTTATGGCGTAAAGCCTGGAAAGTTAAAGTTTGTTTTAATCCTATTTAATTATATAAAAGCCATCATATGATATTAAACTTAAATTATAATAATGATTGCTTGCTATTAAACTATAGTATATTTAATTTTTAATTAAATTAATTTATAGTCATGAGTACTGGATATTAAATAACGGTATATTTAATTTACAATTTAAAAATTAAAATTTAAAAGATTACTGGATATTAAATAACGGTATATTACTGGATATTAAATAACGGTATATTAATCAATTAGTAATGGAACTTGAAAGCTTATATTAATCAATTATGAAATGTAAAAGATTAACTATTTGATATTATGTGTGTTTGCATTTTAATAAAGCAATTGCATATTAAATTGAGTTGCTTTATTAAAGTGGACGACATGACTTTTGCATGATTGGAGAACTTGAATAAACATGTTGCCAGGATATTCCTCTTTTGCTTTAACCTGTCATTATATTATTCTTTCATATGCAATAAAAGCACGCATGTCTTCTGGATATCTTTCTACACATTGTTAAGCATTTTTGTCAACCCCGATTAATTGGCAACGTTTAGATGCCAGTAATGATCACTTTTTAGTTTTCTTATAGCTCCAATTTTAGTTAATAATAATTTGCTCATTATAATATCAATCTATATATATTTATTAAGGTTTCACATTACCATTATATAATATGGAACATTAAAATTTAAAACTAACAGCTTAACATTTCTTATGAATTATGTTAATACTTTTTTTTTTAGTGCAAATCTACATTTAGAGAAAAGTTTGTATAAATTAATGTAATTTTTCATAACATTTAAAATTCAAAATAATTTTATTTTTTATTTTTTATTTTGATATTTAGATTACTTTATTGTATAAATTAATGTCTTCCATTATACTTTACTGTAAAATCAAAGAACATGGGCCGAAAAGTATATATGAAGTCAACAAATGTAGGCCACAAAGTCTATTATTAGATTACTTTATTGTATATATGAAGTCAATAAATGTAGGCCAAAAAAGTCTTATTAATTTTAATAAGCAAGATACATATATAAAATTTAAAAATAAATATCATGTAAGTAATGTTTTATGAAATATCAGGGGTGATTATGAAAAATTTTAATATATTAAAAATTCACGTAATTTTACTAAACTATATAAACAAAATAATCTCCAAAACCTAACCTAAAACCTAAACTAAGTCGTCTCTCTCGTTCTCTCTAGCGCCGCAGCACATCCTCCGTGACTTGTCGATTCCAACCTCACCGACTCTGACAGCCCTGCGAGGCACCGACTTTAGCAGCCCCGCTACTCGCCAAATCCAACAGTCCTTCCAAAAAGGGTAAACTCAGAAGGAAGCAGAGAACACTTCCTAAAAGGGTCGAATCTTGCAGATCAAAGAGAAAAACGAACTCAACATATTTTCGGTAATATCTTTCCTCTTCTCTTTGCTATGGATAATGAAAACATTCTTTCAGCCCTTCAAAAACGCTTTCCTTCACTCCCTTAAAATGCTCTGGTAAACATCTATAAAGCACGATTTAACAGACTTAGGATGTTGATGATTAAGAAAATGCCTGTGGACATCCGCTAGTTAATCGAAGCTAAGGTTAGATTAGCTAGCGAATCCGAAATTGACTTTACAGCATACATGCCTGGTCTAGGAAAAAGCACTCTCGCCAAAAAGCGACGTGCTAAAAGGTTACAAGTCTGTTATAGGTGTGGTAGATGGAATTGTAACAAAAAATGTCGTTCTTTAGGATTTGTGTCTAAAAATAGGGAAGACAAGTTGCAGTTCATCAAGGATGGACTGAGTAAAGAATCGTTAGATAATATCTTACTGACTATTGAGAATCATTCTTGTGGATTAGTGCAAAGAGAACTGATGAAATTGTAGACACAATTCCGAACGGAATATCAACAATATAGTCCAGGAAATCTAACTCTAAATGATCCTATTTGCCAGTTTGCAAGAAAACCGGATGGAAAGATGTGAGCCACAATTATTCGTGAATTTTTCATATTATTGTTTCTCTCTTATGTTTTTTTTATCACTATTTTTTCTTTCTTCTTTCTTTTTTCCTCATTGTTTATCATGTTATTATTATTATTTAGTCATTTTTATTGTGTATCTTTTAGTTTTGGCAAACCACGCAGCGTTTCATAAATTCAAAGTAGGAGATAAGTCAAACTTTTCATGCTTCACGTGGGAGACAAGTGTGACGGTTTTGTCAAACCCCGCCGAAAGTATATTTCCATTTTTCATACTTCACTTAGGAGACAAGTGTGTAAGTTTTGTCAAACCCCGCCGAAAGCATATCTCATTTTTTTCAAATCTTGGGGCGATAAATATGCATTAAGCAAACCCCACCAAAATTATGTCCCCATGTGTCAAATTTGAGAGTTTTACGTGTGTATATATCCGTTTTGCATATTTTCAAATGTCATTTTATAACCTGTCTTGCACTTGAATAGCATAATACTTAACGTGCATCATTGTCTTACACAAGGTTAGAACCCTTGTAGAAATGGAGAAAACACTAATTCGACGATTCTACAATATATGCGTATTTTGCGACTTGCAATTTGGTAAAGATTGAGAGTTTACAACAGTAGCTCTTGATCTTGGTAGGACATTAGCTGAGAGGGGTATTCATTTGATTTATGGAGGGGGTAGTCTTGGGTTAATGGGGTGTGTGTCAACAACTGCATCCCTAGGAGGGAGCAAAGTTCTCGGCATTATCCTTAAACCATTGGCTGTACGAGATATCGTAGGTAACACAATCGGGGAAGAGTTACAGGTCTCTAGCATGCATGAGCGTATTGCACATATGGTTGTTAAGTCTGATGCATTTATAGCTTTGTCTGGTGGCTATGGTATATTAGAGGAGATATTTCAAATCACCTCTTGGGCACAGCTAAACATCAATCAGAAACCCATTGGTTTGTTAAATGTCAATAATTTTTTTGATGGTTTGTTGTCCTTTCTTGATCAAGCTATAGAAAAAAATTTCATCTCACCTTCAGCGAGGCAAATCCTGGTTACAGCTTCAACTACAGGCGAGTTAATTGACAAACTACAAGAATTCGTCTATTCGCCTGATCCAATAATGGCTCGGGTAGATTGGTTTGGAGAAGGCAATAAAAGGCGTAGACTAGATTTAACGCTCCATCTGTAATCTCTATCTACTGGTTTGCTTCGTTTTTTATTGTTTTTTTTAATATGTTTATTTGAGATTTTTCATGTCATTTCTTTTGAGATTTTTCAGGTTGTTTCTTTCGCCCCAGGTAATGTTTTCTAATCTTGGCTTTTAAAGTGGTGGCTTAAAAAGTTTTAGTCCTCTTGAAACACATTATGGATCTCTTTAATCCATAATGGCAGAATAAGGAGGCTAACTTTTAAACGTTTTAGACCTATTCTAACTGATTTGTTTTCATTTGCTGACTTGTTGAACTTTGTTATTTTATGAGTAAGTTTAGTTTTATGTAATTTAGAGTTGTTATGTGTTTTGTCTTTTATCAGTTTCGATTCAAAAAGAGAAATTTGTGGAAAAAAACTTAGAATGGCAGAATATGGGGTTTCTTGAACCCTTGAAACGCATTTTCTTTAAATAAATCTGCAGTTTATTTATTTCATGTTGTTTGAAGTGTCTTGTTTCTTGTTTTGTTATTTCATAATAAAGGTATATAAGCTGGAAACCTTAAGTCTGCGGGCTATTGGTCCTAAAGATTGTTGAAATATACAATTTTGACTCAGGTGTAACAACGCCACGTACCTCTTTTCTTGCATTTTGTGGGTCAATGATAACACAATGATTGAATTAAGAATAACTCTTGGAAAATGATAGATGATGCATGGTTTTGTGTGCTTGAAATGTATATTGGTTTTTGCTTTACTTTTGATTCCTTGCACAACATTGAGCACTGAGCTATTATCACTGAGTTATTTGTTCACTTAGAGAAAGTTTATGTAATTTAAGTGTTTCTTCAGATTTCAATGAATTCTAGAACTTGTTTGATGGTCACTCGAGGCGAAATCCTAGACTGTGCAACATTGGGGAAATGATTTAGGCCATCTTTGGACCGTTTGAGCCTTAATAGCCAACCTTGACTGAAATTGATCCCTAGTTACCCCTTTGAGCCTTTGTAAGCCTTTTTCTTTGTTAACTCACTAAAAGATTTCCTAACCTCAATTGAATTTTTTTTTTCAAACAGTTTATCCCTTAACTATGAGCATGTAGATCATTCACGATTACATTTTGAGCTATGTTCTGGTTTTAGGAAGTTAGAGGAGGTTGGGTTGTGTCATGAGCAATGCAAGTGAGTTTTATTGTGTTTGTAAAAAAAAAAAAAAAAGAAAAAAAAAGCAATCTGTACTTATCTTCCACTTACTTAAACATTGAGGACAATGTATTGTTTAAGTGTGGGGGAGGGGAAGTGTAGTAAAAAAAAGAAAAAAACAAAAAGGAAAAAAGAAAAAAAGAAAAAAAGAAAAAAAAAGAAGAAAAAGAAATCTATAACCCTTGAGTGTTCTTAAAAAGAATAAAACAACAAAGTCCTACTTGATCCTTGGTGTTGTGCATGTCTACATTAGTGGAGAGTGACTTGAAAAGTAGGCATATGGAGTTCATTTATACACACATATTCACTTTTAAATATGATTCATTTTTATGCATAAACTCATCCGGGTTACAAATGATTAGGTGAAAATGGCTCTACACACACACACTTGAGGAATTGAAGTGAAGCGAAACTAATCTTTGAGATGAAATTCTTGATCAATTGCATTATTTTGAAGTTTTCCTTAGGTTATAATTAAGTACAATCTTTGAGGCCTATTTGCAAGTTGAAGCATTTGTGTATTTTCCTTTGTTTCTCGAGTTTTGTTTTCCTTTGTTTCTCGAGTGTTGTTTTCCTTTTGCAAAAACTAGACAGTCATCATCTTCATTATCAAAGATTCAACTCTCCATAACTAGTTTTTCTTCTATCCCTATTTTCATTTATGTTTAAGAACATGTTTATATTGTGTTCCTCTTGGAAAAAATGCTTCTAGAGTATGGGTGGATGATGTTAAACAACCTTCAGCATCATTGTGGAGAACAAGTGCTGATATGGAAACAATAGAAGATGCTAGAGGAAGTTCAGTTGCTTGGCCAACTGAAGCAATCTTCATGATAGATGACTGCTAATCTTGGTAAGTTTTCTATCCCTGGTTGTACTTCATTCTTTATATGTTAGTTGTATATAAAAGTGTCTAGAGACTGTTTATGAAAGCAAGGTTCCCAAGTTTTAAAATAAAATTCAATCATAATTTTGTTTATAGTAAAATATAATCCTAGTTTTCTTATAATAAATTTGTCCTTTTCTCCAAACTTATTATTCTAAGAATGCCTATTAAGGTATTATTTCTAATGAATTTTTCAAATGTTCTATGCGGTTGATGATAAGAAGTGGATGAAGGTTTATTGCCATAGAGTACCTTTTGGATATAGCCAATGCAATGTACATATGACATAGGTCTCATGGGAGTTGAAACAAAGAAGCTATCTAATTTTTTGGAACTCTAGCTTTTGACTCGGATACAAGTTATTACGTTAAGCTCTTTGTTTAGATATCACTCTTTGGGAAAGATGGCCTTTGATATGTAAACAAAGTTTAGTTGAATGTTGATTACGCACTTTCAATACTAGATTTATATGTGATGACTTCTACTTGAGCAATTCATGATATATATGAGTACGTGAATGTGCCTATTATGATTTGTAAATATTTAAGAATTATTATGTACATATTGGTAAATAATATAAAATTTATAACTTTTAAGAAATGATACAATATTATCATTGAAATGTCCAATTGTATTAAATCACAAATTTTACAATAACGAAGAATGCTATGAAATAAATTAAAAAAATTATATTATAACATTTTTTTAGTATTATAAGATATATTTTATATATTATGAAGTCATGGATATGATAGCAATTATAACATTCATATGCAAGTTATGAATTTTATAGCATTCATCAATGTCATGTAAACATTGAAAATTGAAAATAAATTATAGCATTATGAAAACGCTAAAAATTTTATAGCACTCATGAATGTTATGTAAACATTGGAAATTAAAAATAAATGATAGCATTATGAAAATGCTATAATTTTATAGCATTCATGAATGTTATGTAAACATTGAATATTCAAAATAGATTATAGGATTTTGAGATAGCTATAAATACAACTTATAGATAACATTTTTCAAGTGTTGTTACAGGTATATGAAATGCTATTGTTTTATAGCATTTTTTATGGATGCTATAGAGAAAGCATAGCATGGGCAGTTATAACATTCTAAAAATGCTATGAAAACCGTACAACAGCATTCATGGCATGTTATGAAATCCCATTTTTGTTGTAGTGCAATTTTCCGCTACGATCCCATTTGGTCTTTATATATATCATTCTGCAACCATTTAAACCTGGTAGCTAAAGCTCTTGGGGTTCCTTACCATTTTAGTGACCAAAATTTTAGTTGCAGAACGAAATTTTCTGCTACAATTCGATATGGTCACTGTATGTGCCATTCTATGACCATTCATTATGGTAGCCAAATCACTTGGGAAAATCGATTTCCTTAACCTTTTAGAAACGAAAATGTTGATCGCGGAATGAAATTTTCTGCCACCATTTCTTTTGGTCGCTATAGATGACGTGACATCTAGCTACCACTTCTCTGGTGGCTAAAAGATAATTTTCCACCACTTGATTTTCTGCGACTAACGTTGTTTTCGTCGCTGGATAAGGATATGGCGACGAAATATTTGTCGCTGAAAAAAATATTTACTTCGTCAGCTTTGGCCACCACCTTCAGCTACGAACATATACTTTCGTCGCAGAATCAAACATATTGCTACCAATTTCCATCTGTCGTCGAAAATTTGGTGGCTAAAGGGTAGTTTTCTTGTAGTGACTGTCATGCTACACAAAGGTTTTTGCCAAAATGTTGTGTTGCACGATGGCTTTTAAAAGAAATTGTCCTGCAAATTTTTGGGTTTCAAAATAATATTAAATTTGTAATGTCATTTATATTATCATAAGTTTAATTGCATTATAGCATGTTTGATTTCATATAAAACCATTATTAAAATTTATACTAATAAAAATGTTGTTATGCATTAAGAATTTTAATTAATTGTGTTGTCATGTTTAAAGGTAGAAGGAATGGTGTATATAGATAATGGGCCGAATGTCAACTTCAAATTTAAACGGGTGCCAAACAGTTTGTACAAATCTTGTCCTATAGAGAATGATGCTAGAAGGGTATGGGTTATATACAAGCCATGTTGGGTGACCAAAACATGGACATGACAAAAACCCGCTAGAAGCAATCAAATCTTTGTCATTTGTGGTTTCTTCTTTGCTCATTTTTGTAGTTAGGGCTCTATGCTTTATTCTTAAGAGTTATGATGTCATCTCTTTATTACCATTTTATAATGTGATGTAATTTTAATGTTTAACAGAAGTATTTTCACATGTATGATAACGTGTTGTGATCATCATGTTCAAGGATGGTTCTGAACATTTTTACAATACGAGGTTGAGATCATTTTGTTAGACACTGAAGTTTAGGCACTTGGAAGATCATCATTTTCCAAGATTTTTTTTTTTTCATAACATAAACATGCAAGTGCATGACAAAGTCATGCTAAAACAAGGTCCTTGGAAATTAGTCATGCTCTTATTGCATGACAAAGTTGTGCAAAAAATAAGCTCTCTGGAATTGTGCATAACTTTATCGTGCAAATTTTAGGTCTTGGAAATTTTGTACGACAAAATCGTGTAAGCTGCATAAAATTGTTGTGCAAAGTTTAGGAATAAACAAAGTTTGAACCATCAACCAAAAACAATAACTTTGTCCTAGTTTCAAAAGTTAACAAAGTATGCATCATAAGCATCCAAAGCAATACATTTTTCAATGGTTTCAACACTAAACAAAGTTTGCACCATCAACATCCAAAATAATACATTTTTCGATCGTTTCAACACTAAACAAAGTTTGTATCATCAACATCAAAAGTTTGTAGCTAACGTCTTCCATCAGCCTTTGTTACCTTCTGGTTTGTGTTTCTTTAAAAGATTTGTGTAAAAAGGTCTACAGGGGTGTTTGCGTGTGCATGGCCACTTGCACAAATAAATCTTAATACGGTTTGAATCTTTGCTCATAACTTGTGTTTCTTGAGGAGACGTGCAAGTGTAGGGAGGCTTCTCACATGGATCGTTAGGATTTTTATTTATAACTTGTACAACTTAAGGAGACACGCATGTGTGGGTAGGCTTCTCAAATGGGTGATTTGGATCTTCACTTATAACTTGTACATCTTCTATATCTAAACCTTGACATGGTGTGCCTTCAGAGTGAGGATGAGTTGGTATACCATCCACGGTGTTTGTCTCTTCAAAAGGATACTATCTTAAATATCTTGACTTTCTTTGTTTTTACCATCTTGAAAAAACCCTTTGAGACAAAGCAAAAAAAAAAAAAAATTATGTATGAAATTTATATTCATTTTGTACACACCATAAGGTAGCAGTGGGCAAACAAAAATATAAACATTGCAACAAACATTTAGAATCAACTTCAACAAAGGAGTGGAGCCAGAGATCTTTTTTTTAATAATTATTATTTGAGTGCGAAAAATCATTAAGAATGGTGTGTTTCTAGAAATTCAATTTGCAAATTTAAAAAAAGAAAAAAAAAATAACAAAAACTAGTTTAACTTATGTTCTTAATCTTCACCACTTAATGATAATGATGCTTAGAGTTCAGTTATGATCATATATTAGTAAAATGTCTATATCTAGGGATGGTAAAATCCAGATGCGGTTGAGGTTTTGTATTTCTACACTTGAACCAGATTGTGTTATGCTTTTCCCGCACCCCGCAAATTCTCCAGTTTTTGTATGTACGGTGCGGGCGCGGTTTTCCCTGGAAAAATAATTTCATCCCCCGCCCCCGCATTTTCTCTGTGTAAGAAACCCAGACTTACCCGCAAAATCCCCGGTTCTTTATGTTAGCTTTTTTGGCTCATATGAAGTTTTTTAAAGATCCCACATCGATTAGCTTCTAAAATGTGGGTCTCTTGAAGGCTTATAAAAGAAGCCTTATGGGAAATTGTTTTGTGTCCCAAGAAAAATATTCTCCACCCCCCTAAAGTTGTAAGGTCTCGCAAATAAGACCTCATAGTTTAAGGGCCTTTCCGTAAGGACCTTAAAGTTTGTAATATTTGTTTTTCCCCTTTTGATTTTGGGTATTTGTAGTATTACCCAATTGTTTGGGTAATTACAGTTTGGCCCAACTATTTGGGTAATTACAGTTTGGCCAATAGTTGTGGAATTTGTATTGTGGCCCAAAAGTTTGTAATTCTCTTTGAAGATAGTGGAAAGTTTCTTCAGCGGCGCCCGAGGACGTAGGTACTTATACCGAACATCGTTAAATCCTGGTGTGTATTCTATTTCTGCATTGTGGTTGATTGGTTGCCTCTTTAATTGCTATTATATTCAATTATCTAGCATAGTTTGTGTTGTGCACTTGGTTGTTCTATTGGTTATCGCTTCCGTTGTGCATAACAATTGGTATCAGAGCCGAAGGTTTTGGGTAGTTAGTGGCTATTTCATTGAAGCACTTACTACTGTTTTGGGCTGTTGATTTTGGATTGCTAGTTATTGAATATAATAGTTTGTTTGGAGCTTGGTTATTGGTGATTTGTGTATCGAGCTTGTTTGTGAGAGGTAGTAATGGCTTCATCGTCTACTGTATCTGAGAAGACAGTGACTGTGACAAATGCAAAAATAGATGTGGAAAAATTTGATGGCCGAAATAATTTCGGCTTATGGCAGAGTGAGGTGCTGGACGGGTTGTATCAGCAGGATTTGGATATTGTTCTAGAAGAAATAAAACCAGAAGATATCAGTGCAAGAGATTGGGACAGTCTGAATATAAAAGCTTGTGGGTTGATTCGCTCTTGCTTATGTAGAGAACAAAAGTATCCGTTCACTAAGGAGACGTCTGCAAGCAAACTGTGGAAGGCGCTGGAAAACAAATATATGAAGAAAAGCAATGAGAATCGGCTGTATCTATTGAA